>JAODUD010000045.1:3939288-3976164 GCA_026784285.1 Stomatorhinus walkeri
TCCTCCCTCTCTGGTCTGTAGATACCTGCGGGGCTCCTCCCTCTCTGGTCTGTAGATACCTGCGGGGCTCCTCCCTCTCTGGTCTGTAGATACCTGCGGGGCTCCTCCCTCTCTGGTCTGTAGATACCTGCGGGGCTCCTCCCTCTCTGGTCTGTAGATACCTGCGGGGCTCCTCCCTCTCTGGTCTGTAGATACCTGCGGGGCTCCTCCCTCTCTGGTCTGTAGATAGCCGCAGGGGCTCCTCCCCCTCTGATCTGAGATAGCCGCAGGGGCTCCTCCCTCTCTACTCAGTAAATACCCACTCAGTTCCTCCCTCTCTGGTCTGTTAATACCCACACAGTTCCCACTCAGTCTGTAGACAGGTACACAGTTCCTCCTACTGGTTTAAGAGTATGTCCTTATGCCTGTTCTGAAAACCAGGCCAGCAGCCCTAATACTTCTTGAGACTCAGTGTAGATCTTCAAGGTCAACCTGCATGAAACTGGAACAGTACCGTGGCCCTCTGTATAGGAGCAGCCTTTTCTGGGACAGTATTGGCCCTAAAGAGTCATACGTTGTAAGAGAGAATGATAATCCACCAGTAAGCAAAACCACAAATGGGACGCATAGCGGCACCCAACTTCACCCCAAGAAGGTGACCCAGCAGCTGAGGCCAGCACCAGGTGACCAGGCAGGAAAAGCCTATCCTCCGTAATGCCACTTTTCAAATTTAGAAACTCACATGTAAGGTCGGGGATACGGACTACAGTACGATCTGTGAGGAAACAAGTCAGAACAGAACTGACAGATATTATTCCTTTAAATACTCAAATCGGTTCCACCAAGTGCATTGACATCGCTGACAGGAAGTGGCGTACTTCTTAATTAAAACTTTTCAAATGGGTTTAAAAGCTTTTAGACCATGGCTTAGCTGTCAGACTAGTCACTTTATGCAACGGTGGCTGATTTGATGCTGCAGGGTAGCTTTCTGTGGTGCTAATTATCTCCAGTACATCAGATCTTCCAAACAGGTTCACCATCTTTCTCTGTTCATTGGAGTCATGCTGTCAGACATGAGGCCTGTAAACGTGACTCAGGCACAGCACAGGCAGCTATATTCAGTATCAACTCTTTCTACTCTAAATGTGCTAATTATTATTCAGTGCTCTTTATGTAGATGTCTGAAAATGCCACTGATATTCATTTTATAGAAAGTGATCATTTTCATATGCTTGTTAAAGTATCCCCATGCAGTCATATTCATTCACATTATTTTACCTTCATGGCTGGAAGATGACTACATACATACCAAAAATAAACAGTGTCCACATCCCAATAACCCTAAGATTGACGTTACCATAGAGCCAGGCTCCCGAAAGAGTGCTTGTTATACATCAGCTGTAGGAGAAACTGACTCCCGCACCAGTGAATCCAAAGCATTTTAGGCGTCAAAAACCATCCTCTCTCAAACAGGATAAGAATTCTGACCTAAACTGTAGTTCACTCTACATTAATCGAGAGACTCTTCAGAAGCATCATGGCTGCATTTTAAACATTAATGAAAGAATTCCCCTACATCATTTTTTTCACCTCTGCACCATGGCCATGAATTTAACGATTCCTAGTGAAAGAAAGCTTCTGCCATGTTAGGTAATTCAGTAAGAATCCACAAAAGAAGACAATATAAACAAAAAGTGAGACTTTTTTCATGTGGGGAAACACAAAACGTAACAGATCCATGTGTTTAAAACTTATTAAGGTTCTCCAATGCCCTCAATTAGAAGGAGGTCGAGGCTGTTCTATATTTAAACGTGCAGCGGGGACAGCGTATCGAGGACGCACCGCTTAAAGGGAAGCCTTGATACAACAGGGCCAAACACAGAACTCATACGTTTCAGACCCAGTTTGCAAATTCCTGATTTTTGGGACAAACACACCTCCCAGGAAGTCTGAGCTGACCACAGCAAACAAGGAAGATTAGGCAATTGTACTGGAAGCGCCTACATTTCGTGACTCTGTATTGGGAGCCTCAGACTGGGACTATGGCCTAGTCCCTCATCACGACACAGGTCTCTAATGCCTTGCTGAGACGTCATTAGGACCTGCTTAGCCAGCCTATAACTTTTTGTCCACCATCCTAACAGCCCTGGGGGCTGCTCACAGAAACTGGGTCAAATCAAGAACTTCTGTTACTATCCCTATTGTTTTTTAATTGTCATATTAACAAGCCTTCAGAAAACAAAAAGCATTTAAAAAACAAGAACCCCAGCTGTATGTATGAATGAATCACATGATTATGGTCACATGACTAAGAGAAAGTAGGTTAAAGCCATGGGAAAAGATGACAGCTAATTATTAATTTGCTTACACAATACAGTTAATTAAGTTCTGCCAGATGTTTCCTTTAATTAACAGCTTTCCTACAGGAACATGGTTTCCCTTTGCAGGGAACAGGACAGCAGAGAAAGCAGTGGAGACAGCAATAACTTGTGTCCACATAATGACCTGATGTTTCAGTGGTATCGATGGTAAACAAGTGATAGTGAAACAAGATGGCAAAGTGACTTCATGGAAGCAGACAGCACTTGGGACTCATCTCCACATAAATGAAACAGAGGCGTCTCTCTGAGACCCACCAGACCCTGTCGGTGACACTTCTCAGCCGAATTCCCTAACCCACTTCTGAGGTACCGCAGCTGTTTGATTGGAAGTTAACTCCCAAGTAGGATAGGAATCCTCCAAGAATTGTCGAACAAAAAAAACTTTTACTTTTTGAGAAGCCATGTTAGGCTTCCAGAACAAGCCATCTTACTGTGTCACATGACAAATATTAGAAGCAGACGAAGAACAAGAAAGTTTGTATAAAGTAGGTCACTAAATGGTCATCGTGCATATTCCCTGAGTAAGCATCAAATTGTAATTATTTCAGTGCTCTCACATCACACGTAAAGAAATTCTGCTTATATATACTTTAAAATTATAATGAAGTATAAACACGTATATAAGAATAATATATAAGGTAAGTTATTAGCGTTGAGGGACCCAAGCCAAAGCCACTACAGCAGCTGGAGACATACGCGGAGTTTATCACCTACATCACACACAGAAACAGGCAGCAGATCTGACGGCGGCGAAGACACTTTCGTAAGCACTGTACCGAAATCGGCGAGAGAATCCTCTCTCCCACCCCATCGTGTCTCAGGACCTGAAGGGGAGCGTCGGACTGGCGAGGCAAGCGGCACAGCTGGTTTGCTTCTGATGGTTTTCCCTTACATCGTTTCAACGACAAAGATCCAGAAAGGTCCGGAATAGGTGGTCCATCTCCATCAGGACAGACAGGCAGAGGACAGCCGTCCTCCTTTTAATCTCATACCACGGCACCACCGCGCCCTGCTTAGTCAGATAGATCCGTCAGATCGGCTCCTTCCCGCTCCTAAGCTCCTGTCTCGATCTTGTGGCTCTGCTCCTCCATTGCCCCTTTTCTCAGCAAGCTCGCGCTGCAGGACCGCCTGCGGTCGTAGGTGCTGCTTGGGAGCCCGTTCCTCCCGGGCTCTCAGGTGTGGTGAGTGCAGGAGAGCAACGAGGAGGGAAAGAAGAGCGAGAGCGTCAGCCCCTCCTGGGCATCACAGGCAGGTCGGCACACGTGAGACAGAGTTCCGGCACTGAGACCGAGCCGGATCTCTCTCTGGTTCCGCCTTCACGAATGAGCCAAGCCCAGAAACACACAAAAGCTCCCCAACCCAACTGCTCGATCACAGTACTTCTTCACGCACGCCCCCGAGGGGATCCGCTCCAAAGGCACGTCAGTGTGGTCTCTGAAAAAACAGCACTCAGGAGAATCGCCTACCGGAGGCGAGTGCTTGCCGCTCATTACTGATAAGAAGGTCATCCCCACAGCTTGGGATCGCAGCTCACTGACTGACGATCTTCGCTGATAAACAGAAGAGTGTTCAGAAGTTCTGAAACCCCACTGAAGAGCAGCCTGTTGGGTAACCGGTCCTGTCCACTTATTGACTCAGTCAGCAAGAGTCAAAGTCAAAAGTTAAGGGGACACAGATTCAACATGAACCTTCAGCGGTGTGATGCTGCTCATAAGGGCCCAACAGCAAAGGAGCAAGTGGACCAGATCCTGGAGTTTTACCGTGAATGTGTCTGTTCACGCTGTTTTTGTGCCTTCGCCCTGACATGCTGTTTCCCCGACTCATCAAAGTGGGGACACATTTAAAGCGATTCACACACCGTGCCGGCCCTGTGATGTCAGACACCTAACAGAGAGCCCTCGTTTTGGAGAAGTAGGCTGCTTAAATATAGAGGCCCCAAGGGGGAGACGGCAGTCAGGTGCCACCAACATCGGAACTGCAAACCGGTCAAGATCCCAGTGGTGAGGAGAGAGCTAAGCTACAGGACACAAGCAGGTAAAGGCACAGAAGATCAAATCGCGGACTTCTCTCTGTGGCGGCCTTGGGAATTCTCAACTTGAGAAGAATCACTATGGTTTTGGGAAGGCGACTAACAAACACACGCTGCGTTGTTTCAGCAGATCCCATACTAGTCTCCCAGGGAGCCATCACATCACTCGACAAACATTAAAAATATAGAAAACAACAAGGCATTTTGTACAGCAACATGACCGATCGGCAGACGCTTCACTTATCCAGAAACAGCAGGCTCAGTCTGTATGTGAACCAAATATTTGGGTATGACATACCAGCACCACAAACCGTTACACCTCAAGAAACAGTCTGAATCACTTTCCTGTCAGCTGAATGTAATGAATATACTCAGGACGTGAAGGACTCCAGGGACCCCTCTGGCCTCCTTCAAGCCACTGGGCTCTAAAGTAGATCATCCTGGATCCAAATGGGACAACCGCAGGCTTAGATCATGGGAAACTTATTGGTAAATTAGCCAATCCTCTGCTACGTGCGCCAAATGATACTTCCTGTCTTCATTAATACTATACCCAACCCACACACGGTTTTGACCTATGCACTAAGCCTCAGAGTACAGCGCTCGGCAAAGCTTTAGCCCGCCGCTAAGCTGGCCTCATCTCATCCATTTCCAACCATCTTTCTGAATGTTCTTCCTGTGATGCCGACGGACCATCCTCGTCATCACTGAAACACTCTCCTCATGACATCACTGAAACACCTTCCTTGTGACGTCACTGAAGCAGTAAGACTGGGATAAGAGATGGTAAGAGCAGGAGGGAGACAAACCAAAGCCATATTTGTATACCATAATATCTTACTGTCACTATGTCACAATCAAGGATTTTTATTAATGCATCTATCCCTCTCTTTATTAATTAATAGGCTCTGAACATGTACACTCCCTCAGAAAAACATATGACCCTTAAACCTGTCAGGTTTTTTGGTCCTGGTCACAGTCATGCCTTCACACTCACTCCCTCCCTCCTCTGCCCAAAGCTTAGACACAAATAGGCCTCACATGGAAAAAATATATATATGAATATACACGCATACAAATATAACAACACCTTATACTTACAACCCTTAATACTGCTTGCATATTTATGTATTTTTAATTTCCAGAAACATCCTTTGAAAACTTTGCAGTGAAAACTTGCTGCGATGTTCCCAAGGTGTGAAGATGAGTTTGCATTGCAGATCTTATTATACTATCACTTTCTCACTGCTTTCATCTGGCAGGAAACTCATTCCTTTTAAAAATATTCACGAGTTTCGCTGACTGTGACAGGATCATCAAGGACCTGTCATTGAATATTGCGTACCATGTTTAATTTATAGTTCTGGAAAATACAATTCAAGGTTTATTTCTTATATCTAAGTTTTGGGAAGACAACATGGTCTCCAAAAGCCTTCTTTTAGCACCTGATATAAGTGAAGTAAATATTTGTTATTAATAGAGTCTCTCGCTGTCAATTTTCCTGCTTCTAAGGAAGCCATTTAGAAATACAAATCAGCTGTCACTTCTAAAAATAACGTAGTCTCTTATGTTGTGTAGAATTTAACTTTCATCATAATAAAGCTGCAACAAAATAAGTGTATGTACTGGGAATATTTTAGACAGGATCCAGTGGTCCCATCCAGGAAATGAATAGCTGATCTTAATCTGCTTGTGTTACGTGACATTTGGTGATAAGGAACACGGTTCATATCTCCAGCAGTAGAGTGTCTGACATGTTGTGTAAACAAACATTCAGCTTTGCTACCAACTGTGCAATTGTGTGACACCTAGTAGGATAACTCCATGCTGTCAATTACTGCCTGCTTCCCCCCAATGAGAACCAGTAGGCCAGCCAATCAGATATGTGGGTCACCGACCTCATAATCCCACCCATCCTGGATTGTCCAATCACCAGCTATTCACCCATTTCTCACTTTTTTGGTTTCATTGCTCTCCCCCTTTTGTATTTTAAAGTGCAATATATCCCTCCCACCCTCTCCAAGAAAACTGAACGGCAAACAGGCAGGTGGCGGGGGATTACAGGTGCACGTTGGTCCCCCAGTTGGCTGGAGCGCTGGGACGGGGTACCTGACGCTGTCTATCAGTTGCTGATGCTCTGCGCTGATCAGGATGTCGGGCAGGGCTGCCGCCAGGTTCTCCACGTTCCTCTCCGCGGCGTAGTCCTTCAGCACAGCAAACAGATGCTCCTTCACGTCCGGGTCATCTTTCAGGACCTCCTCAACCTGAACCGGAACACACACGCGTGCAGAAGGTGTCACCTACAACTGTACGTATAAGGGATGTCATTAATGACAAACTGGAAGAGCAATGAGGATGAGTAAAGGGAACAGCAGTCACACCAGTATGAGTGTTAAACTGGAAAGCATACTGCCTGATGTTTACTTCTGCTGTCCACTAGAGGGCATCGACTGACCTTCATGTTGAATTCCAGCGCCTTGTTCTTTCGGTCCTGGCGCACACTGTCACTACTCTGCAGGACGCTGGGCTCCTTCAGGCTGCTGGTCATGCGCTTCAAGCGGCGGCCCTGCCGCAGGACACCCAGGCGCAGCGTGCAGCCCTGCGACGCCTTAATCATGGCCGCCGCCGTTTCGTGTTGCCTCACAGGGATGCCATTCACCTCCATCACATAATCACCTGCCCGCAGTCCACTACGCTCCGCGGGGGAGTTGAACAGGCAGTCCTCCACCACCAGGGGGCAGTCCCCCACGATAGTGAACCCAAATCGACCGTCTGGCCCAGGAGGAATATCCATCTGTGGCATTAAAAATTATTTATAAATTCTACATAAAATCTGAATTTGGGTAAATAGGAAACGGAAGGCATAATTTTCACACATTTTATCTTTCTGGTTCACTGAATGTCTAATGCAGAAATTACTTGTTTTATATACTGACACAGACACAAAACAACGGTGGAATAGGGGTGTTCTGTTAGGTCACCATGAACGTCCATGTTAGACCTGCATTTCAGGTAGGGGCAGTCTATGAGAAGTGTTTCACCACCTGAGTTATTGCTCGTGCACAGAAGTACGGTGATTAAACTGCCCGGTTTCAGCAAGCAGCTCTTTGCAGGTTGGCCCCGCATGTAAACAGAGATACCCTGCCGGCTAGGCTGCTCACCTGCTGAATTCGGGACACCACGCCGATGCTGGGGGGGATGTTCTTCTGGGCCTTGGCCAGGGTGACCAGTGCATCCTTCCCCAGCGAGGAGACGTTCTGCCCCTCGATCTCCAGCACTTGGTCGCCGGGCTGCAGCCCGGCATGGTGGGCGCTGCTGCCCTCGTCCACCGACAGGATGTAGCTGGGCCCACTGCCCCCCACCCGAAAGCCGAAGTCTTCCGGCCAGCCCTGGTTGGAGGCCGGCATCGTCAGGACTGTGCAGGCGGCAAGAAAGGGAGAGAGAGAGGCGCACAGGCTGAGTGTTAACCGCGGCTAACCACAGCTCTGTGATGGCGAAATGCCTCATCCGCGACAGAGCAGCTGTCATTAGCTCCTGGAGAAAACTGCAGACAGTTTACATTCACAGTTATTTGCACTCGTTTATTTAGCAAACTCTTAAAGCAACATGCAAGAGAGGAAAGCTCAGATCGGCACTCTGTCAGTGACCCTGGAGCAGGTGGCATTAACTGTCTGACTCAAGGGTACAGCAGTAACAGGGTTACTCTGCCAACTACAGCATTCGAGTCTATAACCACATAACCCTGATTTACATTTTTTTACCTGGTATTCAGTTCACATTATTAATCCAAAAGCTACCGGAAATGAATGACGACAACAATGTGAACATGTGTTCTTCTATCCACTTTTGGGTAGGCAGCCTGTAAACTTCACCAGAAGAACAGATATTCATCCACTTTATGCACTGACTGTTCAGCCTGGTTCTTGCCCCCAGCTGACATCTTAAAACATCGAGCCTGGTTCTGTTAATCTGTTTGGACCAAACTTTGTCTGGCTATTAAAAACCTTAATCAAAGCTTTGATCTGCTCACACTGTGGATAAAGGAGCCTGAGGTCTTTAAAAGCACAACGCAACACAGAGCAGCAGGCCGAAGTGCTCACACACTGATGCGGACACGCCCCTCAGCTTCCAGAGCGACCAGTCCGACAGCTCAGCTCCAAGCTGCACCCACTTCAGGATCACTGGCCTAATTCTATCCCCGCGGCCTCTTTTAAATCACAGGAGGTTGCTAAGCCAGCCCCGGCAGAAGCCGTGCATTCCAGATGCATCCGATCTCTCCTTCCTTAGCTTCCGAGTGCCACACAGTGAGATTCTGTCTGAGTTTTACCCAAGTGCTTTATAACTTGCTTACTGAGCACTTCAGGAGGTACGCCCACCATATTGGAGTTATTTATACTGGGTCTGTGCTGGTTGAAGTTTACTGTTGGAATAAAACAGCTCATTTCAAAACGCTCACTATATATCGGATTTGAGGTCAAAAGTGATCTAAATGCATAATGGAACAAAAGTAATCAGGAGTGATCGTTCTGACTTTGCGAGCAACTCATTAAGACCCCAGCAACAAAAGTGGGTCAAACATACAGTGTCACGCACATAGCGGCAATGCTAGGAGGGAAGGGTTAACACAAGCCAGGAGACTCTCAAAAACTATGAAATTCCCTTTTGGAATCTGCGGACCACACTTTACAAGAAAAAAGTGATTGCAGGAAGCAATTTAATGAACCGTGTGCTGCCTAGTGCTAATGAAAAGGTACTTTTTTTTTATATAAATGCTCATTGACGTATGCAAATTTAGTGCACTAACGTCAGTCTGGTGATAACACAAAACAATGCGCTGTCCTGTCTAGAGCAGAAACTCTGGGGCAAAGCTAGGGAGGGGCAGCCTCTCAGTCCCAGAGTGAAACGTTAAGTTTGTAATTGGAAAATAAAAGAGAAAGCAAACTTACAGAAATCTTTGGAGGCAGAGCGTGATCCTGAGCGGCTCTGTCGCAGGGAGAATCTCCCCTTCCTGCTCCTCAGAAACTTCTTCATCATCTTGACCGGCTGAAGCCGGGGGCCCAGGCGCCCGTCTCCGTATCCAGCGAGAATATCCCCCTCCCTCCCCGCCAGCAGCACGGCAGGAGCCGGCAGACCACGGCGTCACATCGCTGAGGACGTGCTCGGAGAAGGATCCCGCTCTCGAATCAGAAAAGAGCAGCAGAGAGCGGGGGGCGGCTGAGGCGGCAGAAGAACGTAACAGGGCGCGTTCTACATCTCACCAGAGTTTGTCCAGTTATGTCCTTTTGAGTTCTAATCAGAAAAACTGGGACACACTAGCTGGGATCTTTAATAATTCTTTCACTGGAAAAGGTGCTGTGAAGCCCCAATTTTCTATAAATACCTCCCCCTCTCTCTTGTACACTCTGCCACTTGCTCTCTCCCCCCCTCGCTCTCTCTCACTCATTTTCAGATCAGTCTCTCTCTGAGGGACAGAGGCTGACCCAGAAACAGTGTGGCGGACCAAGGAAGGGCGATGGCAGAGTGAAGAGCAACTGGCGAGACAAAATGCATACTGTGAGCACTGTAAAGGGGAGATAAAACAGTGCGAACGTTCTGGCCTATATTGTAAGAGGCATCTGAAGGTCTCATTCACAGGAAAATGAGAACAGTGCCCTCTGATGTTGGGGCAGAGGTACTACACCTCATGGCACAGCCACAAGCTGCAAACCAACTCCACAGAATAAAAGGAGACTTTCATACATGTTCCAGGAGACGACCTCGTAATGACCTAATACTCCACGCAAACAGAAACAGAAATTAAGTGTCTGATTTAGTCAGATCTCCAGGTGCAAGGGAGGTATTCAAAACAGGGCCCTCCAATTCACTGCTTAACTGACACTTTTTATAATAAGTGACATATAAAACCGTTCATTACTTTGCATATTTTACTCAATCTGTTCTGGTTAAAGGTCATGGCAGGGAGTCTTCTCCCGGGACTACAACACATGTCCTTGTCCAGGTCGCTGCGAGCAGAAGTGGGCCGAAGGCAGAGGGAAGGATGGGGCAGCCAACAGCTTGATACAGCAGTAATGGCTGCTTTTAACACTGCACGCGCTAACAAGGAGCACAGGGGCTTCCGGAAACATGGGGCCGCAATGACAGTGGTGAGACTTTGTGTTCGAGTGAATCTAGGTGTAACAACAGCACTGCTGAATAAAAAAAAACAACAGCTCTCACCTTTACCCCTCTACATGCTAATCAGTGGTAGGGTGGTGAGGAGCGCATACTTCAGAAAAATGATTTGATGTTTAAAATCTTTATTTATGTACAAGTATTCCTTTACAATCTTTATTTTTTTCCCCTGACCTGGTTTTCAGATTACAGTGTGTTCATCAGCATCCAGTATGAAGGCCTTGGCTAGCACACCAGGTCAGGGAACGAAGGATCTGAGGATGTGTGATACCCAATACTTCTTCCATATGAATTAAGAATGCACTTGATTTACTGATCATCAACAATTGTGACCACCTTTAGAAAAACAGAAGTTCTGCGACGCTCAGAGAAATTGCAAAAAAACCCAAGGGCTACATCTCACACTCTACAGGCCTCAATTAGCAAGTTAAATGTTGAAGTTCATAACTGTACAATTACAAAAAGACCGAACAAGTGTTGTCTGTTTGGAAGGAGAAAGACTCTTCTCTCTAAAATGAACATGGCAGCAAACAGTAGTTAAGGTTTGCGAAGTTCCACCTGAACAAATCACAAGACTAACAAGACATTGTCCTTTGAACAGGCAAGACCAAGGTGGAGATGTCTGGCCATAATGCACAGCGTCACGTTTAGCAAAAGCCAAACACTGCAAAAACGCCTCATACCAACTATCAAGCACGGTGGTGGAGAGGGGATGATTGGGCTTGTTTTGCAGCCACAGGACCTGAGCAACTTGCAGTCATTGAGTCGACCATGAACTCCTCAGTATAACAAATTATCATAGAGTCAAATCTGAGGCCACCTGCCCAACAACTGAAGCATGGCTGAAATCGGGTCATGCAACAGGACAGTGATCCCAAGCACACCGGGAAATATACAACAGAATGGCTAAAAAAAGTTATTTCCCACATGACTGTACATCAATTACATAGAATCATACACAACAGGAAAGGCAAGTCCAGGTCAAATTGCAGACAAACACCAAACTGTAAATGGAAAATTAACCGAAAACTGTTTTTTGGCACGTTTAATTGTACAAATAGTTTTACAAGGCTGCCCAATCAGATTTTAGCAGTTCCGGTCTTAGGTATTTCCCTAAATAGTACTTGACTAGTTTAAAGGACACAGACTGTTTTTCAGTCTCTGCCTTGTCTATAACTGGTTCATTTTTCTTTTAGTGATGTGAGTCAAACATCCTGATTTATAGATACAAGATATGTTACATGCATACTTGGCAAGGAGGGTGTCAGCTGCCTGACAGATTTTCCTGTGTTGTGTAATGCGAAAATGGGTCAAATCACTGGACAGATTTTAACATTTCACTGTGGATTTACGCATTTTCATATGCAAATAGTGGGAATAAAAGCTCAAAAAGAAGATCCATTTTGGATCACTCCCGGGAAGAGTACAGTTACTGGGGCACACGTCAGCTGCATCATTGCAACTTTAGCCTTCGGGATCTCGACACCAACACAGACAGCCTGGAAGCTTTTAAGCAGAAGGCGGGGACAGCTGACTGCCAAGAGACGCTTTTAATCACTGGTGTAGGGATGCAGAAGGTACTGAATCCTAATGAATTGAGAGACACCCCCCTCGCAGTGCTGCAGTCACAGCTGTTACACATTGTCTAAACAGAGAGAGCTCATTTTCCAAGGCCGTCCACGAAGGGGGAGATTTAGCAAATCTACATTTATTTATAAAATACTTAGCAAATATTATCATACTATTCACTAAGAATTCAACATTTTTGTCTTTAAGGACTATACCAAATTAAATATTATGCAGGGACCAGAGTTCTGTGTTTGTGGAACTGGACAGGACTACATAGTGGAGAGCTTTCCATACAGTTTGAACAGCCTCATACTTGTAAAACAGGTGTTCTGTTGTTTCCATTTTTGTTTTGCAAATATAGCAACACTCTACCTGGAATTTAAATCTTCTTAAGAATTCATTCGATGGATAAATGTTATTTAGCATCTTGAACTGTATTTCTTTACATTTAGGCGATATTGGGAATTTTAAGTACTTTGCACGAACGTTTGAAATTTCAGCATCATCAAAAAAAGTTGAGGCCAAGTGTGCTCTTTACTATACATGGGTACAAAGTCTTTACAAAGTATTGCCTTAAGGACTTAACTATCTACAAGGTCTAAGCCATCTAATTTAATTTTATGTAATTTTGGTGTTGAGACGTTCAAAAAAATGTTCCTAATTGACTGAATAAGGGCTATTGGTATGTTCTTATTATATCAGATTTTTTTTTACCAGACTTGTTAGTGTCTCTGGTTTGTTTCTAGTTTGTTTGCCTCTCGAAAACATTAAATTGCTATGAATGTGGTAAAATATTTTATAAAGCTGTTAATGTGGTTTGACTAGTTCGTGTTTCGTGTTTGTTTGTCTAAAAAGCAACAACACACAGCAGCGTGTTCATGGAGGCAGCCATGTTTGTTCTGAGATGTGGTAGCTCGAACGGGAGATGGTCGGAATGTCTGAGTCCCGAGAGAAAAATGAACGCACCATTAGATAACCGCTTCAACAAACATCCACATACACTTCTGAATCCTTGCTGAAGCGTATCGTCGTGTTCACTCTTTCACCCTCGTCACAGTATGGGTAGCTTAGATCTATCTGATTTGATTTTGTGTTAAACGGACTTTTTCGTTTCAATTCAAAATTCATGTAGGCCTAGCGCTTGTCACGTTGAGATGTGCGTAGAAACAGTAATTGTGTGTAATTTATAACGGGTACGGGCGGGTGCGGATTTAACTTGGAAATAATCACGGGTGCACGGGCGGGTGTGGTGCTGTACTGGGCGGGTGTAGGTCTCCCACTCCATCGCAGGGCACACTCTCACACCAGTCACTCACACCTATGGGCGTTTTAATAACTCCATCCATTTTCCAAACCGCTTATCCTTCATTTCACCTTAAACTTTGACACCCCCTAATAACTAGAATAAGTGACGACACCCACGAATAACTAGAGACTCACTCATTACATACAGTTACAGTACTGATCTCAGCTAGTTTACTGAAGCATCTGCCATTTCACATCTAAATACTCAGTAAACGTTAACCTGGGGTACATACCACTTATGCTGCTCTATTTATCTCACAAGATCATGTTATGTCCATTTAAAAAATATATAAATAATGTATAATTAGTAAAAATTCCAATTAGCGCCTATTTGATGAATTGGGTTTTAGTTCAGTGGTTTTCAGCCTTTTTTGCACCACGACCCAATTTTTACCATTGCATGATCCTATATCAGGTATAGGTTTAAATTGGCGCTATGGTGAAATACGCGGAGGAAATCTACGCCAATCAGCGCCTATCGCACAAATCTGATTGGATGTGCCAGTGATTTCAGCGTATGTGGTTTGGCTCCTTGGATTGGTTGTGTTCATTAGTTTTGTAAATCCAAGACCCGTTCATATATGTTAACTGTGGGATTGGGGCTGGGGAATCTGATCGTGAATCAGCATAGGAGCTTGCTGGTTTTAAAACGCTCGCATTTCCAACTCTGCCTCGTGACCCATTCAGCACTCGCTGCGACCCAAATTTGGGTCGCGACCCACGGGTTCAGAACCGCTGTTTCAGCCAGCCGTTTAGTTAACTAACGAGATAAAGCGATGCACGTGACTCACCGCCGCCGGTGACTCGCGCGTCTCCGTTTCATTTCTAACGTTTATTTCCCTTCTTGAACGGGCGTAGTCCACAGACCTGCCGAGTTAGTCGGCAAATGGCTCCTACATGAAACTATAAATCACCTGGGGGTTATAAAAGGGGCTCATACCGCTTACCTGAAGCCGCCTTTCTACCTTTGAAGGCACAGGCCGCCTCCCTGTCTACCTGTTGGGCCCCGCCGGTCGGGGATCCACCTTGACAGGCTCGTCCCCGTTTTCCGGGTCCCACTTCCCACACACATCCCATATTTTCATTAACTTCGTGTCGTTCTAACGGCTATTACTCGTCGGGAGCGCCACCTGCTACTGTGATGAAGGAGGGGGTGGGTGGGGCGGTGCGAGCCGGGGCCACGTGACCCCCCTGCGTAATGACCCGCGAGCCGCAGTAGGAAGAAGAGCGAAAGCTGAGACTCGACGGAGTGAGTGGGTTAGTATTTCCTATTATACTGTTCGGCATAAAAATGTAAAATGTGTGATAAATGCAGCTTTCTGTAATGCTGTGCATTAAAAATAACATTGGATGCTCTTTCCATAATAAGAGTTTCCGAGTTTTTCGATGACACCATATACTCGTCGTTTTATGTCATATAATCATTTATATTTTTATTACCTCGATCATAACCAAGATAAGGATAGCGTTACGTTGCACTCCTCAAATACGCCTGTTAGATGCGATCAGCTGTTTACATTTCTCTTCTTTCAGTTGTCTAATGTTTATTTGTCCGATTCTGCATTGTGTGGAAATTCTGTAGAAATTCACCGGGATTAACAAATGTCTACGAATGTTTTATATCTATATGCATGATGCAACGTAATGAAAGCCGCTTATAGGCTATGTGTTATGGCGTAGATCACAGAGGGTGGTCGCTAAAACATGAGTTACGGGTCAACAGGGATTTGGGACTAGATTTTTATTCAAAGCATAATCTGAATATCAGATTTGCTGATGAAATACACGTATCACCGCAGCTGTACGAAGACCGATACGAAACCACCTGATTCGGTTTTGACCACATGGAAGTGGGCACTGCGTGTTTGATTAAATTACTAAGCGATCACTGCTTCTTTGACGTGCGGGATGCCGAGATTCACCTCTGAAATAAAATGTTTGTGTCACGGTCCGGTGCCGTTGTTTTGTCCGAATAAGATTTGTTGTGCCATATGATTAATTGACAGGCAGGTGAGACATTGCTGTCATTCTACAAAACGGTTTTATTCCCTGTGTCGTAATTTCAGTGATGACATTTCGCCGACATGCGTCCGAGAATGCAGTTAATTGTGAGACTACTAGTCGTTTGTCTGGTCTGTGGGGCCATCGTGAAGCTCGCGTTGCAGCCCAGGTGAGGACCTTATGTCTGTTTACCTACCTGCTGAACACCATTCCTTCTGTCTCCTGCAGATTATTTAGATTATTAAGGGCAGGTTCATACATAACATGTGTTTGACTCATTTAGAACATAGAATGAACATGTATAAAAACGCTTATGTGACTCAGACACTTTCCATCTAAAAGGAGTAGTCTGCACCCTACATGTGTATAAAGGAAGAAAGTTGGTTTATTTTCCTCTGTCTGAATCTCATAATAAGCCCAGATCTACTGTGTATATGTGCTTTTCTTATTGTCTTTTCCTAATCACCATAGTACAAAAACAGCAGCCAAGGAAACACTGGTTAGAAATGTCAAGTTTTGGAAGAGTGTCCAAAAGAGTTCAGAGACATGGAATGGCTCTCCTGTGGACAGACACCTGTCTACCCCAGAGGCTGCAAAAGGAGATCAGGCCACTGAGCCGGTCCCAAAACCTCAGCCACACCTACAGCAGTCCAGCGGGAGTCCTCTGCGCATAGTGCACTTAGACCTGAAGGGGGCTGCCCCCAAGGTCAAATACCTGGAGCAGGTGAGGGGTCGGGTCATGCATGTCAGACAGATATCAGAGGGAATGCACGTACAGGGATTCATTCTCTGTACTGACCACATTTTGACAGGCATCAACAGTGTCATCTACAAAGCAAAGTCTGATCTTAACACTGTAGCACCATTAAAGTGTTAAGTGTGATGGGAGAGGGGGTGATGTGGTGGATTCATACCGTGCATTTACTGATGGCCTCAGACAGACACTACGTTACGCCTGGGTCCCCAGGAACAAGCCTGTCCCCGCTAATACTGAGACCTTCAAGTTAAATCATCACTGAGGCTACTGTTGATTTTTCTTATTAACTGCAGTAATTTCAATAATCACATTCCAAACCCCAGTAGGGTTTTTAAAATCTTATTTATTCTTTAAGATACGAGATGCCCTTGAGATCTTTCACTAATCTCACGCCAACCGCATTTCAGATCTTCCCTCTGCTGTCTACCCTGGGTGCTGATGGAGTCCTAATTGAGTATGAGGACATGTTCCCTTACGAGGGGGACCTCCAGGTGCTCAGGTCACCGCATGCTTACAGGTGGGTGCGGGGGAGGTCACTTGGGCTGCTCAGTTCATTCTGGTTTGCACAGAGTAATTGTTCCCTGTTCTTGTCATGGACCAGTTTGGAGGACATCCAAACCATAAGGACTTTGGCCCGTCTGAGCATGCTAGAGATGATTCCTCTGGTGCAGGTCTTTGGGCATCTTGAGGTATGAGATAAGAGGAACCTTGTGTGAAGTGACCCATCTCAGTGATAAAACGATACCCCGGTACATAACCCGCGTTCTCCTACCTCCTCCCTCTTTCTGCTCCTGCGAGCAGTTCGTTCTGAAGCATGAGAGGTTCAACCCTCTGAGGGAAGTGGCAGCCTTCCCCAACAGCCTGAATCCGCACGCACCTGGGGTCCGCACCTTGGTCACGGACATGGTGATGCAGGTCCTGAATCAGCACCCAGATTCCCGCTGGTTCCACATCGGAGCTGATGAGGTGAGCCCTATTCCCTGAGCACGGTATTCATGATCCCGGATGCCGAGCGACAACATATCAATGGTTCCCTTCGGTCCCAAGGTGTATGGGCTCGGTGAAAGCCAAGACTCCAAGAACTGGCTACATGCTAATGAGGGGAATGTCGGAAAGATGTTCCTCAACCATGTGACGGCGGTAGCAGGTTCTGTGCTGGAGAAGAGGTCTAACATCAGCCTTCTCATGTGGGATGACATGATGCGGATGATCAGTGTCGCGGATCTGAAAGGTACAGCTGTGAGCAGGTGGCAGGCGAAGAGCGCTGGCTGATTCTGGCTCTGAGCTTCAGGTTTTTCAGGAGCATCTTCTGAAATAAATCTAGCCAGTATCAGCAGTTCCACTGTCATCAGTGTCATGTTAAAAATGAAGCGACATAAAGGAAATTACAACCTACATGCGCTATATTTTTGCCACTTTCTCTCTCTCTCTCTTTGTCATAAATCCCTGGTTTTGTAGCATCAAATCTACCCAGAATCGTCTCCCCTGTCATATGGAGGTACCGGCCAGATTTCAACACAGGACATGTTGGTAAGTCTTCCCTGTGTAAACAGCCTGGTTTGCAAGTCCAGTAAACTAACAGACATCTTTACTGATCTGTAAACCTCTAAAAAACAGAGATGAACTATTCTGGTATCTAGGAAATCACAAATCAGTAAGTCACTTGCTTTGCTAATCACTCTTGATGGAAAATATACTTTTTTGAGTCAAATTTTTGTATGTACTTTTTCCAGAAAGTTTAATCTCAAAATACCAGGATTCTGGTTTTGCGAGCGTCTGGTTTGCGAGCGCTTTCAAAGGGGCTTCAGGCGCCGACCAGCGCTGGACTCCTCTCGACCATCATCTGAAGAACCACCTGATTTGGCTGAAGGTGATGGAGGCCATGCCCAAGTACCCATCTATCTCCTTTCAGGGGATCATACTGACTGGCTGGCAGCGGTAAGACGCGTCTGGCGGGTCGCTGCCCAAGCAGTCGACTTGTGCCTTGCCATGTGATGGCCAGCTGATCATGCGTGTTCTTGGCGTGTTCTAGGTATGAGCACTTCTCGGTCTTGTGTGAACTCCTGCCTGTCGGTGTCCCTTCTTTGGCCCTCTGTCTTCAGACATTAAAGTACGGTGAGTAGAAGCGGGGGCTGCACACTGACGGTGAGGAGGTTGCACAAGGTCTTGGGGAGTAGAGTTGATTAGAAAGCCTTGGGCTGCATATACAGACTCTGTTGTTCTCTCTCATGTCGTTTCTCCTGTGCTCAAACCCAAACACCCGCCTCTCCTTGTCATTCTTCCCTGCTGCTTAATCAAACCTGCTTCTCCTCATTCTTCCAAACAAACAGTCAACCGTCATCCCTGACACGATATGCATTTCAGCTGAAATGCATCTTACAGTCACTTCTGGTTTATAGTGTTGCCGTTCCAGCTTTACCAGATTTTGCTGTAATGGGGGAACCTAGATTCAAGTCATTCTATTGGCAACATGTAATAAGTGCATCGGTCCTTACTGGAATGAGGGTCAATGGCGTAAACAATAGATAATAAAGAGACAGACGTGCCGTTATTCACAAGGTCAGAGAGCAGTAGATATTGCAGTAGCCCAGCTTGCCTATTAGTGATGTCAGAAGCTTGCCGCTGCCAAACTCCATGTGTAAACAGAGCACCAGAATGTTGGGTCACCTTAAAGAAATGTGCGCTGTCTGTTTGGTGATTTACTGTCTGTTTCTGTGATTTCAGGCGATTTCAATAACCAAGTCATGAAGGAGGTCGAGCATATCTTGGGCTGCAAGCTTGATGTCAACAACGGCACCTGGTATGGTGACGATGCTCGACACCCGTGACAGACATTCATTCTTGAGTCCATCCTGTCGTTTGTGCCTTTTGCAGGCCTTTGATCTTGTGTGACCCTCTCCCATCTTGGAGACTCACTGTACAGTTCCGGTTTGTCCTACCATTTAAGTCTAAGCGCTTCATGCTGTAACAGAAAAAGCGGTTCGCCCATACCCATAGGTACAGAAACGCTCCCATCTGGCTTTGGAGACGTGTATAGTGGGAAAACCAGGTGTTAATGTATAAGTAACACTATAAGCAGGCAGGTCTCTCTGATGACGGCACTCTGCTTACTTTCCAGTGCAGGCAGTGGTGCTTTTTCTGGCTCAGAGCTGTACCACATGGTGCACCACATTCACACCAACCTTCAAAGCGAGATCAAGGATCTGTTGGGAAACCGGTGAGTATGGTGGGGGGGGGGGGGGGGTGCTGAACTGCAGCAATGAAATATGCAAGAATCTGTAATCAGATGATTGATTCATCAAGCGATTGGTAAAAGGGAAACGTGAGAGGAATTTTTACTGTGTTCTAATAATGTGCATGCGAATACTGTACTAGAATTCCTGTGGATACGGCACAGTAATGACGTTTTCAGGTGTCTAGGGAAGGTGGATGGACAGAATTCTGAAAAAAAAAATTATGTGGAGTTTAGATGGCTCATCCAAGCATCCCGTCCGTTTGTCTTACAGTGACCTGCAGGGGGTGATCTCACTGTATCACCGGAAGTACCACTTCGGCAACCCTCGAAATCTCGGCACTTATAAAACAAAAATGGAACAGTAAGTGTTCTTCGCTGAATTTGGTCGGCATGACGCCCAGTGTATCTGTTGTAGGGGGTGGTCAGATATTTCTTTGCCACGATGGTGGTAGTAAAATACAGCAGAGGAAACCTTCTTAGTAGTTTTATTTGGAATGCACCCATAGATGCACTTGGTAACACCCGCAGCCTGTTCCTCGTGATAACAGCTCATGTGACAACAGCATGCAGGGTCACGGAGGGTCATGTTTGCTTAACCATTAGCATGGCAAGGGAGCACGATCTAATGGGTTTTAAAGATTGTGTTATTGTTCATACCTAACATGGTGCATCCTGGGATTTTCACACACAGCGTCTCGAGTGTACAGACAATGTGATGATGCATTCCTATGTCTGAAAACACTTTGATAAAATGAAGGTCATAGGATAATGGCAAGACTGGTTAAAGCTGACAGGAAGTGCAGAAATAAATGGTCAGTCAGTGCAGCAGAGCAGTGCTGGTAGGTGTCCCTGATCACATGACTCACCAAACTTTGGAGCAGTTTTATAGGCAGGAAAGGCGTGGTACCCGGTACTCAGTATCTAATAAAATGAGTGCTGGGTGTGGATCGCAGTATGTTTGTCTGTTCCCCTGAGCTGAGCTTTCATTCCTGGGAGGGGTTTCCGCCTGATGGCAGGCCTCACTTTGACCCCACAGGGTTCTGAAGCACTGGGAGAGCTACCTGGAGAACTTCCGCGTCCAAATGGAGGCCATTTACTTCCCCGACACGGTGGAGGAGTGGATGGATGAGAACGTCAACCCGAGCATGGACCAGCTCAGGGGCCTGGTGACAGATCTGGGCCAGATAATAGCCCTCGAGGGGAAGCCGAAATCTGCTCACCTGAAGCTGTAGGGGTAGCTAAGAGGTAACAATGTCCAGCTGCTCAGAGTCCCTCAAATGCAGCCTGGGGCCCAGCCCCATCGCCCCCACATCTTTGGGGGGGTTTGCGTGGGTCCTGTGTTTTCCACTCGCCCTTTCTCCCTCTCTCCCTCCTTTTGAGACCAACTGCCATTGCTCAGAGAACTTTGCACTGTGAAGCTGCACTCTGCTCTGATTGGCTGTCCATCCTTGCCAGCGCCCCGAGCCGAAGATGGATTAAGCTGCTGTGTGCTGATTACGGTCACTGGCCAACGGCGCACATGCGCCTGAGCGCGAGGCAGCGTCTCCTAGCAACAAGTGGTCCGCAGGTCGTGGGGCCGCTGAAGGACATCGAGACAAAACTACCTTTTAGCTCCTCACTTGATCAAAAACCACTTTTGGGTGTTGTTTGTAAGCCAGATGTTCTGCTTAAGATGTGCTAATGTACCCCTTAATGTAAAATACAGGAAATGTGTATTTTTGCGGTAGAGCTAATTATCGTGTAAGTTTTTAATCAGAATGTGCAGTGATACTGTAACACGAAGCACTTTGCTAGTAGCGACCATAGGCGTCGTCGTCAGGCCATTTGCCGAGTTTCTCAGGTTATTTTTTCATTCTTGTACAAGGTATGTGTAATATAACACAATACACACTTTTGATTTGTGTAAGTCTGTCTGTATGATTTATTTGAAAGCTGAATTTGACCTGCTGTAGTGTGGACAGCAGTGGCAGCTAAACGGCAGTAGCTAAACTGTATTGGTAGTAAGCTGCCATCGGATCTTCCTCGTATATTTCAGGGATGCTGGGAGATCATCCTTCACCAAAGCAGATGGGGTTCACATATTTTAATATATTTTAATGTTTTTTTTTTTTTTTTAAAGATTCACATATATATGGATTTTAAAGCAGCAATTGTTAATGTGTCAGCTGATTTGGGGATGGTTTTTTCAGTATTTCACAAGTCAAAACAAATCACAATTCAGTGGTTTTATTAAACGCAAAGTTTCACCATCCTAGCCCGAGATAGATATATATAGATATATATTAAAAAACCCGTTCAGCAGCCCAACCATTACAAACAGTAATTTAATCAACATTTGTAATCATACAAGCTGACAGCGCTCGAAACATCACCTGATCAATGGGCCCATTTATCTATGTGACAATAACCGGAAATATATTACCACTATAGAGGAGCATAAAATTTAAGTGCCACGCAGCATTAGTCAGTCACAGGTGGTCACTTTGTGAGGGACTCTGTGTTTTAGGGACGACATGGTGACATCCCCAGAGTGAATCCCCCCTGAGTTATCAACAGTGAGGTACCACTCCCCCCTAGTACAATGACAGAAAGATTCAGCTTAACCTAAGCTGCCCCTCCAAAGAAAATCTATTTGCTGCACACCAGCTCCGTTCTCTGCTCCCCGCTAATGGCGGTCCGTCTTCCCACCACTCATCTATAGATCCTCACGCCCCCCCCCCCTTCAGACCTTCGGTAGCCGGGGGGAGGCACTGAGGAGCCCCCACTGCAGGGCCAGCATGGCCTGCGGAGGCAGCCTCTCCTTGGGCTTCCGGAAGCTGTCCCTCTCTTTGCGCAGCACCCGCAGTACTTCCACGGGGTCAGTCTTCCCCGTGAATTTCTGAACTCCCTCCTCCCTGTAAGGTGGAGAGGGGGACAAGATCACATGGATCCCACCCACTGTCCACGATTGGCTGACATAAATGTGATACCGTGGGGTTGGTCAGCAGAACTAATTATGCAGTTACCAGCATGCTTTGCACCACACCACACATCGGAAGACCTTTGATGTTGTCCCCCACAAACGGCTCTTGTTTAAGCTCAAAGCTACAAAGATTTTAGGAACTGTAGTAGCTTGGATTGAAAACTGGTTAACAGACAGGAAGCAGCGGGTAGTTGTTAGAAGCACAATGTCACAGTGGGCCTGCGGTCATAGTGAGGTACCTCAGGGTTCAATTTTAGGACGACTGTTGTTCCTAATTTGCATTAATGATATTGACACCAATACCTACAGTAAACTGGTTAAATTTGCAGATAACACCAAGGTGGGTGGTGTAGCAGATACAGATCTAGTAGCACAGAGGCTACAATGGGATCTGGATGTAATTAGCGACTGGGCTTTTACCTGGCAGATGAAATTTAACATAGATAAATGTAAGGTAATCCACGCAGGGAGTAGAAATATAAAGTACAGATATTTTATGGGTTCCACTGAAATAAAGGTAGGTGATTATGAGAAAGACCTCAGTGTGTATGTTGATGCTTCCATGTCCCACTCTCACCAGTGTGGGGAAGCGATAAAAAAGGCCAATAGGTTGTTGGGTTACATCTCTAGGTGTGTAGAGTTTAAGTCAAGGGAGGTGATGCTACGATTATATAATTCCTTGGTAAGACCCCACCTAGAATATTGTGTGCAGGTTTGGTCACCATACCTTAATAAGGACACTGCTACCTTAGAAAAGGTGCAACGAAGGGCTACAAGAATGATTCCTGGTCTTAGAGGAATGTCTTATGAGGAGAGGTTAGCTGAGCTGAATCTGTTTAATCTTGAGCAAAGGAAACTAAGGGGGGACACGATACAGGTATATAAGATTCTAACAGGTCTGGATGGTGTTAGACAAATGGCTATTTTAATATTAGTTTAAATACTAGAACTTGTGGCCATAAGTGGAAATTAGCAGGAGAACATTTAAAAGTGAATTTGAGGAAGCACTTCTTTACACAGTGTGTAGCTAGAGTATGGAATAGTCTTCCTGATGGTGTAGCACAAGCTAAAACTCTGGGTTTCTTTAAATCAGAGCTAGATAAGATTTTAACAACTCTGAGTTAAGTTCTCCCCAAACAAGCTTGATGGGCCGAATGACCTCCTCTCATTTGTGAAACGTTTGCCTCAGGGACCCTACACAGACCCTACACTGTGTGGAGGGTGTAAATTAATATGTCATAAACAGTAAATGTTGTAACTGTGTAGTTTGCTCTGCAGATACAGGTGTTTGTTAGTGCATAAGCAGGAGTGTCGTTTAAATAGTTGACTTCCCTGTCTGTGCTGCTTGTAGTGTTAAGCCAATGGCAACTGTTGGTTTATTAGCAGAGTAACCTCCATTTTGAAAGAGCTGTCATCTCCTTTGTTAAAATGACTTGTGCACCTGCCACAGTAGGTTTATTTGCACTCTGTATGTGGGTCTGCTGCATCGGTTTGCACCCTCTAGGGTTGTGGCATGACATAGAACGAACAAGGTGGCGTGTTAAGTATGCGACCGATTGTCGTCACCGGTGTGTTTCATTTCATTTTGACTCAGATGTCGTTTGAAATACACGGCCACGATCAGTCATGTCTCCGGTCCTTTCCATCCATCCCCTACACCTCACGCCCCTGCCCCCCCCCCCCCAACCACATGGGCCCTAGACAGGGATCAACTCACGAGAGTCGCAGGAAGGGGTTGTACTGGAACTCATCCACAAGCGTGGACGGTACAGTGGGCTTGTCGTCGTCGTCTCGTGCCTGAGGGGACACATGCCAGCCAGCAGGTGAACAGACAAAATGTACCCGACCATATTCGAGAACTTACTACAACTTTCTAAGTCAATTGAGACAATGAATTGGACCCCCCATCTCCTGCAACATGACCATGGTCCTGGCGGGGGAAAGGTTTGACCCCGAGGGGGGGGCTGAGACATGGGAAGATGCTACCGAACCCTCCCCCCCCCCCCCAATGCCGCTTACCCTTGCCCAGCTCAGCATCTCCTTCACCTTCTCATTGTCTGGTTCCACCTTCAATGCGAACTTCAGGTTCTTAATGCTGTACTCGTGCCCACAGAAGACCTTCTGAAACAGCAGCATAGAAAGACATGGATGATCTCTCGTGGCAGAGATAAACGCGATCCGGCTGGAGGTCATGCCGTGCTGACAGGCTCAACAGTCCTGTATGTAAAAGCTTGTTTTTATAAAAGAATGACTGTTAGCAGTTATAATATGAAATGTCTGTGGTTAGTGCCAAGAAAGTAACAAGATATAAAATGTGAGAGGACAGAGGAATCACTAAAAGTGTAAACCTGAGGCTGACACAGGAAGCTGGAGCCATTCTGCTACGTTTACATTTACAGCATTTTGCAGACACACTTTTTCAGAGCGACTTACAGCTGCCATGACTGTTCTTCGATCTATAAGCTGGACCTAAAATCAACAACTGTCGTCATGATCAAGTTAACACTAAGAACGTTGTCTAATAAAACCGTGTTAGGAAAAAACAGTGCACAGGGAAACATTGTTAGTGGATTTTTTTTTTTTTTTAATGTAGAGAGTGGGCAGTAAGGGAGGTATTAGTGTCCTAATTCCTCCTTGAAGAGGTGCGTCTTCAGGGACTCGGCCATTCTTATGGCAAGAGGAAGTTCGTTCCACCACTGAGGAAGCCAACATTGCAAAAAGTCTTGATTCCGGTCGTCCTCTTTTAAGTGTTGGTGGTTTGAGACAAGCAGTGCTTGCAACATCATGTGACCTCTAATGTCACTCCTATTACTGACTTAATTTCCTGTCAGCTGTCACTCCTTTGTTTGACTGTGTTACTAAGAGTCCCCGCAAGGTGAAAAGAGCACAGGAAAATAACCAGTATGCTCTAACCCCAGGTAAACTCCTGCCCCCGCCCCCGCAGTCAAGGCCTGGCTTATTATCTGATTCAACACAAAGTGCCTGATTCAGTGGATTCCACGCAGACGTCCCTGAACCAGGCTCCACTTTCTACCTAAGGTCAAGCTGACTTCGATCCCCGTCCCAGAGCGTGACACACAGCTCGACGCGCTTTCTCACGTGGACTTTGAGTCGGCGAGTCCCCCTACAGATACACAAATAAGGCCGTTAATAATAAGTAACTCATGGACTCACCAGCTTTTTCTTAATACATGAATTGCCTTACGGTGCGTAATTATCCCCCAATCAGAGGCTGCCTGTCGCCCCCAGGCCTCGTGCAGTGACGAACTCGTAGGCACCGGGAATTTTGGGTCTGTTCTGGCACTGAAATGTCTTTGTTTTTGACCAAGTTACAAAGAAGCAATTTGCTATTAAAAATATTTAACAACCGGTGAAACAGCCCTGCCAGGGCTGGAACACGACTCCACCCGGCTACACCGGCACCCGGGGGGCAGTGCGGGGAGGGAGGGGGCTGTTTTTATCTGTGCTCAGGCGTGTTGAACCTCCTGATAGGGGTCAAACTGAATTCGTACTACATCAAATTTCTACTAACTTAGACACCCAGATAATGCGACTGGGAGTCGATTTACTCCCTTCATAGGAACAGAAAAAACTATTGATTTTTAATTTTAATGATTATTCTTTTTCTTATTCTTGAAATATAGTATACCTGGAAACTATATGTTTAAAAATCTGTTTAAAAGTTTACCATTCATTCTCCAATACAATCATAATCATTTTCATCCATCCATCACCATAACCACTTAATCCCACTCGGGGTCACAGGGGGGACCAGGGCTCATCCCAGGAACAACAGGTGCAGGATGGAACCAACTCCGGGCAGGTGCCAACACACCGCAGGGTGCACACACTCACGGGGCCAACTTGGATTCGCCAATCAACCAATCCTGCACCATTTTGGACTGTGGGGGGAAACTGGAGCCCCCGGGAAAAACCCACTGGAACACGGGGAGAACGTGCGAACTCCACACAAGACAAGGTGCTACACCCAACCTGGGGACCGAACCCAAGATCTTCTTGCTGTGAGGCAGCAGTGCTAACCAATGTGCCACCTCATTTTCATCAGTGCTGTTTAAATCACTCCTAGACGGGTTCATGATAAATTTATGTTGAACTCCTTTTTTGTTTCATAAATACCCCTGCTATATCTGAAAAATTCTAATACTGTGTTGCCATAGAATATTATATAAAATACTTTATTTCTTGTTATGCTATCCAGATCTTGTATCTGCTCTTCCGACCAGATCGCAATTAAAACTTGTGTCACGTCATTTGTCCAGCCATTGTCTTTAATTTTGTTATTTTTTGAGTCTGTGGTGTAAAAAAACCGAATACTAACAAGCTGAAAGGAGCCATATCTTACCAATTATCTTACCAACTATTGTAGCGGAATTGGACATACTTCGTTCAATAAATCGACCTATAACCGTAGCACGACTTAGCTGTTCATGTAAACTTAACGAGTGCCTCAAAACTGCTACCTTTGTTGATTTAAAACGTGACCTGTTGCGTGAGCTGAAAGTGGAGCCCGGCGCCGGCTGCGGGAGACTGACCGTTTCCTGCGGCAGGGAGCCCAGCACCTCGGTCAGGTTGCGGTGCATCTGCTCGGCCGTGCCTTCCAGGAACCTCCCGCATCCGGCCAAGAAGAGCGTGTCCCCTGGCGAAGCGGGACGGGAAGCGGCGTGAGGGGGGAGGGGCACCGTGGCAGACAGGGCGCTACGTCAGGGGCACGCACCGGAGAAGACGGCCGGGGGATCGTCGCATCCGTCCTCCCACACGAAGTAGCACATGTGACCGGAGGTGTGGCAGGGAGTGAAGAGGCACCGGACATTGAGGGATTGAAACTGTGGGACAGAAGTTGGGGGGGGGAGTAATTATTTGTTTATTTTGCCGATACTTTTGTCTAAAGTGATAAAGTAGGGTGCAAATGGGGATTAAGGGCCTTGATCAAGAGCCCAACAGTGAAGTCACTCTGGGATTCAAACCAATAACCTCACAATCACAGGCACAGCATTCTAACCTGATAAGCCACACACCATATATAATGCACAAATGAAGATGTTTCAAACTGTAAAGGGGTGTCTGTGCACCTTGAGCTCCTGGCGGTCGGCGACCTTATCCGTCAGCGCCTCTATGCGATCGTCCCCTCCGTACACCCTGAGACCCGGCAGCTCCTTCACCAGCGCTGCATTCCCCCGGGCATGGTCCCTGAGGTAAGGGAGAGCCGAGATTCTCCACCTCCTACCAGCGGATACAACCACACCCTAAAATCCTTATTACCCACACTCAGAGCAGGAAGTACTGCTCCAGTTACTCCCACGAAACTAACCACTGACGCTTTCACTAATTGATCTTCCGTGTTTACCAGCCAGATGGGGTGGACCGAGCATTAGGTTTACCAGTGGTGGTGGGTGGTCAGGACGGCCGTGAGAGATAGTCCCTCACGCTTGACGATCTCCAGCAGCTGTTAAAAGCAAACCCGAGAGAGTGGAAACAATATCACACAGGCTGGTCTCACTTTAAGCTGGGGGGAACTGGGGGCGATTTAAGCAACGTACTGACTGTGTCGGAGAATAATTAGACTTTACATGGGAAATCAAATAGATTGCATGGGTTACCGTTACCCGAACCGAATGATCACATGCAAACAATACAGCAAACATTACCGCAGATATGTGCTCGCATCTCCAGCTGACTTTACAGTTAAATATCACAGTTAGATGTCCGCTATATAGAGCAGCCCAGGCGCACCAGGCGTGCATCGCTCCCTCACCCGGTGCGGCACGGCGGGGTCCACCGCCACGGCCTCCCGACTCTGCTCGTCGATCACCAGGTACATGTAGTTATCCTCCAGGATGGAGATCACCTTCACTTTCATGCCGCAGCGCTCCCGGGGGGGCATGCAGGGGGCCCGACGCAAGGCGGACGCCGCGCTGCTACACCGCGGAAACGAACTGCAACGGAGCGTCCTTTAAAAGTGCGCTTTCTGGTGCGTGTTAGTGAAGCGGCCGGCCGAAGTGCATATGCACTGCCCAGATCTGCACGTCGGGCCGGCGGAAAGCCGAAATTACCGAAGGAAAAAATGGGAATTGCGAACGACCATTAACTAACACAAGGCGGACATTTGAGCAGGAAGGCGTCCGGTAAACACGAAATCGTCGCCCGCATCCGCTGGGGGTGTTTTTTTTTTTTTATTATTACCTTAACAGCAATGCAGCTCCCGGTGTTTCCGAATTGACAGCTTACATCGCGTTTAAACCGCAGTAAAGGAACCGGAGACCGAGCCCATTAAAATGGTGGCCCTTTCCCCACCCCCGGCTGCTCGCTTTAGCGTCCCCGGTTTCTGTCCGGTACCAGGCAGCAGTACCCGCTGACCCTGGGTTTACACAGCTTCCTGCAACACTCCGATGTCACATCTATTATCCATTACAGATGCACCAGGTTAAAAATAAGAAACTGTTGGGCCGTAATTTGAGTGTTTTATTGATGACAATAGACGGTACATCAAATTGGCGTCTTTCTCATACTATAATTTAAGCTGCTCCTTGATATTCGTACTTGGTTTGGCCAAAGCTTATAATAATAATAATTTCAGAAAATCATAAATCTTTCTGGCTAATTGTAAGATTGCGAACAATTACATATGTCACATTATGCAATAAGAAAAGCAGGAGTTTACCAATATAACAAATCACAGCAAAATATAAACGTCTAGCATCCTATTTCACTAAAAACTGTACACATTCACTCTAAGTGCATTAACTATTTAAAAAAAACGAAGAGAAACCGACTATTTGTAACTATAGGTTAGAACTGAAAAAACAAATGTGATTAGTCTTGATAAAATAAATACTTGACATTTCTTAATATTAAGATATCCTTAGAATTATACATAAATATATCTTCTGATTGTTTTATGCAAGGTGCTGATTATGTTTTGAATTATGAAAATATTTTTATACATCCATTTACACAGCAGTAATGATCCATCTGCTGAAAAATATAACAAAGAAATCCACTTCTACATATTAAACAGTCTTCTGTCGCTATTCAATGGAATACTTTTAAGAACATCTATCATACAGTATGTCCTGTCAATATAAGTATTATGTTCTGTTGATAATTAATATTTGAGTAAATAAAGTATTTACAGCAGTGATGAGTGCAGGCGGGTAGCATTTTCACTGACGCGGTGTAGTGTACAGACACGCCCCCCCCCCCCCTCAACCCTAGTCTTTCGGGACACGGAAGTTGTCTTTCTCTCTGCGGATGCTGCCCATGGCCTGGATGGGGTCATTCTTTCTGGCGTGGTCCTGCACCGATTTCTCCCTGTTCACAAAGTCACAGTCAGAGCAGTTTGGTCCAATCACATTCCACCTACGAACAGGACCCAGGATGAGTCTCTGCTGATAATTTATACATTTTAAATGTAGTTATATATATATCTAGCAAAAACTTCAATCCAAATCGACGCACAATTGAGAAAGCAGGGCCAGCCAATTGGGGGCTAGGGGCCTCCTTCAGAGGCCCGATGGTGATGTCACTGACCCATTGAGCCACGCACAGCCCCCGCCATGGTGAACTCCCCTTACCTCACTCTCATGAAGGGGTTGTATGTGAACTCCTCGCCGATGGTTGACGGGATGGTCGGTTCCCCGTTGTCATACGTCATCTGGACAGAAGAAGCCCCCCCCCCATCAGTCATCCCCGTTTCAGCGTCGCTCCGCGTGGCGGTGCCTCACTTTAGCCACACCCACCTTCGCCCAGGCCAGCTTCCTTCGGATGTCCTGGTTGTTGGGCTCCACATGCCTAGCGAATTTGAGGTTGTTGATGGTGTACTCATGTCCACAGTAAACTCGCTAAAAGGACAAAGGCACGGGCTAAATGCTAACGAGGGACACATTACACATTCATTTAGCAGATGGTTTTATCCAAAGTGGTGGTTGTCAACCTTTTTTGCACCGCGACCCAATTTTGGCCACGCCAGCTTAGTCGCCACCATATATCAAGAATAGGTTTACATTTACACTATGATCAAGCATGCAGTACACTCTGCAGTTTGCTATACACGAATCTGATTGGATGTGCCAGTGAATTTTAAATTAAGCATCTGTGGATTGGCTTTTTGGATTATCTGAATGTTCACTAGTTTTGCAGACAAGAGCCCCGTTTATATAGGTTAATTCTAGGATTGGGGCTGGGAAATCTGATTGTGGATTAGCATAGGAGTTTGCTGGTTTTGAAATGCTTACATTTCTAACTCTGCCTTGCAACCCTTTCAGAATTTGCTACAACCCAAATTTGGGTCGCTGATCTAAAGTGACGTACATTTAAGAATGCGGCAAGGACACCATTTGATTCTCTTTACTTGTCCTGAATAGTACTCAGGCGAAAAATGACAACGTGCTGTTTGTCAGACAGGGTTAGAGATGAATGAGAACAGCTCTGAATCATCATCATCATCATTATCGTTGTCATCTCATATCTGGTCCGGGCCCTGCTCAGCCCTTTACCGTCTCGGGTGGCAAGCGTCCCAGGATTTCGATCAGCGCCCGGTACATTTCATCTGGGGTGCCCTCGAAGAACTTCCCGCAGCCCGCAACAAAGAGCGTGTCCCCTGCACACACGTCAGACATGGTCATGTGGCCGTCGCGGCAGTGATGCAAACCCGGTGATGAGCCACTCTTCACCTGTGAAGACCGCCGGGGGCTCGGCACTCCTGTCCTTGGTGACGTAGTAGCAGATGTGTCCGGAGGTGTGGCACGGAGTGAAGAGGCACTTCACGCTCAGGGAGCCGACCTGCGGGGACCAGGGAGACGTCAGCGTGCGACAGAAGCACCCGAGCTCCCTGCGGGCCTTAGCCGGTGGCCGCGCTCACCGCAAATGTGTTATAGTGAGTGACTTTCTGAGTGAGCGCCCCCACTCTGTTGTCACCCCCGTACACCCGCAGCCCTGGCAGCAACTTCACCAGCTTCTCATTTCCACCGGCATGGTCCCTGTGGAGAACAGGTCGGCTCAGGTCAGCTTTACTGTAATACAGTACCATCCATACACAAGAATACAGCAGCATGAAAAAATGTCCCCCCAGGACCATGGTGTGACATACAACGGCAGTGACGGGGAGGGTTTTCACAGGACTTACAGTACGAAACAGGGGCTGGACACAGGGATTTATATCCACAGTGAAATGTGTAAGTAAACAATACACTGCAGGACATATACAGGACTCTACAGTACAGTACATACACAGTACTGTATGACAGTTCTGTACCTACATAGTACTATACAGTACATATACAGTACTGTATAATACATTAAATACAGTACTGTACTACAGTACTGAACAATACAGTACAGTGCATACACAGTACCATACAGTACAGTACATACACAGTACTGCACAACAATACAGTACCTACGCAGTAGTGTACAATACAGTAGCAATGTGTGGAATAAGTATAGTGGAACTGAATAAATAGATACTAAGTTAAGAGGAGTTCAGGATATCTGGGTGCACAGCCTCTTAGCTCCACAATCATCGTTAATCAAACATCTCTAACAGACACAAATTCATGCACAATTTCACAGCTAGTTTAATGCTTTAGCTCAAAGTAATTTGATGATATGTAATAAAATTACATAATAGTTCTTTTCTGTCCTCTGGGGTAATCAGTTGCTAGGTCATCATCTGGGGAACTAAAATTTTTCACAAAGTTGCAAGGGACTCATCAGGTGACAGCTGATGCGGTTTAAACGTTAGAGCTTAGCGACATGCTACACGTGTCTGTGGTCATACTGGTCATTAATGGGGATTATAAGCTGCCCTTTAACTCACCAGTGATGATGTGTAGTTAGGACGGTGGTCAGTTTTACTCCATGCTTTTTCACTGCATCTACAACCTTTTTTTTAAAAAATTTTTTATTAATTAATTAATTTAAAAAAACCATAGGATTTTCACTCATTTGCTAAGAGTCATGAACAGCCTAAGAGGTGATGATTACAGAAGAGGATTAGGGCCACCATGAAAATATTATTTGAATTCTGACTTTAACGTCAGAATTCTGAGGGGGGAAAAAGTCAGAATTCTGACATTAAAATCAGAATTCAAATTATATTTTCATGGTGGCCCTAATCCTCTTCCGTAGATGTTAGTATAAACAACATGGCATAAATGAGTGGGTCACCTTCGCAGCTTCCACTGGGTCCACGATAGCGGCCTCCCTGGTGTCCTCGTCAATAAGAAGATACATATAATTATCAGTGAGCGCAGGTAGGATCTCAACCCTCATGTCGGACTGGGTCACTGCGCAGGACTTCCTGTGAGTGTGGAGGGCCGAGCGGATCTGGGCCGGACCTCCGCGGGGAAAAGGGATGCCATCAGCATACATACCATGCATCAGCTCGCACGCCATCCGCACATCCAATCGTTCATTTTATACACTGTTTTGTTCGCAGTTTCTGACAATTTCAGCATGGGAAGACGTTCTTATTTTCTTATCCAGAGTTACAATGGGCATGTTTCAGCGTGTAAGGATAAACCAATCGCCGTCGCCTCGCTACAAAATAACTTAAGTGTCGTTGTTACTTCTTTCTAATGAGTGCAACCCTTTCGCGCATATCAGCGAACAAGATCAAGTACTGTATTTTAGCAACAGAAATGATCATTAAAAAAATAATAATGTACGCACGCCAGAAATAATTACCAAGTATACAAAAAGTGAGCTGACTAACGGGGCGTTGGTCTTTCGCAAGGCTGCCTAGTGCAATGCCACACCGGCTACTGTCATAGCAAGCACTTGATGCAGTGTACATACTATTTTGAGCCTTTGTGAGGCTGAAATAAGGTGCCAAATCTCATCGATAAGAGACGCCGGACCACGGGCATGTGGCTGCGGGGTCTGCGCCACTTTCGGGATCCGTGCGGAGCTGTAAACACTGGACCCGACTTAACTTTGCTGTGTAAGACGGTGCTAGCTTAACCTTCACCGCCGTGCACACACAACGGTGGAGGATAGAAATGATTTAAATGTCGGTTTTTTGCAGAGGCTGCGGCAAACGGAGCGTATTTGGCCATTTATAGCGACGTACCAAATTTATACGCAGCAGCTCCTCCCAGCACACCAAGAGTGCAGGCACTCGCCACCAGCGACCTGAATAACATATCAAACTAATAAATGGGAAGAACAGGGTCCGTTTAAGACACAGCCGCCCCCCTTAACTTTGACCTACGAGCGATCAACCAATCCAGCCTGGGGGTGTGACACCGGCGTCATTCCTGAAAGGCACCAGCCAAGTCAGGGACCTGTTCGAAATATCGATACGCATGGAGCAAATTAAGCTGAATGGCTATCAATATCTACGATTTAGTACAATATAGCTTGTAGTATGATTTTCCTATGACAATGAATATTTTTTCATCTGAAAAAATGAAACGCGTTTTGTAAAATTGCACTGTTTGTGGCCTCCCTGATTCCGTAGTGGGATGGCAGTTCAAAGGTCATTCCCAGAAGAGGGCGCATACAGGTGTCCCATTTCTCCGGAAGTCGGTAGTTTTGGAGAATGACAGCCCCAAGAAATATATCGCGGTTTTGGGAGTGGGGAAGAAAAATTATCTGTGTGGGGAGGAATTACGCTGACCATGCAAAAGAGCTGAAGAATGCGGTTCCAACCGAGCCAGTCCTCTTCCTGAAGCCCCCCACGGCGTACGTGAAAGAGGGCTCCCTTATCCTGGTGCCGTCTTACTGCCGCGACCTGCACCATGAAGTCGAGCTCGGAGTAGTTATTGGCAAAGGGGGCACGGCCATCTCCCGGTCGGCCGCGATGGACCATGTGGCTGGATACGCTTTGTGCTTAGACATGACTGCGAGAGACGTCCAGGAGGACTGCAAGTCCAAAGGTCTCCCCTGGACTTTGGCCAAAGCCTTCAACACGTCCTGCCCCGTCAGCGAGTTCATACCCAAAGAGAAGCTTCCAGATCCAGGCAACGTCAAGATATGGCTAAAGGTGAATAACCAGCTGCGACAGGACGGAAACACGTCGCACATGATATTCTCCATTCCGTTTCTTGTCAGCTACATCAGCGATATTATCACCCTTGAGGAAGGGGACCTGATCCTCACGGGAACTCCCCGAGGCGTGGGGAGTGTCCAGGAGCACGATGAGATCGAGGCTGGCATTGAGGACGTGGTGCACATGACCTTCAGCGTCGGCCGTCCGTGAAAATCGATAACATTTAGGGTTGAAGTCTCCACCCATTTATGGGCGTGCAGGGGGTTGTATTGGGTAGTTTTGAATATGGGGGGGGTTACAACCCCCATCCGCCCATAATTTACGTCTGTGTTATGAACAAAACATTATCAGGGATCCACTAATATAAACCACTGAACTGTCTCACTTGAAGAATGTATACGTTAAAAATGACCTCGTGACCCCTGTGAAGCCTTTATATAAATGAATCTATAAATATATTCATGGTATAGTAATGTCCCTATCTTGATTGTGGATGCGGCAACGCGCTGTACCTGTGCATGTCAGTGCAGCCGGTGAAACCTATCTTGACCTATCTTGATAGTTCCCTGTTGGGTGAAAAGTAGTTCAACTTTTTCCCCAGCAGAGGGCAGTAGGGACCCAGTTATTCCAAACCGCGTTTTTCTAGCATCAGTCGCCGAAGTTTTGGATAGAGGTGATGCTGCAACACATTTATTCATTTTCATGGCTGGATATTCACCAGTATGGTGTGGGTTAAGCATGTGCCAGGATTGAAATTCTCTTGTGAACGAGAGCCAGAATCGAGTAACCAGGCCAGCCAAGAACTGTACAACCACTAGACCATTTTAAACTTTAGTCTTTGCAGGCTAATGTATATCAAAAGAGAGCAGCAACCTATTAACAAAAAAGCATCCATCCATTTCCATAACCACTTATCCAATATCGGGTCAGAAGGAGGTCTTTGCACTGTGTTACTTTGTGAATTTACACGTGAGTCACGCCGATGAACGTCTCTGTGATTCTCGATACAGTAAACGATCTGCTCCTGTCTTGTTCTTACCTAAGCGTGTTCCTGTCCCTGACATGACCGCATTCCTCCAGTGGTGTGGAACATCTGTTCCAGGTTCAGTTAGCGGTCTCCTCACGGCCCCTTAATCATGTGCCCCCTGGCCATCCTGCGCTCATCTCCTGTAACACGAGGCCCCTGTGACTGAGATTTCCCTGCCTCTGCGAGGCATTCTGTCATTCCGGCTCTCCGGGGTCAGAGATCACGATGTTTGATTTATCAGCAGCCTGAAACTGACCTTCCCCACGTATGTCATCTGGATGGGAAATCCCAGTGAGCAGTGCCATCTCACCGGAACGGGGCACGGAGACCTGTGTTGGTGTCACACGCTGCTTGATTTTTAAACGTAATTCCTGTGTTGAGGATCCTCTGTCTTACAGCCTTTATTACGGCTTTGCTGATTTCTGAAGCTGCTTCTGGAATCTTCAGTTTGGCCCCCTTTTGTAACGTCTTCTCGCACCCCTGCCTCTCTCCTGCCAGTGAGCTGGTGAGACGTCCTGAAATGTTCACACTAACGGAGGATAATAAAGGTATATGCTGCATTTTCACTCCCCTGTGTCCTTAGTGAAAGTGCTTTACAGTGTCCACTTCTTCTCCCCGCTTACATCACTCAAACAAAATTTAATGTTTTAATATTGAAACATTTCCTTTATTACCGGAAACCTCCTAGTGGTGGCGTTAAGGACCTTTAATTAAAAATATTTCCTGCCTCTTTAAGTAGATGATGGCCGCCCTGCAGGGACCTTTGGGGGCGTGTCCAGCCCCTCCAGGGCCCTGATCAGAGACGCCGCTCCATAGCGGGTCCGCTTCCTTGGTGAATGGCTCCCTCACTGCGCACTGCTGTTCGTCACTGCAGGGATGCTTGGGGGCGTGTCCAGCCCCTCCAGGGCCCTGATCAGAGACGCTGCTCCATAGCGGGTCCGCTTCCTTGGTAAATCGCTCCCTCAGTGCGCACTGCTGTTTGTCACTGCAGGCATGTCTTTGGACGGCTATGGCATGTGCCACCTCCTGTGCAGGACCTCCATTCTGTCACCGTGGTGATAATCTTCCAGGTGTTTCCCCCTGCATAGGGACACACAAGATCGTCCCCCCCCTCTTCAAAGTGCAGTAAAACCATGTTCTTGGTCCCTGTGTGCTAAACATGATAAACCAGGTTACATGGGGTCACATGGGGGGGGGGGGAGATGGGTGGTGTCAGCTTCTGAGGTTTCCCCCTCAATGTCCACAGAGCGCCCCCTTTTGACATGTATCTGTCACTGTCTTGCAGCTTCTTCTTCTCCTTTCAGTTTGTCAGTCAGTCCCCTCCCCCACCCAGCCCTGGCACAGCATGTATGGCAGACAGACTGCCCGGCATGCCCCCCCAATGCCACTCCAGAGCCTGCCAAAGCATGCGTGGCAGACAGACAGCCCAGCGTGGGCCCCGGGGGGGGGG
>JAODUD010000045.1:3981312-3999575 GCA_026784285.1 Stomatorhinus walkeri
ATGGCTGTACTTCCAGAAGCTTCACATCAGGAAGCACCATCACGCGTTGGTACATTTCTGTCATCACCGAGTGTCGACCTCTGTCGGAGCTCTCGATATTCACCCCTCCTTTTACCGCACTTAATGTGCACCCCCTCCCCCCCCCCAGCCCTGGTGGACAAAGCCGTCTCTTCAGAGTCTAAGATAATGAACCCACTGACACGCGTTGACACTGCTGTCGCCATTTTGGATTATGCTGGCCTATAATCGCTGAATGGTTCACCCGACACAAAAGCCTGAGAATGGGAGCTGAAAGGCCCGGCCCGGCCCGGCTCGCAGACGGCAGCGGAACCAGGACAGGCTGACAATGAAGCCCCTGTCTCTGGCCCATAGAGCCGTCCAAACAGAAGCCCGTCAGGCCCCCTCATTACACTGTACTCTCAATGTCCTCCTATGTGCTTCCCTTCTTCCAGAAGCAATTTTAATGGTCTGTTTTCATACCCAATATCCAGCTAACAAATATTACACAGTTTGGGTTTTGTACTCAGAAACACATCATTGGGGGACTGTTCCCTCTTTTTGGCACATTTGTAAACTTACTGAGACAGAGAAAGAGCAGAAAAGGTTCATCGTCAGTGATGTGTACATGGGATCCTTGGTTTATGATTACTTTATGATTAGTTTATGATTACGTTATGATTACTTTATGATTACTTTATGATTACTTTATGATTACTTTATGAATGGAGTTCTGCCTGCTTTGCAGGGGAAACTGTTCTGGAATCTCCACGAACCATCAATGGCAACATCAGTGAAACGGTTCTGTTCCACAATGTGCTCCCCAGGTCGATGTCACAGCCCAGGGGACAGCAGATCGGTGTTTTGAACAGTCACCACTAAATCTACACCAACACAGCATCACCAGCAGTTCCCGTGCCTTGTACCCCTGAGCCCCCCCCCCCCCCACACACACACACACACACCCTAAGCTGAGCCTGGTGGGGGGATTTACCAGCAGCACAGGATGCACCAACATCTGGTATCAATGACAGAGAGGGTTCAGGATGCTTTGGGGCCTCTCAGACCCCAAACGGGATAACCACTAACTCTTTATATTAACCAGCCTGCCGGAGAATGCCGGCCTCTTTGGCACAGTCCTCAATGGGGGACAGCGGCATGGGAAACACTGAGCTGTCGGCAAACAGGAAAGGGTTAATGTAGAAGTACAATAACGTTCTGACCTTTTTAGAAAATAATACTGACCATCTTGCGTTGCATGAAAAAGACACTAGCTGTTATTGTTACAAATAGACACCTAATGTCTGTTACTATGATTAAAGGACTAACAGTCTGGTATACTGACTAAAACACTGATATACTGATATAAAGACATCCTATTAAATAAGAGACCAAAGTATTTTAGGACCATATGCCTAACAATAAAGTGACGTGTATTGACACACTAGCCATACAAACCAACAGAAGTACATTGTTTGTGGTTCAAGGCCACAGTGGGATCTCAGCCCCATGGACCAGCATGCCACGCAGACTGTGAAGATAAACTTTAACACCATCCACCGTGTATGAAACAGACAAACACAGACTCATGGGCTACAAAAGATCTCCATAACTCTGATCTTCAGAAGTGCTCTAGGACTAATCTTCAATGAAATCTTTTTTTAAAGGACATAAGAATAAAAGTTTTCAAAGTCAGGGGTGGGGGGCAGGTGCTTTCATGCACGGCAGTTAAAAAGTGCCTCTGAAGTTCAAAGACTGTTACAGAAGTACGACAGGGAAACTCGAAAAGCTTCCAAATCACTTGAAGTCCCAGTGGAGCCGCCGTTGCTGTCCCTTTAAGAGCCCCCGACTGCCGCCAGTGTGAGTTTGCTTACGGACACGTGAAGCCAGAGCGCCTGCAGATGTCAGCCTGCAGGATCTGGGGAACAAGAATCACATGATCACACGGAGCTGGCTCCAGCCTCACCTGTGAGTGCTGTGTAATTAAAATGGGGCTCGACAGCAAGTCCCATGCACATCACACCTGGGGGACATCATGCCGTCCGGCTCCCTGATCCTATAAACTACCATTAGAGCCAGATCTGATCAAGCATTTCCGGGTCATTCTTACCACATGACCTCTAAGCGCCAATCCGCACTGGCAGGTCAGTGCTGAGACGTGAGTCTGGATATGAGCCTGATTTTAGAGGTCTTTTACCAGCTATCCAGGTACACACTAATGGTCCAGTGAACACCCTGTGTCACTCCTCGGAGTGAGTACTTTATACTCTTCTTGGAGTAACACAGGTTAATCCCTGCAGGTCAGAGGGTGAGGAAAACCATACGCTGCACTGTTCTGGTCCTTCTGATTCTCTCATCTCCACGGCAGGATGGATGGGACTTATGGCTGGGAAAGCCCGAGATGGCCCACAGGCACGGCTGTCTTTGACAGGCCTACCTCCTCCCCAGTGATTAAAACAGGGGAGAGGCGGCTTACACTCCAAGGGGCAGCGCCTCCCCACTCCAGCCCAGGCCCATACCCCTCCTATGCTTCTTTCTAATGTTGTTTTTCTCTCCTGCTTCCTCACTACATTCATTCGTCATCGGTAACCGGGGGTCTGTCAGGGTGACACAGGGAGCCCCTGCGCCCAGTGACACGTGTAACCTCCTCCGCCTGTCTGCTCTCCTCTCAAAGCAGGGTCACCTATGGGGACCAGGAGTGACACCTATGGGGCCCAGTGACGTCTGGCAGGCTGGTGACTCGTAAGAGTCATGTTTGGGGGGGGGGGGGAGATGTGCGAGATCAGTGATGGATACTGGGTCCCAGTTGCTTTGTGCAAAACCAGGGAGCATGAAGACCATAAGAATTTCCTTTTCTTAGCCTTCGAAATATATATGATCACGAATGTGTCTTACTGGTATAAGAGAGGAGGGATTTTCCTTTGAGTCACTGGTATCTGGGTGGGGGGGGGCTGGTGTTACTACCCTAGAGTCAACATAGCCTCACACCTCCCCCCCCCTGGCAGCGGATCCCATGGGATTCATCAAAGCTAACAGAATCCCAGGATTTAGCAAATCACAAGTCCTTGTGTACAGCTCCAACAGATCCAGTAGATCCCTACCACTGTTATGTGATCCACCCCATTGCAACTAGACAGACTGAGAGCTGCAGGGAGCACCGTTCCGCATTATGAGCAAGGACAGAGTCGCTGCCCTGTCACCCTCGGGGCCTTGGCTCTCCCTAGCCGGGTCGTTAGAGCTGAACCACCCTTAAAAGCTTGTCAGATTTCATGAGCTCATCAACACGAGCCAGACCATGGCCAGAATGACGTCGAGTCACACACCACTCAGCTCCCCGCACCATCAAAACACAGACATGTGTGACAGGGGTCCCTGGAGATTCCCTTCCCGACCCGACCACTTCTTGTGGTTTGCTCCCGGCCACATTAAAACAACCCCGTTGGGGAGGCAGGAAAAATCCCAGCTTTGATGTGAAGAGGAGATTCATGGTCACCCAGTTCCTAATGGCGTCTCGTGTCAGGGATACATGCTTTGCCTGTGCTAACCAATGGGATGTAGGTCAGTCTGGGGGTCATTGGCCACCTTCTGACAGGAAAATAACAGTGGGGGGGGTCCGGTACCACAATCAAACCCTTTTTACCTTCAACTCACCTTATCTCCAATCACACATCAGACAGAGAATTCAGCCTACAGGAAGAATACAGCCATTGGCTCCCAGGCCAGCATCCCTATTCAAAGCCAACACAAGCTAACACAGACCAACACAGGCCAACACAAGCCAACACAGGTTAATACAAGCCCCTATAGGCCAACATATTCCAACACAGGCCAACACAAGCCAACACAGGCCAACACAAGCCAACACAGGTTAATACAGGCCAACATGCCAGGAAGCTAACACAAGCCTTTTCATCATTTTTACCAGCCAATCACATGCATACTTTCCTCGGGTGAGAGACTCCAGAAGCCGGCCCACTTTCCAACACTGGTCTCTGTGAGCGTTCTTGGTTTTCTGCTGAACGTCTTTCATGTGGTCACAGTGGGCACATATGTTCAGCAGAAGCGTGACTGTAAGCAGGACATCCTCTGCTCACGCTAATCTCCTGCTGTCCACCCCTACGCAATGAAACAACCAAATGAGCGAAGGCGTTAAAGCATCAGGCGAAATGGAAGGAAGCCCCGTCCGACGGGTCGTGTTAGCGAGGCCGCCTTGGATCCTGTCCTGGGCCCTGTCCTGGGCCCTGCTGCTACCAGCCCTGCCTCGGGTCACCCCACTTTCGCCCCCATCACAGCTCTATGAGCTGGGCTCTCCCCGGCTCTTCACTGACTGACCCCCCAGTTAGCTCCTGAGAGGGGGCGGGGTTATAATGACAAAGTGCCTCCTGCGGGCCTGACCGAGCCACCCCACCCTCTCCCACAGCCCCAGTGAGTGGAATCAGATGTGGACGCTGTGTGTCACTGGGGGACTAGCGGGGACTTTTATAACACAGCAGCTTAACAGATTTTCTCAGAACCCTGTGCCTGTGTGACCTGAAGCAGCCGGGACTGAGAGTGACAAAGTCCCGTGGCAGAGAGTGACACGGGGGCAATGCTGACACACATTGTGGCTCCGTCGAGCCTCAGCGGTGTGCTGGTCATGTGATATTCTGATCCAACCGCTGACTCTCCAAATCAACAGGGGCGCAGTGGAACTACCTGTGTCTCTCACCTAAACGAGTCCAGGCAGGTACAAACATCTGCTCAGCAGTCGTGATAGGAAATGTTTTGGGATCAAAAGTGTCTCCCTGCTGCAGATGCCCTCAAACACAAACATCCACACCTGCCCCGTCCAGCTTCCTGAACTACTCTGAGCTCTGTCAATTCTTGAATTCCTTTAATTGTTTTCTCAGGAATACTCAGCGACTAACCTGAGACCCCGCAGGTGTTCCTGTGTGTTTCTTTGATCACTCACTCCTTATAGACCAGCTAGCTGGTGCCAACCCTCCATTTTGGCTCAGAAACATTTCAATGTACTTTTTAAAGTTTAAGAGCCCCTTTATAAATACAAACATCCTGTCTGTATGAACAGCTGTTTGGTGATGATCAGGGAGGTGAGACCTGGCCGGAACTTGGGGGGGGGTTGGAGGTGGGGGTGGATTGCTGCCTGCAAGTGTAAGTAATTTATGGAGAATCTGCACCAAGCGCTGAGCCCTGGAAGCCACAGAAATCTCCATACGATAAACTGACAGCAGCCAGAAGCCAAGAGACAGAGACGGAGGGAGAGGGACAAAGAGAGAGATTGAATCAGACAGAGAGACAGAGAGGAAGAGGGACAGAAACTGAGGGGGAGAGAGGGAGAGAAAGAGACATGGAGGCAGAGGGATAGAGAGGGAGGGAGACAGAGACAGAAGGAGAGAGAGAGGGAGAGAGAAATATAGAGTTGGGGAGACAGATAGATGGAGACAACGAGAAAGATGAAGAGAGAGACAGAGACAAAGAGAGAAATGGAGACAGAGAGAGAGAGACAAAGAGAGAAATGGAGACAGAGAGAGAGAGAGAAAGAGAGAAATGGAGGCAGAGACAGAGAGAAATTGAGACAGAGAGAGACAGAGAAATGGAGACAGAGAGACAGAGAGAAATGGAGACTGAGACAAAGAGAGAAATGGAGACAGAGAGACAGAGAGAAATTGAGACTGAGACAAAGAGAGAAATGGAGACAGAGAGAGACAGAGAAATGGAGACAGAGACAGAGAGAAATGGAGACTGAGACAAAGAGAGAAATGGAGACAGAGAGACAGAGAAATGGAGACAGAGACAGAGAGAAATGGAGACAGAAAGAGACAGAGGGACTAAAAGTATCAGCAGCAAAAATGCTTCCATGTGTTCTCATCTTTTTAAATTGGATGGTACTGAAAAGAAGAAAAAGAAGATAAAAAGATAAAATTACTGTTGTGAATTCTGATGATGATTGCGGTCTCTCTCTCCCTCTCTCTCTCTCCCCCCCTCCCTCCCTCCCTTCCTCCCCAAGCTGAAGGGCTCCTGTGGATTTTCTCGTCATCCGTGCACAGTCAAGCCGCCCTCTGAGGGACACGGCAGCCGGCCCGGAGGAGCACAGGCAGTGTTCAGGATCACCTGGGTCACCTACCTCCCACAGAGGTGTGTCACCTCTAACACCTGCCACCCGTTTCGCTCCTTCGTTGGAGGTGTTTTCTGTTTTCCGTGACACCTCTGAGCAGCGGCTCCTGCCAAGCAGGATGTGATGCTGGCAGGAGCCAAAGGCAGCGGTTCCACAGACAGACTGAAACAGCCTTCATGCAGATCAAACCCATCCTCAGTCTCACCACCGGACAGGGGCTGCAATCTGCCCCTCACATGTGAGTGTCTCAACTTCGCAGACTATCAGCATGACTACATCCAAAACGGTATCGTTGGGTCCCAGAGATACAACCACGGATGCGTCAGAGTGGCACCCCTGGGGCTTTACCACAAAGGATATTTACACCCCACACCTTTGCCGAAAGCTGGACCGTGAGCATTTCACTTGTTATTTGTTATTAGACCAATAAATGTCGCTGTTACCTATGGGATGATTTCAGTCTTTTCTCGACTGAAGGAACAGTCGACTAGGGACTGAAAGGCATCCCATAATGCCACACTGAACCCCAAAGACATTAGGACCCTTTATAACCAGAGTACGCCCCCCTTTTGTTCCATAAACAGATAGCAGTGTGTTTCTGTCAATCAACTGCATGTTGCTGATTGTGTTGCTCTGGAGCAGAGGATTCTGGGTATGAGCAGAGTCATCACTTACCCTAGTTAAAATGGTATGTGGTATTAGGATGGCCACAACCTTTATGTGAATGTGCTGCACTGTAAAACATTAACAAAATGAAAATGAACAAAGTGTGAATTGACTGCAAATGAATGGTGAATGGGAATGAATTGTTGATTAGCTGAATTTGTCAAATGGGAAATACATCTAAATGAATTAACTGGAATCAGAGAGATGGTCATTTACCTGCTGAGGCTGATAGGAATTTAAACCACATCCTGTCTCTCTGTGCTGTGAATTCTGCATTTGGATGAAAGTAATCCTGAGCTTTCTAATCCAACGCTATCATCCTGACGAAATATTTGCCTCTGTAAGGTACATTTTTATGACTGCTTTGAGGTTTTTCCCTAATTACAGACTCTACCTGAATTTCAACCTTGCTGGATTTTTCTTAGGAAAGTGTAAACAACACAGAAACTTTAGCAAATAACAGGCTGCTTAGTTGCGTTAACTATATGAATAAGATATATGGTGCCCTCTGGAATAGGCCGTACGAATCGCTATGGTGACAGGGTGCGCTTTAACCCTAAATTGTAAATAGACCTACTTTATTATGATGAGGCAACATGACAAAATGTTAACCTGATTTTTATAAATTCATCATTATGACAATTTAGAAAGTTTCCAACCAGACTTTTCATGATCAAAGGTGTCCCATGATAGAAAATTCCAACAACCAAACTATTAAAAGAAAAGGTACCGTTTTGGAAAAAACGTATATGGCTATTGGACGGCATAGACTAATTAAGAAACCAGATAGCTGCAAAATAATCTAAAACTTGTTTGGGATGTGCGTAAAAGCCCTACCTGTACCACTCCAGTCCCTTATCATAGAAGCGGTCAAAGAAATGCGGCTCCGATCCCACGGCTCTGACATCGGGGTGAATCCGAAGAAACTCGAGCAGGGCTCGGGTACCGCCTTTCTTCACGCCAATTATGATCGCCTGGGGAAACCTCTTTATCCCGGCGTTACTGAGGATGGAGATGTCGCCCCGCGTCTGACGGCCGGGGGACAGTTCGTTGGACCATGGCCCCTGAGTCCTGTTCCGGCGGCTCATCGGATGCGGAGGGAAGCGCACCGGAGCCCCGACCCCGCTCTGGGAGTCGTATTCAACGCCCCTGGTTGCTGATTCGGGGTCATACGCGGAGCTTGACAGGTAGTCGCTGTATCCAGTTAAAGAGTAAAAGAAATAGGTGAAAAGGAGCACCATCGTAAAGAAAGCCGGCAGCTTGGACTGAGTTTTCAGCGGTCCAAAGTTGACCTTAGATCTCCATGTGTCGCATCCCATGAGTCGCGATCCTGATCAGTGAGCAAAGAGCTGAACGCGGGGATCATACTGCATCGGTCCAGTCCCAAGACACGCTGGGTTTCGCTCCGAAGGCATTAGGAGAGATAAAGCGAGATCCGGAGGGTCGACACCAGGCTGTGCGCCCTGTGTAAGGAGCGGTGGGAAGCGCGTCCCCGCTGCCTCCAGCGCTCCAGCGCTGCGACACGCATGTTTCTCCTAATTCAATGCCTTATTCAATGCCGCTCCTTTTCCCAAACTAATTCCCCTTTGCACTTGCCAGCGGTGTTGACAGCCAACGTTTCCCAGTCTCCGGTCCAATATTTGTATGAATATGTATTTGGGGGCCGCTGACAGCGGCGCTTTACGCTTCAGTTACCCGTCCCGTGGGTCCGGACCCGAGTCTGCGGCGCTCGCCGTATGGGGCTCGTCCTCACGTTGACGGCTTTATGAATTACACACACATAACCCACTTCCTTGCCTCACCGCCTCCTCCCCGCCCGGCCCCGCCCCGTCCCGTTAAAACCGTACACCTGCGCCGTACATTTCACCTACACAGTATAAGCCGGGACGTTTTCTCATCCCGATTCGCCTGAGCAACTTTTCTCCGAAATATGTGTTAAATTAAAAATAGAAATAAATTACCAATAGTCCTTAATTTTTATATAGGCCTACACTAATATTATAATACATAATTGGTACAACAAAATGTGTTACAATAGTTACTGTATTATTGTGATAGAAATTTCCATCACTGTCTGCAAGGCGAGAAACTTACGTCAAACATTCTTGTAGACGTCGGAACAGAGGAAATTGTTGTGTGACTTTCTTCTCTGCAGAGTGAAGAATTTCAAGTAAGTTTGCCTGTTGTTTTACTGGACCCGATCAAGTAATTGCAATGACAATTATAAAATAATTGTTATCGTTGTTTTTGCAGTTTTTCGCACTGACGGATTTATTGTGTTATCTACCTCTTCCCAGGTATAAGAAGGAAATGTATTGTGTCTTACATTTTGATCAAGGTTCTCCTTAAAGTGCAGAGCTACAGTTGATTAGAACAAAACTATTTGAACTTAAACATGATAATAAATAAACCTAAGATAGTGGGAGTGATTCTAGGCAAAGGGCTGAATGATAGCGTGCATTTCTGTCTGATCAATGATGCCGTTCATGTCAGTGTCATTTATTTTTAAATGACCTGATTTTTAATACCATCACATGCGCGTTTAGATTAATATTATAAACTTAGATATTTTGCATTTTCTATTCTTTATTTTTTTTTATAAAATATTATGTCTAATACTTAAATAATATATAAACATAAAATGTTAATATAAACAATCAAAGTTATATATTCTAGTAATAGTTTCTCTACGCTGGCGTAGGTCTCGTTTTAACATTGGCAAGAACCAAATGAACCCGAACCTTTAAACACAAAACTCCCACAATATTGCCCTAGCCTAATCTATACGCTCTCAGTTCTCTAGAACTCAATCTGTCTATAGAAGCAAAATGTCAAATTTTCAAAATGCCAAACTGGAATTTCAACTAATTAGGCTTAGCAGTCGTCGTTAAAGACTAAAGACTTTTCTGATTAAGCAAAATACAAGCTTTTTACGTTAAAATATCGACTAAAGTAATTGCAAATTTATTAAATGATTAAATTAAGTGTACGCGCAACTTCTCTTAAAAACTGGTATAACGGCACACAGAGACAGCCATTAGAGGGCGCCAAACAACAGCGTATACTAATTAACATGCGCCATCATTATGTTGCATCTGTTGAAACTATTAGACATGTATGTGTGAAGTATAAAACCAAAATTTTAAACTAAGTTTTAATATTAGGTCAAATTTCCACACCCACATTGTCTCTCACAATGATCTCCGTCAGGTGGCTGGCTTCTATAGCAAAGTAGGTGCTTTTGCGTCAAAGACTTTTGACGCTATGGTGCCCTTCAAACGGCAAGGTGGTAATTATATACTGGAAAAAGGCTGGTCTATCACTAAACCCGTGTTTCAGAATAAACTCAAGCTATTTAATCTGTCCCAATTCTGATGTGTTTATTTCACTGTATTGTATAATTTATATATAGGGCATCTTCTATAAGTGTTTCAATGCAAAAGTAGCATTTTTGGTTGATCTTTCCTCTGCACTGGGATCACTTTGGAACTCTGTCATTGAAACACCATCGTGTTGCTCAGGGGGTATAGGTAGAGATGAATAGACAAGGGGGCTGAGTCTTTACTACGGGGAGCCGATGACAAACAAACAAACAAATAAATAAGTACAGTACACATTTATTGAGGGGCTAACAACATTTTAGGTGAACTAAAAGCCTCAAGAAATAGCTTCATAATTTAATAATCTTTACCAGAGTCCGTTTGTATCCCGGATCGCGCCAGTAGACAGCAGGGGCACACGGCGGAATGACAGTTCGGTACAAAACCGCCTATCTGTTTGCATCTAATACGAGAGGCGCCGGCGTGCATTCGAGCGCGAACTTCCCGCGTGTTACCCGAGATGGTGTTTCTGCGAGCGCCATGCGTCCGGGTCAGTGTGTCCTTACAGAGCGTAATGCAGATGTCAAAGATCGTGTCAGTGTGCAGAAATAGCCTTTGAAACACTTAGATGATCAGCATTGTACACATACTGAAAAGCTGAAGGCAGCTCATCTCCAATTTAACCCTCAGGCTTTTTCATAAGGGCCAAACCAGAGTAGGTGGGTGCAAAATAACACCAGCCCCCACCCAGCACCTGCGTCTGCCATGGCGGTGGTGTCCGCTGTCCCATGGTGGGTGGTATGAGTAGCATCTCAGGTGTGATGAGATGTGACTGAAGGGAAGCTTGGAGCTAAGACAGACAGCTGTGAAGACCAGGTGGATCAAAGTAGATTCCAGAGAAGCAAAATTGTTTTAAATTTCATTTATTCATCTGGTACCTTTACCCAAAGCGACATACATTTTTATGAAGGTAAACTCACAGTCCCTGGAGTTATTGGGGGTTAAAGGTTCTGTTCAGTGGCTCAAAGTGACATCACTCTGCCAACAGTGGGATTTGAAGCCACACGTGTCTGGAGCTCCTGCTCTGACTCACTCCCTCCAACTCCATGGGCAGGAACTCTGGAAACTCCCACAATATGTTCCTGGTTCTCCTTGTACAGGAATGGATATTAAACCCCGGAGGCCACTGCTGTGACTCTGACCCTGCTGATGATCTGGGGAAAATCTTATTACTATTATGGGAAGTAGGAGGGTTGGTGATAGGATTAGGGTTAGCATTAGCGTTAAGGTTGGTGTTATGATTAGCTCTGGGATCAGGGTTAGCATTGAGGTTAGTGTTAGGGATAGCATTTTGCTTAGGGTTAGAATTAGGGTTAGGGGATGGATCTGTTACATCCAGAGCACTCTGCCTGCTTGATTTTTGAATACTTCTCCATTTTGTAGAGACGGCGCATGGCAAGGCTAATGGACTCATGCCATCCATCCACCAGCTGAGACACATGCTAAGTTTAGCAGTTTTTCCTTGGGCACAGTGGCACGTCCTTCACCCACGTCCCTGGCTTTGCCGTCTACTGGCTGCGTCCACCGTCTGCTCACAGCTGAGGTGTGCAGCCGTGTGTGAGAGGACAGAGGAGGAAGGAGGGGTGAGAACAGCTCGCCCAGGACATGCTCCCAGGGCCAGAAGTGCATTCTGGGATTGGCGGGCAAGCGGCTGCTTTGCCATCAGTTTTTGGAAGTTGAGTGTGTGTGTATATTAGGTTTATATTGTTTTGTGAGGACCAAGTATCCTCCAGAATGTAGTAAAAACCTGTTATTTTGACAACGTGGGGACCATTTTTCAAGGTCCCCACAGAGGTCTGTGAATGCAATCAAAAAAGCAAAAATACCAAAGAACATGTTTTTTTTTTTTTTTTGGTTACCTATGGTTAAGGTTTGGGCTGGGTAGGGGTTAAGGGCGTCATGTTGTGATTAGAGTTTTCCTCATAGAAATGAATTGAGTCCCCACAAATATGTAATTCAAACCTGTGTGTGTGTGTGTGTGTGTGTGTGTGTGTGTATACCCTGTAAAAACCCAGCAGCATACCCTCAGTCGAACCAGTAGAAGCTCGCTGTCTCTCATTCGTTGCCCAACAATGACGTCAAAGAAAACCACATCACTCTCTGAATAAATGACTTTCGAATGCCATTTCCATTTATACATTTAATCCTTTTCTGGTTTCATAGTCTTTGCAGCTCACTGAAATTTTGTTTAAAATATTCCCGAAAAGGCATGGAAGCATCCAAAAGCCAGAAAATAAATCCTGACAGAGGAATATTTTATCGCTAATGAGGATTTTTCCTGAAGTTGCTTCCCAGCAAATCAAATGCAGTACAGCTCTGTGGGCACCTACCATTCACCCTAAATAACGTAAATTAATACTACTCTACTACTATAACTACAACAACAACTATTACTACTACTAATAATAATATTATTATTTTTAATAATAATAATAATTCATGTCATTAAGAGCTGTTTCCCATCTCAGAATCAGACTGTTGCTCTTCTGTGATCCTGTCTTGTTTCCTAGGGGGCAGTGTGTGTATGCATTTGCAGGAAGGGGGCATCTCGACACAATAGATGCCCCTGAAGGCCTGTCTGACCAGCTGGATGCCCCACTGCGGGGTAGATCTGCCCCGGAAACTCACAGTTCTCCCTGGCTTCCATGGCGACCCCCAGCCCCTGGCCCCCATCTGGATTCTGTTCAGGTCCCATGCCATCACTAGTTACCAGCGGGGTCCCCAGCTTCCTGTCAGAACGGCCCACATGTGGCACAGATCTGCCGGCTTCCACTAACCAAAAGCATTAGCTCAGCAGGACAGTTGTGAGGAATTATGGGTAGAGTACTGCGTCAGGGAAAGCGTGAAGTGCAGAGTTCTCCAACTGGATAATTTTTGTCTATGAAAAGAAATATCTGGCGGATTTGCTGTACCAACTCCTGCCCAAAGGATGTGACTCTGCCAGGATGTGACTCGCTTGCTTAGCCCATGACTCCCTGATCTTAAACTGGCCAGAAATATGCAACCCATAAACGCGTGACTCTTTATGATGAATTATTTGCTATATTTAACATGAAGGGTAAAGCTGCTTCATGCTCCTGTGCCTCCAAAGTCTAAGGTTCACACAGCGCAAAGATAATTAATGCACTAATTAGCCAAATGGTCCAAGGAGGGCCGAGTTGTGTCGTGAGGAAGATCCGTAGCGTGACAGACAGTAATATTTACAGGAATGAGTAGCTGAGCCTGAAGGGAATGAACTGCAGGAATCCTCACCATCCCAGGACGCCACTGTTCTTGCTACAGGCATGTTGTGTTGAAAGCACTATTCTACCCTGTTCCATAGTTACATCACATAGTCCGGCATACTCTCTCATCTCCAAGGGTCCAGAGTTATGCTTCTTTTGTGTGCCAGTATATACACATTAATAGGACAGTTTTGCTTTCATACTGAAAGCTGGGTGGGTGACCAGCCCTTTCAGAGGAGCATGACAAACTGGCCAGAATGTTCTGGATGCAAAGAATATGAAACGACAGGAGCTTCGCTTTTGGCCCAGAGGGTGCGCTTCAGCAGAGGGACAATTTGCACTAATAAGACCACACATTTTACCTCCAGGGGTCCCATATGCTCTGAGAGCCTTTTTTATGTTAATCTGTCCACATAAACCCAGAAAATGTGGATTTCATAAAAGGGGGACAGAAGTTCTTGTGTTCAGGGACGAAACGGCCACACAGTGCATGCGATGCTGGGCCCTGGCAAAAGCCCAGCTGCGGATAATCTGTCGCAGCTGCTACTGCAGTCTCCTCATCTGTTCCTCCGCCATTTTCAGCCAACCTTGTGATTGTGCTCAAAGCACTTTAATTTCAGATAAATCACACTGACTGGGAAAATGCTCCCAGGCCAGAAATGCTGGAGAACCAGCAGGGAGCTCTTGTAACCAATGAGGTCCACAAGACCCTCGAACCTGTACCATAGCAGATCATGCAGGCCAACCTGCATTTGTTTCTCTCACGCATGCAGCCAAGGTGGGTGACGGCCGTGCCGGTGGGACGTCGCTGTGATGTTTTTAAAGCAAGGATGAGAATAAACCAAGATACACAACTTCAAACAGGACTTTCGTTGTGTTTCTCCAGCGAACCTGGCCAATTCAAAGGGGCTGAAACCCGAAATGCACAGAACCACAGAGAAAGACTCCGTTTACGAACCCACTGATGTGCCTCGATCGGGCCAAAACTGACACCGTTGGCATCCAGCAAAGTGGTTTCTGCTGTGACCAAAACTTATAGCGTGTAGCCAATAAAAGTTACGCCGTGAGCTTATTGGATTACACTAATTGTGTAATTGCATTCGGTTCCCGATTGGCCGGCTGTGCTCTTTGCCTAATGACATCCTCATGACACCCTGGGGCTGCTTCAGAACACAATGAGGAAGTTACCCCTGGTCCCGGGGGGGGGGGGGGGACCCCCCCACTGAGGGGCCGCATGTGTTTGATGACAGAGGGAAGCCCCCCCCCCGCAAAGCAGTCAGTCCCACACTGCACACAGGGCCCACATGAGTCTGATCAGCAGCTGTCAACACCCCTGATGGGAATGCAGACAAAGCTCTCTTCCCCCCCCGAAACACCCCTTCTGGGCTTTTTAACAGCCCCCACACCGCAGACCCAGGGCATCCCGCGAGAGCCACGACAAAGGGGGTCACTGCGACGACACCCAGCTGCATCGCAACGCTCCTCCGGTGAGGAACAGAGTGAAATGCTGTGAATTATAAATGTTAGGATGCGCCGCATGGCATCACTTATTAGGGAAGAAGAGTGATGTCACTGTCAAGACCCTCAGCCAGACCCTTAACCCCGATTACTCCTGGTAACTGGCTGATCCTACTCCCTAAAATATGCCTGCTAAATAAACACAATTTTAGGGGCATTGAACTGTGATGCCAGGTCACCTTTGGGGAAATTTTGCCTTGGTAAATGTCCCACCTGAAGCAAGATCACACTGACATCTGAGTCTCGATTTCTTCGCCCCCCGCTGGTTCCCTTTGACGCCACATCCTAAATCAGACTAACCTGCCTCTTTGATGCACCGCAGTCAGCTTTGATGCGACGGTATGCAGACGGTCCATGCATGTTTTCGCTCTAGGTCTTTTAGCGAAGCCACCGGGGTCTTTTTGAAGCCGAGGAACAATGGAGGGACGCCGCATGATGGCTTTGGAATGACACTTTAGGATCAGCCTTGCAGGACCTCATAGCACTTAGACACCTAACAATTCTTCATACCAGCACTACACTTGTGATGGGTTAGTAGACACCTACCCCAGCACCTTGTTCCAGCTGTTAACATGGTGAAATCATGTAATGGTTTGTGTAACGTATTTTGTTGATGGCCCTGTTTACCATAGGTAAAACTATTATTGTTCACGAGTCACTATCAACGAGTCAAAATCAAGTCCGATTAAAAAATGAGTTGCAAGTCCAGTTGGAGGTCAATTTAAGAGCAACTCAAACCACAAACTCGAGTCCCCATCTCTGGTCAATAGGCATATACATTACCATGGAAAAGTCTTAAGACACCAGAGAAAATCGTTATTATGATTAGATTGCTGTAAAACTGAGATTTCATATCTCTCCAATTGTGTGACTTCACTATTCAAAACCGTTCCTAAATTCACCACTGTATTTTCCTACACACTCCAATATAACAGCGACATCTACTGCATACAATAGAAATATTTACTGCTGAATAACTGCAAAGCTCCACCACGTTTCTGCGTATATAAAACAAGGGGTTCTTCATGTTAATAATCACCCCCAGGTAATCAGAGCATGATTTAAAAGCATGACCCGCCACCGTCCCACCATCCATGTTTCAGCACTAAAAGCCCCCAGCTCCGGACTCCCAGTGCAGCCAGTCGTACATCCGTGTCCTGGATGCCCCTTTGGGGTTTTTTCCCAACACACTTCATAACCTCGGCGGAAGAAACAGTGGATCTCGAAGGCCCCCAGAAGCCGGTCGCTTTATTATCCGTCACGCACTTCTATGGGAAAGAGACAACAGCGGTAAGGAGACGGTTAATGCCACGATATACCAACCTGCTAATCCGACGGACGTCAACATAAAATTTCACACACACAATGGGGGCTGATGCTTGATCATCTGCAGCCCCTGCCCCCCAAGAAACCCGTGCACCTTCACCGCAGAAGTCCGCACCTTCAGGAACGAACTTAAGCGACCGGCTGAATATTCAGAAGCGGGAGGTCCCCTTCTTGGGCCCGTCGTTCAGAAACTCGTGTCCCAGGCCATTCCGGCACTTCCCGCAGCGCACCTAGAAGCAGAGCCGTGAGCCGTTAGTGGAAAGGCGACCTCGTCTGCCTCGGACCCATAATTAAAGGATAGCATACCGAACAAAAAATGATAATCTGCTTGAAATAAGCATTTAGGGACTTGATTGAAAATAGCTTTAACAGAGTCCTTAAAGCAACATATGAAAGATGAATCTCCATTAATTTATCCATCCATTTTCTGTAACCGCTTGCTCTATTCAGGGTCTCGAGGCTACGAGTGCAAGGCAAGGAACAACCCAGGAGGGGCGCCAGTCCATTGCAGGACACACTCACTAGTTGGAAAATGAATCTCCAACATACATTTTACTAATTTCCACAGTAGCAGTAGCACGGGGAGACTTAACACTCCCCCGTTACGAGCTTTCAATCAAACAATCCCACTGGTTATCGGTCCAGAAACTGGGGTTTCAACCTTGTAGGCTCCGCGACTCTCCAACTCCTTGGTGACACTGTCCTCCTGGATGGGCTCCGTGAAGGCCGGCCACGGAGTGGAGTGTGCAAATTTGGACACGCTGGAGAAAAGCCGGTGGCCGCACTTCGCGCACAAGTACATGCCTGTGGGGTACAGCGAGCGGCTTAAAATTAGCTCAGACACTCAGCACCCATTCGTTGTAATTACATGCGTTCCAAGTTACCAAACCTTCACGTACTTGATTAAAATGTTTTAAAGGTTATTAAATGAAAAACAGATTTACTATCTGCGACCAGCCAGCCCTCCCAAACCAGCAAGGAAGGAGCGCCCCATATAGATTCAGGAAAACCAGTGACAAGTTTCTGGTGTTTTCTCGTCGGGCAGGTGCTCAGTGGGCTGTACTACGAAGCGGGGTTACTGGCTTATTGGGGTATTGGGATTTAAAGTACCACAGTTTAAATTGATTTCTTCACATTCGTTCACTTACATTTTGCCCAGACTACCTTAAATCCGACAAGTTACCCCGATAAGCCAGTAACCCCGTCGTATTCGTATTACATTATACTGGTGGAGCTCAAAACGACCGGGTTACCCAAACTAGTTTTACAGGCCCCCTAATGAAATAAGGACTTTCAGATTCTTTGCGATAAGTGGAATTCTAATAAATTTTACCCACGCCAATTTCTAAAGTTACGCGTGCTTTATTTTAATTCTACAAAATTATGAAATATTTCAAGAGCAATGACTGGAATGAACAAGTGATAAGCGTATGGTCCGTATCATATACTTTCTAAGTAAACCGTTTTAAACAAGAAAAACACCTTGTGCCTCATTCCACCCTCCACCGAAACTTCCGAAACACCGCTACCGCTGACCCGCAGAACGGCAAATTAACACACTGTTGAGCAACGACGTACCCGATTTGAAGTGGTCTTTAAAGACCTCTCCCCCCTGAAAGGAACAGAAAGACATACTCGTGCGACCTTGAGGCGCTTTCTAGCGCGCCTCTGACGTCACCGTCATTTTGATGGGGCCGCGGCCACGTGACCAGCCGGGTCCGATTATCGGTAACTCTGCAGGATCCTCATTATACTTATCAGAATTTAACGCAGTTGACGTACTTTACGTCCAGCGTGCTTTGTAAACTGGGAAACTGAATTGCATTTAAAATGCATTCACACAAAATTTCTGGCTTCCATAGGTTCCTTAATTTATTTAACATCTGCTAACTACCAAGCAGTGGTGGAGGAAGTACTTAAGTTTAGTACTTAAGTAAAAGTACAACTACCCTGCAAAATGTATACTTAAGTAAAAGTATAATTACTACATCAACATCTTACTTAAGTAAAAGTCCTAAGTACATACTTTTAAATTTA
>JAODUD010000045.1:4044890-4061637 GCA_026784285.1 Stomatorhinus walkeri
CAGAGCACTGCATGCTTTCATTGTTATAAACCCTTGTATCTAACTCAGATTTTTACTATAATAGGCTTCATGGTAATCTGTTCATAAGTACGAGCTGTCAGACACCTTAACCTGTGCACTGCCTGTGCATAAAAATAAACTCATAAGAAGTAAGGGTATGATAAAATAAATGGGGCAAGACTAGGAGAAAAGCCTTCTATGTGTGACCCAACCCGGCCTGGGGGGCGAGTGAAGCAGGCACTTGGAGGATTTGGGAGCTGGTCGAGTGTTGGCGTCTCATTATCAGTTTGTGGATCTCTCTGCTTCCTTTGAGGGTGGGGGCTCCCTTACTGGCGTATGCAGTGCAGGGAGTGCTGGCTTCCCACCTCACTGCCCCGCTGTCTTGCCCTCATGCCCTCATGACATCCAGAGTGTCCAAAGGGGTTACAGTGAACGCTCTTCAGGCATAAAGAAATGCTCTGGAGGGCACCGTTCCCAGGGAAACCCACTATAGCCACCCCTTCTCGTATTATACCCTGTCTTACAGAACCCTGTGTGATTCTCCTACTTTTACGCACTCCATGAAGAGGACCCAGGAACCACTTGGTTTTTTTTGCATGCAACGCTACATCAATCTGTTTCTATAGCAGGTTCAGTGTTTGGGATTCTGTTTTCTGCAGAGTGACAGGCTGCCTCTAAGCTGACCCCCTCACCCCCTTAGCCCTGCCCCTTCTTCCTTTGGCCCGCCTCTCGTGGCCTTAGCCCCTCCCCTGGCACTGATGTTGGGCCGTCCGTTAGCCCTGCTCTCTGAGTCGCAGTGTCATCAGAAGCTCAGCGTCGTACCCTTAACCACGCTGTGTGCTGAATGGCCGCCGGTCTTTTGTAGCATTTGCATCATGTTTCCATGGTGAATGCTGGAAAACATGCAGAGATCAGCAAGCACAGCTATCTGAGGCGTACATGCCCTACATCGGCAGCCATATTTGTTGCCACCCATGAGCTCTGTGCTGTTTTAACCCCTCTACTTACATGCCCTCTCTCATGAGTCTGTACATTTTAACACGGAGCCACATTCCTCTTGCTCTTCCCACGTCCCCTTCCTCTGCTTACAGACACATGAGCTGTCTCCCAGCTCCTGTGTCCCCCCCCCAGTGTACCTCCCATTCTACTGACCATGCATGTTCCAAAAACAGTCTCCATTTTCATTTGACGCAACCGCTTCCAAAGTTGTTGCCCAATTCTTACAATTTGCCCTCCCAATACCCGCCTATCGGCAGGCTCCACCCCATGCCCATGTGCGATGGGCTCAGCCAATGAGAAGGGACAGTGGAGTGTGCTGCCACCAATGGGATATACTATGGCTGTATAAAACCCAATCAAAGTTAGCGCCAGTTCGCACTTTCTGTCAGCCCAGTGCTCCTGCCAGAGGAGGAAAGAGACAACAGTGAGAGGGGAGAGGAAACTTTACCAGGTGGTGGGTACCATTTGACACTTATAGCTATCAGATGAGACCAGACAAGGCACCTTCAAATATGTCCTCGTATAAATCAATAAGTGCTGTTTTATCTCTGCCCTGAAGTCTCCCCCAAACCAAGAGGATGGAGAATTCACACACGAAGACGCCAGCTGACTGCCTGGGTTTCTTTGGGGTGAATGAAATCACTGGCCTCACTCCCGACCAGTTCAAGAAGAACTTGGCCAAGTTTGGCTACAATGGTGAGAACCTGAGAGTCAGTGTGACAAGGATGGGGCCAGTCAGTGGTGGGGGGGGGGGGGTGGTAGCGGAGCTGGAGGACAAGATGATTCTTATGGGGTCACTCCCCGAGGGACCGGTGGGGAGTAGAGAGAGGGTGGAAGGCTGAGGAAAGAGAAGTAGATGTACAGCTGTACACCGATGTTTTGTAGGTATTTAGGGCATGGTGATGTTCATGGTGATCTAAAGGGAAGCACATCTGCTACGTCCTCCTTACTTTCATGGCCTTATAAAGCTCCTTGGAGTAAGCAGAAGAGCGGCAGGAGGATCTGGGTGTAGAAGGGTTGGAAGAGACAATGTACAAGCTGCTGGTTAGCATAAACTTCTGAGATGTGAGGACCAGAGGACAGAGTTTTGTAGTAATTGAACAGACATTGAGTGACAGAAACTGTGTGCAATGACCATTATGAACCTTGGCTTTGAAGACTAAGGGATTTGTGTGAGTAGCTGTGTTCTTGGAGTTATTTTGAGCAATTTAGTCAATAGCAAATTCTGTACTACAAGAGATGTTTAGTTGTGTTCTACACCTTCACTGCTTTCATATCCCTTGACCTGCTTGCTCCTTGGTATAAAGTGGTTGCGGTAATTTTCTGGCCGTCTTTGCTAATCTCCTGTGTTTCTTTTCTCTTGTTTCCAATGGGGGACCCAACCAGAGCTCCCAGCTGAAGAAGGTAGGCGACCTCCCACCTCCTTACCTTGGCTATGCATATGTCACCCCCACACATATCAACACCTCTGCTTGTCACATATCTTATGCTTGTCATGTCCCTTCTTTACACCCGTATGTCCTGTAACAGCCCTGCCCCTGACCCTGTCCGTCTCTCCCTATGTTAACACATTGGTCCCCCTCAGTTTGCACTGTTACCAAATTACAAATGAGTGCAGAGGTCATTTCTATGCTGAAATAGGATGGTCTCTTCTGCTCCTTAAATAATTGACATGTCACATCTAACGTGATAAACGGGGACCTTCATCGTCTGGCCAGACGGGACACAGGACAATTGTTCAAGGCCTCACACAGACAGAATCAAACATCGTGCTCACGCCCAACACCTCAAACTCATATTAATCCCCAATCCATCGTTTCTCTCGCTCTTTCCCCATCAGGAAAGACCATTTGGGAGTTGGTGATCGAGCAATTTGAAGATCTGCTGGTCAGGATTCTGCTTTTGGCTGCCTGCATCTCATTTGTGAGTAACTTTCCCCATGTCACTATGATCCTGCGCAGCCCACTCCTGATGAGCAATAACAAGCTAACAATTAGCCAAGAAGTTAATGGGAACCTTCAGTCTTCATGGAGAGCAGGAAGAGTCAGAAGATTCAGTGTCTGTTGGTTCTTCCATCCTAAAGGCTTGTATGAAAGGATCAAATGATCCAGATTAGATCAACATCCTCCCACCAGCTCCGCTGTATGACACAAATGGCACATCTATTGAATTGGGAGCAAACAGCCACTTTTTTTTCTTCACCCCCATCTAAGTGTCTCTCTTGGTGGCCCAGTATTCCTTCAGTATGCTTCCTGTGCACCTCTTCGCCAAATGCCCTCAGAGCCCTGGTAACAGCACTCACACTGAAATAACATGTCTCCCCGAGTGCCAACAGCGTGGACCAGAGAGACCAGGCCCATGCCTTGTCGATTACATCAGTATTTCCCAACCCGGACCTCTGGGAGCCATATTTTTCTGGACTGTCTGGCAGGGAGTTGGGAGGGAGCAAAAACGTGGACTGTCTGGGGGTTCCAGAGGATCGGGTTAGGAAACACTGCGCTACTTGACCCGAATCACACATAAAATTGCAACACCTTGTTCAGGTCGTTAGCATTGTGGATGTTTGTGATCCACCTTGTCCAGTCTTGGACCCACCTTCCATTGTTACAGAAAACGGCTGGGGATTATAAGGTGACCCAGCCTCTCTACTGTTCTCTGGGTATCATAGTTCCTTCTCATCAATGCAAGTACTGACCTCCTCCCCATTTCCCCCTCAACCAGTTCCTTTAAAATTTTATTTTGGAATAAAAGGGATATTAATTCCCACCATCCCCTGCACACGCTCCCTGTCCTAAGACAGCTGTCAGTACAGCCTTAGAAGGACAGGATCATTTGGGAGTGGCAGGAACCTGTTTATTTTAGGAACGTCTTGGGCCACAGCGAGAAACCATATCCTTCAGGAAAAGGTCAGCAGGAGAAGGAGCGACAGTCTGCTACCAGAGCGGGTGACAGAGGGGGTGTCATGGCGGGAGTGGGGAGGGGGGGATGCAGGTAGTGGTAATATTACATGGCGTGATTGCAAAACATAACATTGCAAAATAGATCATTATGAAACCAGGACACTTATAAAACATGAAACGTTTCTTTTTCATTCATTGACTGGCTCGCGGAGTCATTTTGCTTGTGAATATCGTGCTGTATTAAGTAAAAGTTGACGGGTGAAAGAGTTAGGAAGTACAGCAAAGGAAAACAGACTAACCATTACCATTTCCAAGTGTGCTTCACTGGACCAGATTCACCGGTCGAAGGAAGGCAAGGCATCACCATTGTTCTTTGAGACACTTGATGTGGCCCTTATGTAAGTGAAGTAAATGAATCATGCCGGGCTAAATGTAAACAAACCGCACTATGCTCATAACCGTGACATTCAAACAGCTGTGAATCAGGGGACGGGCTACAGTTTGCGTATGAAAACATGTCCCATTATAAGGAATATATCATTAAATACATGAGGGCTTCTACACGCCCATTGGACAGGTCCATTTATCCTTGTAACGCTACATGGCATAACTACGTTGGTTTAGGAGCAATTTTCATGCAGAGCATCCACAGAAGAATCCCGAAACAGCAAAGCTGGACTGAACGTCACAGGAAACACAAATCGTATGTGCCACGTGGCCTCTCGTGTCTGACCTTAGCCGTCCATTTTGACCTTGTCCTTCTGAATGTCTGTTTCGCGCAGGTGCTGGCCTGGTTTGAGGAAGGCGAAGAGACAGTCACTGCCTTCGTGGAGCCCTTTGTCATCCTCCTCATCCTCATCGCGAATGCCGTTGTGGGAGTGTGGCAGGTCAGCATCGCCGTGGTAACCAAGTCTGTAGAGAGCGTATCAAAGAGGATGCAAAGGATGAGGAAAACAACGATGTTTAACAACAATACCCAAGTAATATTATTAAAACAGGGAGACATTATAACTCAAACGGACAGCCATGTTACATTAACCTTGTTCCAAGGTTGTTTAATAGAAAAGCCGGCATTTAAGTTATAGTTAAGGCCTGGAGGAAGACTCGTGTTACAGCTGAGACAGATTGCAGGAATGGCATGTAGTAATAGTCATGTTGCATAAGGAGTCTAAATTACATTTAAAAAGAGAGGATCATAGGCACAGCATTGTTTGATAGCAAACCAAGGATATTTCTGTTCCCAGGAGCGCAATGCAGAGAGCGCCATCGAGGCCCTGAAGGAGTACGAGCCTGAGATGGGCAAGGTGTACCGTTCCGACAGGAAGAGCGTGCAGAGGATCAAGGCCAGGGAGATCGTACCCGGGGACATCGTCGAGGTGTCCGGTAAGGCGCGCCGGCGGCTGGCATGGGGCTCCTCTGTCATCAGCCAGCTTTGGTGCAGCAGATGTGAAGATGGCGCGGGGGGGGGGGGGGGGGTGTCCTTCAGAAAGACAGAGGTGCCGTCTGCCATGTAAGGCACCAAGGGAACACCGAGAGGGACAGCAAACTTGCTGAGAGAAGGAAAATGAAGGCTGGGGTATAAATACCACCCAGCACCTGTCTCTCTCACTGCCTCCCACTCTCCCTCCCCTCCTCCTTGACCCTCTCGCTCTCTCCCTCTCTCTGGACTGACATATATTACCACACACCTGTTGCCTTCCATATCAGCCTGTTCTTGCACGTCTCCCTTTCAGCGTCCCATATCAATGTTAATTTACTGCTCTGGGGTCAGCTGACTAGCCCGACAGTCCCTCACTGACCTGTCCTCCGCAGCCACTTTAATGGGCCGCAAACACGGTAAATGTTGTGAAGCACAAGCACAGTGAATAGGGTCAAACCCCATAATTATCTCTCACCTTTCTGAGATCCCATGACTGACTTTTAAGTTACTGATCCGGACTGTTGGATTCTAATACACCCCAACATGAGGACAATATGAAAGTGAAAATGTTTACATGTTCATTCAGTCGCAGGGTGTGTGAGGTCTGCACATACTCTGTTAATGCGTAGGCACTCCTGGCTTTTGATTCTCAAACATCTAAACACCTTTTCAGCTCCTCAGCTTAATGTGCCTTTTGTCTCTGTCCCGTTCAGTTGGTGACAAAGTCCCCGCTGATATCAGAATCACCTCCATCCGTTCCACCACCCTGCGTGTTGATCAGTCCATCCTCACTGGTAAACCTTTTTCTGCCCCTCTCCCCTTCTTTTTCAATGCTGGGTTTATTTCATGTCCTTTGTATATATTGTGTTTTCCTGCTTCTCCTACGTCCTGTCACCCTCAGGTGAGTCTGTGAGTGTGATCAAGCACACTGAGCCTGTCCCTGACCCCAGAGCTGTCAACCAAGACAAAAAGAACATGCTTTTCTCTGTGAGCTTCCTCCACTTCCTCCTTGTAGTGACCTGTCACTAGAAATCTAAGCCTGAATGAAGAATCTTATGTTCCACCATGATCTTTGCAGTTTTGCCAGCTTGGATGCAGTCGGGACTCTATCGGTGACTCTTTCCTCCTTTACCATCAGGGTACCAACATTGCGGCCGGCAAAGCCATCGGCGTCGCTGTGGCCACTGGCGTTTCCACTGAGATCGGCAAAATCCGAGACCAGATGGCTGCCACGGAGCAGGAGAAGACCCCCCTGCAGCAGAAGCTGGATGAGTTTGGCGAGCAGCTGTCCAAGGTCATCTCCCTCATCTGCGTTGCCGTGTGGATGATCAACATCGGCCACTTCAACGACCCGGTCCACGGTGGTTCCTGGATCCGCGGTGCCGTCTACTATTTCAAGATCGCCGTGGCTTTGGCTGTGGCCGCCATTCCTGAGGGTACGCATGTGGTCTAAATACACACTGAATGTATTCAATTACAACTAAATACACGCTCAGTGATTTAATTGCAAAATTATTTGATGTTAGGCCTACGGTGTTGATACCCCTGTAGGTCTGCCTGCCGTCATCACCACCTGTTTGGCTCTGGGCACGCGTCGTATGGCCAAGAAGAATGCCATCGTGCGTAGCCTGCCCTCTGTGGAGACACTGGGCTGTACCTCTGTCATCTGCTCTGACAAGACGGGCACACTCACCACCAACCAGATGTGTGTAACCAAGGTGAGAGATTGCGAGAATTACCTCACACTCCAAGGGGCACTACAGGATCCACAGCAGGTCACCAGAGCCACACCACCTGGTGGTCTGCTGGCCACAAAGGAACATCACACAGTAAATGGTACATCTGTCTGTCTCCCTCTAGATGTTCATCATTGACAAGGTAGAGGGCGATCATGTCGCCCTGGAGGAGTTCAACATCTCAGGCTCCAAGTATACACCCGAGGGAGAAGTGTAAGTTCTATGTCACATTTATTTTCAACCAAACACCAGGTCCAGTCCTCCATCAAGTACATAAATATGCAACACTATTTCTAATCCTATGTTATGTTCATAGATAGGCAAGACAGAATTCAGTCGCCCATCAGGCATACCAACAGCCAGCATTGGGTTCAATCATCCATTAAGGATATCAACAGCCAAAACCAGGTCTAGTTCTTGTACATGCTTACCAACAGTCAGTCCCGGTTCCATCATCCAATAAGCACACCAGCAGCTAAAACCAGGTCTAGTCTAACGTGATGCTTTCCAACAACCAACCCAGGGTTCAGTCCAAGTAGGGCTATTAAAGGCTACGAAGGGCCACCACTCTATAAAATGTATTCCTCAGATCTAACAGACTATACCTAACAGGCTTGAGAGTTGATGACGCACACACTGAACAGATACTGACATTAGTATGTCATGAAGTGTGCCGTTTCTCTTCTCAGTACCAAGGGTGGTGCCCGGGTGAACTGCAGCATTTATGATGGACTGGTAGAGCTGGCTACAATCTGTGCACTCTGTAATGACTCTTCTCTGGACTTCAACGAGGTCAGTTCATCCCCCCTTTTCCCTGCACTATCACCAAATCTCTGTCCGTCTCTCTGTGGACCAACCTCCTCTCTATCTGCCTGTCCGTCTCTGTGTACTAACTCCTTGTATGTCTGTGTCTCTTTCCTCCTTTTCTCTCTGGAGTCCGGTCTCTCATTCTCTGCATCCCCCCCCCACCCCCAACACTCCACCCCTTAGGCTAAGGGCATCTATGAGAAGGTGGGCGAAGCTACAGAAACTGCCCTGTGCTGCCTGGTAGAAAAGATGAATGTGTTCAGCACCGACGTGCGTAACCTGTCCAAGGTGGAGAGGGCCAATGCCTGCTGTGCAGTGAGTATGCTACACCTACTCAACACAGTCTTAGAGACTGCACCCTGTCTACAGAACACAAGACATCATGCATGCCAATTCCATCAAAGTGCTCTATAGAACACAGATAAGACGTCTGATCTTTGACCTCCTATTACAGGTGATCAAGCAACTGATGAAGAAGGAGTTCACCCTGGAGTTCTCTCGTGACAGGAAGTCTATGTCTGTCTACTGCTCCCCTGCCAAGTCTTCTAAGGCTCCTGTTGGCAACAAGATGTTTGTGAAGGTTGGGTTGCACCAGTGTCATTGCATTGTCCTTCCCTGAGAGGCGTTCAGTCCACCCCATGAGTGTGACTGTTCGATATTTTTCTCTTTGCGTGAGATCATTCTATAATTGCTCATGCGCTCCTGTCCCCACCCTCTGTATGCAGTTTTGCCATTAATATGCCCATCTTATTACCTTCTTTGATAGGGTGCCCCTGAGGGTGTGATTGAGAGGTGTGCATATGTCCGCGTGGGCACCACCCGCGTGCCCCTAACTGGCCCAGTGAAGGACAAGATCATGGCCGTCATCAAGGAGTGGGGCACTGGGCGTGACACACTGCGCTGCCTGGCCCTAGCTACCCGCGACACCCCCCTCAAGAAGGAGGAGATGAACCTGGAGGACTCAACCAAGTTTGCTGACTATGAGGTGAGAGGGAGAGAGCGCAGCTACTGGTGTTGGGGTGCAAGTGCCAGGAGCGTTTTTGACATGCCAGTGAGTTTAGAAGGTGGTTTTCTAGTGGCCGCAGGGTGAGACCTAAGAGGACTGTGGGGCTGTTTGTGCTCCCATTCAGGGAGATTCCTTCCTGATTTTCTGGCTGAAAGCTTCATTATGTGTTGACATTTGTTTTTATTTCATAAAATGAAAACGGGGGATTTTACTAAGGGTCAGGGGACATATCATGTGGGGATTCTGCCAAAATCAAACACGGGTCATAGTGTGAAGGGATGTCCCATGGGGTCACTCTGCCCCACAGATGGACCTGACCTTTGTAGGCTGCGTGGGCATGTTAGACCCTCCTCGCAAAGAGGTCACTGGATCTATCGAGCTTTGTAGAGCAGCCGGCATCCGTGTCATCATGATCACAGGTCTGGCTCCTGTTCCGCCCATCACTTTTCATCTCCTATGGAGTCCTTCATTCCCAGATCACTAACATCCCGCGTTCTCATCCAGGCGACAACAAGGGTACGGCCGTGGCTATTTGCCGCCGCATCGGCATCTTCAACGAGGATGAGGACGTGTCAGGCCGTGCCTTCACGGGCCGCGAGTTCGATGACTTGTCGGTGACGGACCAGCGCGAAGCCGTGCGTATGGCCTGCTGCTACGCCCGTGTGGAGCCGTCTCACAAGAGCAAGATCGTGGAGTACCTGCAGGGCTATGATGAGATCACAGCCATGGTGAGCCAGTGGGGACCACACATGTGGATTGGCCAGCAAGGGGAGACGAAAGGCACACTCCCTAAGCTGACCTTACGTCTGCTGACTTACTCTGTAGACGGGTGATGGTGTGAATGATGCCCCGGCCCTGAAAAAGGCCGAGATTGGCATCGCCATGGGCTCTGGCACGGCCGTTGCCAAGTCCGCATCGGAGATGGTCCTGGCTGACGACAACTTCTCCTCCATCGTGGCTGCCGTTGAGGAGGGCCGTGCCATCTACAACAACATGAAGCAGTTCATCCGCTATCTCATCTCTTCCAACGTGGGAGAGGTTGTTTGGTGAGCACTGTCCTCTGGCCAGTCAGGAGCAAAGCAGCCCTATTGTCTCACTGTTGTAAGATTGATTAGGAGCTTCACTGAAATGTACGGCATGCAGTGAGTTGGTGTCGTTAGAGAGCCTCTGTTTTTTAGCATCTTCCTGACAGCGGCTCTGGGTCTGCCCGAGGCTCTGATCCCCGTGCAGCTGCTCTGGGTGAACCTGGTGACGGACGGCCTCCCCGCCACCGCCCTGGGCTTCAACCCCCCTGACCTGGACATCATGGGCAAGCCCCCACGCTCTCCCAAGGAGCCCCTCATCTCCGGCTGGCTCTTCTTCAGATACCTGGCTATTGGAGGTACCAGAACTAAGATGCTTGGTGGGGGGGGGGGGTGGTCTTACTCTGAGTGCCTCCCCCCTCACACCCATGTCATGCCCCAGGGTATGTGGGCGCTGCAACCGTCGGTGCTGCTGCCTGGTGGTTCCTGTACTGCGATGAAGGTCCCATGGTAACCTACCACCAGCTGGTGAGCATCGTTGAGAGGGGTCATCATCATGATGAGGAGGCTATTGCTGTGTGATCATCACAGGAGCATTATCACATGCACGCTAAGACGATGTCTTGTGCCCCCACCCCAGTCCCACTTTATGCAGTGCAGCCCAGAGAACGAGGATTTCAACGGCATTGACTGTGAGGTGTTTGAATCACCCGAGCCCATGACCATGGCTTTGTCTGTGCTTGTCACCATTGAGATGTGCAACGCCCTAAACAGGTCAGAAGGCAACATGGGCTGTGCATCTTGGTTCCTGGTTCCTGCCTAGTATAATAATAATAATTGCAATGCATGTGGAAATTGACACACTATCCCTTGTTTCCTACAGCTTGTCTGAGAACCAGTCCCTGGTGCGTATGCCCCCATGGAGCAATGGCTGGCTGCTTGCTGCCATGACTCTCTCCATGTCCCTGCATTTCCTGATCATCTACGTGGACCCCCTGCCCGTGAGTGTCCCCACGTCCTTCTGCGTGCTCCCATCGCACCGTGCACACGCCCTCTCCTGCTGTTAGCCGTCGCGCTCAGTGCCACATGTCTATCTGGCCTTCGTATCCGCCACACGTGACCCACATCCTCTCTACCCTCCAGATGGTCTTCAAGCTGACCCACCTGAATGTAGAACAGTGGATGGTGGTGCTAAAGTTGTCGTTCCCCGTCATCCTGATTGACGAGGTGTTGAAGTTTGTCGCCCGCAACTACCTGGAAGGTGAGGGCCGGCCGAAATGGTTTGGGAGGGAATCCGCACACCACTCACCTGTTCAGGAGGCGCACGGGAAACACCACATGCACACGAACACAATGCAATCACTCTCCAGCTCACACCTCGACATATCTTACTTTGTGCTCTGGTAGTGACGTAAGGCTGCTGTCAGCCATGTCACGGGTTCAATCACGTAACACGTTTAATGTGAATTGTGGGCCTCCATCCTCACCCAGTACCTGTGTAACTCTGTCAAAGGTGGTCATGTTTTTTTGTGGACAGTAATATTAATAATCAATCTTGAACTTAAGTTTGGATCACCACCAAATTTTATAATAGTATCTGCAATGTTGTTGATTTCCGAATTGGTATTCTTATTCTACTACATCATAACGTGTACCTTTCCCTCCTCCTTTACCTCCTTCTGCATTCCTCCTTCTCTATCATTCCTTTTTAAATCCCTTCATAATATCTGAGTTGTTAATCCTGAATATCTCTTTAATTTCTCCTTGTCTCTCTTACCCATTTCAGCCTAATCCCACTACCCATTTCCCCATAACAAAACAAGGTATCCCACAACTCTCCCTGACTGACTGCTTGCGCCTTGGTTTACCATGGTAAACGTTATGCCGTTACATGCTGGCTGGGCATTCGGACTCTCGCCAGCATGACAGACATTGCACTTCACGCCTCTGCTGTCTGCCTGTCTTGTCCCCTCTGTCCCGCATTAAATGCAGCAGGACACCACAGGGACATTGGGGTAGTTCTGTTAGACCGTGGGCTTTGGGGCCAGTCAGGCCGCTATGCAGAATGCTGGGATCTGTGTGTGCCAGCTCCGGGGGCTTCTGAACAGTGACTGAGGTTTGCAAGGTCGCAAACTGAAAAGGACTTAGATGCGCATGTGTTTAGTTTTAATGTTGTAATGCTGATACTAAGAACATAGTGACTGTACCAGCAAATTTTCTAATGCCAGTATAATGTCACATTACTCTGGATGTTAATGATGCTAACCATCAGAGTCTGGGTGTAACACTATCGCTGATAATCTAACACAGTAACACTTTACTTGAAGAGGCACAAGCAACTTAGTTATCAGTTACTACAGAAGTACATATCAAACAAAATAACTGCATGAAGGATATGAACTGTTGATTAATGATTGAGTAACGATGAACAAACATGGGATCAATATGAAACTAACATTTAGTTTCAGTTCGTTTAATATGTTAAGTAAGGAGGTACAGCTCAAGTGTCCCACCTCAAGTAAAATGTTACCTCTAATCCTAACCCTTCCCACCCTGGGGGTCTCACACACTGCCCTTTCCCACTGCCACGCAGAGACAGACAGGACTCTACTGCAGAAGAAGTGAAACTGAAGAGGAGGAAGAAGAGGCATGCGTGAGACACCCAGGGGAGAGGGCCCAGCCAGTCAGTAGAAGAGCAAGGATATGAACCTGTGAAGATCATGAAGAGAAGAGTAAAAGACATATAAATAATTCTGTATATGGAATGAGAAGGTGTTAATACATAGGTTACAGTTATAAAATCAGTCCGTTCTATTATTTTATTCTATAAAAATAAAAATGTGTTTTAGAGAGAACCGTTCTCTGGTTTTATTCTGATTGCCTGTAAAATTTAAATCAGTTCCATGATTTTTATCTTCCATCTTCACTAGCTAGCTTAATAGTTAGTCTGTTATGTGTTCCAAGTGGTAAAGTGATTTTTGTACGTTTTTGTACGTTTGCTGCTGTTACGCTGTGAACCCAAAAACAAAACGCAAGCAAGGCAATTAAATGTAGACTTGTTTAATGCACATTGATAAGATTCCCAAAGTGGAAGATTTCACACATTTGCATTTGAAAATGGTCAAATGGATACAGAGAGATTTGCACCAGGAATCAAATGCACTGAGATTCGGAACTGCATAAAAGTAAGCTGGCATCAGTCCGACTCCTGCAATCCCTTTTAAAACTCAATGTTAATCTGACTGGTTTGCTTTCAAGCTGCAGATTTTGCCTCCATTCATGCACATCAATACTTAAACTGCTATGTCTCCTAAAAGATGACCTGAGCCCAGGAGGAAAGGCCCGCCCCCCCCCAGAATAACAGTACGCTCCACTTATAATTCCTAAGGTATTACCCTAACAAACATCACAGACTCATTTTTGTCCCCCAGTCATCACTCAAACACTCAGACCAGGCAGGCCCCCTACTGGCCAAAGGGAAGAACTGGAAACCTCCTGATCACAAGTCCCTAATCAATCAGGGACCTGAAATCTTCATTCTGAGGAATGGGGACAAGGAACAGCCAATAGCCTGATCTGAAATCTTAAGTGATGCTCAATCATAGAGCAGAAGCAATAGAATGTGACATTTCAAAAAACCTGTTAAATACATACTGTTTGATCTGCACAAATGTAACATGAGTATAGAACAGAAAACAATGAAAGAAGTGCTTACCAACAGAAGGACCCCAAATTAAAAATAAAAAACATTCAAGTGAACTTACAGACTAAAAGGAGCAGCGGAGATGGAAAGGTTTCAAAACATTGAGGCTTAATAGTTAAGACACTTAATTGATACTGGAGTCACAGTCCCACCCAGCACAGGGAACCATGGTAACAAGCACATGACTGACAGCACTGACTCAGAGGTTGTACTGGACGGACAGTCCCAGGCGACGGTGAGGTGGACGCCAGATGTGTGCAAGAAAGAGACTAACAATTTCCATTCAAGTTAATAACATTAGCTATAAAATAAGCAGTAGTGTCAGCCTCTGTCAGCTTCCATACATGAAAATAGACTATTTAGTAAAAGTGTTTGGTAAAATATCTGCTTGGTGTCCAGTAAACACCCACCTTTCAGTGTGTTCATGACATATTTAGCTCTTTGGCTCAGGAAGTGTCAGTGACCTTTGAACTCTCATCAACTGGCCCCTCCCCCAGAACCTCCCTTACTTGATCCATACAGCCCGCCTGACGGATCAACTCCAGCTTCACCTGAAAAAGGACAATGAGAGGGAGGGGAAGAAGGGGAAACGTAAAAACAAGCAAATGCCTCAGTGAACAGCCTGACACTTTCTGTATCATGCAGAGGACAAATGACAACACACACCTGCAGGGACTGTGACAGCTGCACAAAGTCCTTCTGCACAGCCTGACTGTTGTCTAGCTGACTGCGCAGGCTGATCATTTGACTGCGCAGTTCAAGAAACTGCTGCTCCAGAGCAAACTGACAGAAAGGAGAGATGTTGGAAAGATGCACAACTGAAATCTCACAAATGCTCAGAGGCGACACAGTTGGAGTGCACCTGGTGTGTCACAGTGAACCAACCTTGTCGCTGCTCTGAGCTTTCTTTTCTTTCTGCAGGTGAGACAACGCCATCCGCAGGCCAGAGAGTTCAGTGCGACATAACTGCAACTCACTCTGCAGCTTGAGAAATAGAAGAGAGTTGGATTCAAAATGGGCTTTAACTTCAGGAATAAACAGGTGTTGCATCTGTTAGCCTTAATTTCAAGAAACATCATTTGGGTTGCTGAGCCACTGAAACGTTATAAATACCGTGTCATTTTCACTCTGAATCCTGTCAGTTTCTGTCTTCAGACTTGAGAGTTTAACTGAACACATAAAATTAGTTACTTTGTTAGATTAAATAATTTATTATGGTGGTTTAGCTTAAAAAAAAGCCTTTCAGCAAAATTTTCTCACCTTCCAGGACCTCTGTGAGTCAGAAAGCAGGAGCAGACATGAAGAGGACAGAAAAAGGGTGTTAAAGTACCGAACAGAAAATGTTACGGGATGTACATTCACACGTGGATTCCAAGAACAGGGTCACATGACAAAGTCTCACACACCGCTCTCCTCAGTCCGCTGCTCCAGCTGCTCATTCAGGTTGACAATCTCAATACGTAGCCTTTCCTCACAATGCGCCCCCTGCAGGCAACATGTGGCATTACATTATGACAATCCAAATCATAGAGGAGTAACGAAGGTTCTCAAAGATTTTGATCAAAGGACTACATCAGATTTTTGTTCAGCGGTCCAGACCAATTTTCAATAACAAAATAGCACTGCATACATTTTAATAAATTAACAATAATTTTCAATATTAGACATTAATATATAACAAAAACTGGGAACTTAAAGACTTTAATGCAAGCTTATGGTTTCGTTTTGGGGGGGGGGGGGGTATTATGAATCGTGTGTGGAAAGTTTGGTGGTTCTTCATTGTATTTTTGTGCATGTATTATTGACTGGATTAACTTGCAGTTTGGTTCACATTTGGACTGTGGTCTAGACTTTTGCTGCTTTTCCACTGCTACCAGGAACCAAGCCGTACCTGACCTGTACTGCAAACTGAGGGTTTTCCATTGCAAAATATAGAAGCTGTACCAGACTCGTACCCGTGCTGACAGTGCTGCTTACTAGCAGGGCCGAAAGCATGACCAAACCGAGCTGGTTGGGTCACCACCATCTGATTGGTTGATAGCAAGAAGATACCAGTGATCTGCGTCAATAAGCATGACTTATCGGAAGGAAAAAATGGCATATTCTATATATTATAAATTATCGGTAGTATTGCACATCGCAATGTATTAATGCATTCCCAATGACTCAAATCCTAATCCTCTTACTTAAAAAAATAGATGAACGGAATGGATTTGTAATGCAATTTTATGCAAGCGAATGATAATTCTGCTAGCACTTGATACTAACATAACACAGCAATTCTCAGACATGCTTGCGAAAATTATCGTACAGCAAAAAAAAAAAAGATAAAAATTTGCACATAGTAAATCATAATGAATACACGGTGTCTCTTCAGTTTTACTTTAATGACACTCTCCAAACCTGGCACGCCTTTACCGAGCCGACCTGTCTGCAGTGGAAAAACCAAAGTGAGCTGGAACCGCACCGTAACTAGTCTCTCTTTGCGGTACAGCTCGGGTACGGGTTGGAGACTGTTTGCCAGTGGAAAAGCACCATTTGAGAACCCCTGATATAAACCAAAAGACTAGTTATATATTTTCACTTTACATGTGTTACACCTTAATCCAAGGTAATGTGCATGTTCGTCCTTAGAACTGAGGTGGGGTGTGGGATCATGTCCTAGGGGGTTAGACGGCAGTACCTGTAGGGATGAGCCCACGTCGGCTTGTTGGGTCCTGTCCTGGGAGGTCTCAGGCTCTGTAGCCCTCAGTCTGGACAGCTCAGCACAGACTCTCCGGTGGGACAGAGAGAGTTCCGCCTGTAGGACACAGAGGTTCAGATGCTCATTTGGGGGCCCCGCATTCCCCCCATCTACAAACACTATTGGCTGCCCCCTCACCAGGCAGCCCTGAACGACGCTCTGTGATTGTGCGAAGGACTTCTGCAGGTCCTGGAGGAGGGTCTCTGAGGTCTGAACTTGGGACTGCAGCACAGAAACCTGCACAGATAATTTGGGGTAATTTATATCTCATGAAATTAACAGAAGACCCCCTAAAGGAAGTTAACAAAAGCACCACAGAGAAACGTTAGACAAGACATTAACAATCAGCTTTACTGCTGCAGTGTCTAAGCCCAATCAAAGCACAACAGCACTGGGGAGTGACATGGGGAG
>JAODUD010000045.1:4068546-4087405 GCA_026784285.1 Stomatorhinus walkeri
TCGACTCGGCATTTGCGGCGCTTCGACTCTTTATTTTTCCGGACATAGTCACCGTGTGCTATTCAATTACAGAAATTAAAAAAAAAATCACGAAGTTCAAGTAATACAGAATTTTTTTATTCCTTCTTCTGGCGTGTACGGAAAAAGTAAATATATTTATTCAGAATGAGGTATTGGACAACTGGTTTAAATCGCCCCGGCTCCATGCAAAACGTCGGCCACGTCAACAGCAAGAATTCGCCGAGCTTTATGGGTAATGAAGTTTAAATCCCTCTCGCGTGCTCTTGGTCTCCTTAAAACGTATCTGCACAGTTGTGTAAACATGGTGATTATGTTAAATGTTACAATATTCATATGCGTTCTGGAGATATACATATATATTACATTATTGTGGTTGCAAAACATTCACTTAGATAATATTTTCGGTCTTTCCCTGAAGTTTATGAATGTGATTGTGGTGTAAGTGTTAAGGTTTATATACTTAAATAAAATTTATAAAAACGTAATATATCTGCCAAGGTGTACAACTAAAGTAAAACACTTTTGCTGAACTGGCCCTGGTTCTTTACATTAGTGTTATTCATATTTAACTCGTATTACTATTAATTCTTTAAGGACGAATATAAGTAGTATTGGATTGTTATTGTTTTGGGACATTATGACTGGTTTGGAGGTTGTAGCTCAGTCAAAGTTAGATTTGTGCTTTAGACCCTCAACTCGTGTTTGAAGCGGGAATGATCATGTAATCGTTGTATACCTTAAGCTGCCTACGATAATTCGCATCATGAACAAACTGTAATTTAAATAAAGAGTATCATTTAATATTTGCATGAAAGTTCTCTTACAAATGTATGCCTACTGTTGGAGGTCCATTTAAGATGGCTTTGTCAATAGCCACACCTGTCCTGCGAGCAAGGTACGAGCATGTCGCTTCGCATGGCGTGGACATCGCACGTGTACACATCCATTGCAACAACATCCCTCAAACAGCAAACCCCTTATTCATTCGTTCGTGAATTTACACAGACTCCTGACCCCGAACCATTTCATCTTTGACTCACAATGGCTTCAGCACACTATGAAGCTACTCCAGCATAAATATACAGTGTCTGTTCATAACTATATATGATCAGGTCAACTCCACGTCCTATTCAATCGAAAAATGAGTGGAATTATTGTTTCCACGAAGGAAGCGTCGCGGATCACTTCTGCACAGCTCAACAATGTAAAGTGTTGAAGTCCACCAGCTGCTCGGTGTTTCCCAGCAGTAAAGCCGCCCATCACAAGCAGTCCCATTAACAAACTCGCTCCCTTCAATGAGCCCCATCTCCGCCGCCCCACTCCTCAATAAATCCCCTCCTGGTCGCCATCCCCCCATCCCATCCCATCCCATCCCAGCAACCCCCCCAACGGTAACCCCCCCCTCACTTTCCCTTTCCTCACTGTATCGCGAGACACGGAGGCTGAGGCAGCAGGCACAGAAATATTCATATTTTAACAACAACAATAACAATAAAATAATAACAAAAACAACAGCCTTGTGGTTCGTTCGGCCACCGAGAAGCGGGCGGGATACGTGGCACGACGGGCGCGAAGGGGGGGACTGCCGGAGCAAACGAATGAAAGGCTACGATCATAAAGCTAAGTTATATTATTAATGGCCAGCTAGCGCTAGCCGCTACCAGCTAGCTGGTTAATAACGAGAGGCGAACATGGACGGGCGTTAGTGAGCTACGCGGGAAAAGGCGGATCCCGGCCCCGGGGACGAGGGTGAGCACGCTTCTGCTTCGCTTTATTCGTCACTGCCGAGCCGGTTTATCGGCTAGTTATTAGCCGCGGTTGCTTAGCAGGGTGCTAGTTAGCTAGCTATCGGGGGCTCGCTACTCAAAGGCCGCGCTGTCCGGCTCTCCACCCGGAGTCCGTACTGTACACCCCCATGTTTTCTCTCCCTTCTTCAGGTAGGTTAGGTTTCCCTCCTTACCCCCGGAGCCCCGGCCTTGAGTGTGTGCCCAGGCCGGCTCAGGGGCTGCCGTGGCCGCCCAGCCAGCCGCACACGCTCCGTCCGGCTGCGCTTCTCACTCTTAATTAAGGATAATTAAGGCGCCGGGACGCGCATCTCATAGCACAAGCTGCATTAAATACATATTTTAGCAGAAGCCAGCAATCTGATTGTATGGATAAACATGCAGCCGTCAGATGATCTAGTCTTATCTTCTTAAAAACCTTTTTGTATGAATAGCTTATTGTTTTTATACATGAAACATCCGAGCCTCGAAATCATATTAATGGCCATTGATTCCATTTCTGTTGTTTTGTTGTTATTTTTCGATGATCGGGATTGCTTATCATGGTTATTGGTTACCAATTAAATATTATTTACTTTGTGCAGGGTCATCTGTGTTGTAGTATTTTATACTGAGGTTATGCGTCAGTGTCAAATACATACGATTGTCCCGTTATGCTCTTTGAATGACAGCCTTTACGAAGATAGTTGTTTAATTTCCAGTAAAATAAAGCCGTTTTACACAGTATACTTGTCAATGTGTTTGTGAGATGTATATTAAATTTTAATAGCCAGCTGGGAGGTTGTGTAAGCTGACAGCTGCTTTTATTTACTTGTGTTTCAGTGACTAGTCTGCGGGGCACTTGGTCTGCCTTAGAGGACGGAGGCAGAGTGCAGCTCTCCCAAACAAGGCCCTTTTCCTCTCTCCCTTCCTTGGTGAGCTGGGGGGAGACTTCATGCCTGAACTTTGCATGGCTCCTCAATGACCATTGTGGCTCCTGAGCCAGTTTGGGGGTCGCCCTGTTTGACCTGTCCCTAGTACCCCTACATCAGGTCAGCGTACCGCCAGTAAAGCCAGCGAGCACGTTCGATGAAGCGAGGCTGCAGTGACGTCCCTCCATCACCGGCTTCAGCCTTTAATCCAAGTCACTTGACAGAACCATGAACGGCTCGCTGCTGACACCTCCTAGCCCACGTGCCTCAAACGCCTCTCCTCTTCCCCCATCTCCTTCTCCTTCCCCGCCTTCACCCTCGCTGCTGCCCCCACCGCCGCCCCCTCCGCCAGCGCAGTCGTCCTCGCTGTCGGACACGCCCACGCCGTCGCCGTCGCCATCGCTCAGCTGGACAGACTTCTGCGAGCTCCATGCTCGCTTAGCGGCTGGCGACTTTGCCCGGCACTTCCGGGCGTTCCTCCTGGAGAACCCGCACTACTCTGCAGACTCGGCCGGTGCCTTCTGCCGCCGCTTCACGGACAGGTTTGTGCGCCACTTCCAGAGCGAGCTGGAGGGCCGAGTGACACCCAAGGAGGCGGGAGGCTGGGTGCCCAATTCCGATGCCACCTCTCTGGAGGAGGAGGAGCTTTCGCCCCCTCTGGTCCCGGAGACCACGCCCACCTGCCCAGTAACTCACCTGAGACCAACACCCAAGGCCTTGCCCATCCGGGTGGTGCATGACGTGCGGGTAGTGGACAGATACCCCACCTCGTACCAGGACACCTACGCCCACACCCAGATCCTCCCTCCATCCTCCTCTTCCTCCTGCTCCTCCTCCATGGGTGGGAACAATGGCGGGCGGGCGGACACGGGCATCTCGTCGAGGCCGGCCCTTGGACACGTTGTGGGGAATGGAGAGGAGGAAGACGAAGGGAGCTGGGTAGGGCCAGTGGGAGATGATGCGGACGCAGAGAGGGAAGTATGCCTGGGCGGAGCCAATGCCTGTCCGTCAACGGTGACCCTGCCCCCCTCGGCATCCTCCAAGGGCAACGGCATGGTTGGCGGGAGCCACTCCAAGAGCAAGCTGAAGAAGCGCTTTTCCCTGCGGAACGTGGGCCGCAGCGTGAGGGGCAGCGTGCGTGGCATCCTGCACTGGCGCAGCTCTTCGGGGGACAGCCTGCAGACCCCCCCCAGCTCCAGCTACAGCTACACCATGGGCACCCAGGATGGCAAGAGGGGCTCGGGCTCCCAGCCGCAGACACCCAGCGCCCTGCCAGTCTCCCTCTCCCTGCCGCTGGCCATGCCACACTCCTCCTCTTCCTCCCTGCCACCGTCCTCCTCCAGCAGCGCCACCTCGCTGTCCCTCTCGGAGGCCCGGGACCGGCGAAGGAGCAATGGAGAAAGTGGTGTGGGAGAGAGGGAGAAATGGAGCCACCGGCTGGAAAAGCTGCGGCTGTCTCGTTCGCCGCCGCCGCCGCCGTTGCCCACGTCGTCCTCTCTGTCAACGGCTACGCCGGCGCCCGGGGGCCCCAAGAAAGCAGGCCGGCTGGTGCGGGAGGGCGGTGTCAACGTCAGCTCCTCCTCCGATGAGCTCTCCGCCCCCAGCGGCCACGGCTTCGCCGGCTTCTCCTTCGCACTGCACCACCTGCACCACGGGTCCGAGGTGTCCGGCGCCACCCAAGCCGCGACGGGGCTGCCCCTGGGGGCCGGCTGGCGGGCTGGGCGCTGGCAGAAGTGCCGCCTCGTCCTGAGGGAGTGGGAGAAGGATGGAGCAGAGCGAGGGCAGGAGTATTTCCTGGAGTTTTTCATTCCTCCAAAGGCAAGTATGAGGAGACTCTGCGGCATCGTTATCACTCTGCTGGACTGTGAATTCATACTTTTTTCTACAGCTTTGCTTACTCCTGTCTTGGCTACACCTAAAAAATTTTACATCCTGCCACATTAAAATGAAGTTTCGCCTCCTCTCTCCTGCCCCCCCCCCCCCTACCCAAGGCCTCGAAGCCCAGGGTGACTGTTCCCTGCTCCTCTATTCTGGATGTGAGGAGTACCACTGCCCTAGAGGTGCCCGACAAGGAGAACACGTTCGTGCTGCAGGTAGGGACCTCTCTCTATGTACACCTTGCCAGTCTGTTCTGGCTCTGGCGCAGCAATGATGTCAGAGACGTGGTGCTAGTGCAGCTCCGCCCCTACAGGTAGAGGATGCCGTACACTACATGGTGGAGACCCGGGACGCGGGCCAGATGAAGGCCTGGCTGACGGACATCAGAAATGGCATTAGCCTGAGGTGAGGATGCGTCGGTGACCACAGGCCGCAGCTGGTACGAGTATAGCACCTGCTCTTGTCTGAGTTTGTCTGAGATCTCATTCCTCCCCCATCCCCCCAGTGAGCAGGAGGACATGGAAGGCACGTGTGCACCTGTCCAGACGGAGATCAGCGGGACTCCTGAGTTCAATGACCGCCTCTCGCAAGGTCAGGGACCAAGGCTGAGTAGTAGTAGGGCTCTGCTTACCTTGGTCCTCTTAATTGCATTATTCTGATATTGATTCCGTTTAAGTACTGACGTTGTGTTTACTGTAATTGTTGTGAGCTGCATGACGCTGACAGCGTGTACATTGTGTCAGTATGTTATAGGGGAGTTGGTGGTTCATCCCCAGTTCTGGAGCCCCTCCCCCCAGAACTGCCCCCACGTGCCCCTCTCGATGAATCGGAGAGCCGGCTTCTGGGTGGGGGAGGGGCCAACCTGGGCACTCCATTTGCTGAGACGCCTGACGCTACAGGTAAAAATAAGCAGCTTCTCTAGTTACTTTACATTGATATCAAATACATAGCTTTCTGGTGCCATAGCTACATTAGAAAAACGTCTCATCTATTAATATTTCTCATTTAGTTGCACATATATGCTGAGATAAGAGAGGGACCCTTTAAACAGGCAGTCGTGAGAAGTAAGGATAACTCCATCCCTAGTAAAGTGATGCTGTCACCTTGTCCGTCCTTAGGCTCCTTCCTTTTCTCGGACGTGGCAGCGCCCACGCCAGAGGCCCTGGAGCATCCGCTCAGTGAGTGCCAGTGGTTCCATGGTACCCTGTCCCGGCTGCGGGCGGCCCAGCTAGTCCTGGCGGGTGGCCCCGCCAGCCACGGCGTGTTCCTGGTACGGCAGAGTGAGACCCGCCGTGGAGAGTATGTCCTCACCTTCAACTTCCAGGGCAAAGCCAAGGTGAGCTGGAGGAGCTGAGGCTCATGGGAGCTGTAGTTTTCAAATGGATGACACCACAGTACATGTGCTTACCCTGTGCTTGATATCCCGCAAATTTCCTGATGACCCTCCCTGCCCCCAGCACCTGCGTCTCTCCCTGAACGAGGACGGCCAGTGTCGGGTCCAGCACCTCTGGTTCCAGTCCATCTTTGACATGCTGGAGCACTTCCGGGTCCACCCCATCCCCTTGGAGTCTGGGGGGGCCTCTGATGTCACACTCATCAGCTTTGTGGGGGCCACCGCTATACGGCAGCCAGGTAAAGAGGTGTTTTATTTAGTGGCCCAAGAGAGAGGACATGGCTCAATCCGTTCCATGTCTCAGGGAGCAGCGCACTTATAAAAGGGCGAAAATCCAGACTCAACAATAGGGCTGTGTGAAGGTAAATTGTGTGAGGCCATCCCATCAGACCTTTGGCAGCTGGATCAGCCCATGTTAATGCCATCGTCTGTCTTGCCTATGGCACCGACATGTTTCCTCAGTCCCATCATGCTTTGCAGTTGTGCACATGGCGAGTCACACTGACACACATTGAGTGGAGGTCACGCCCAGCCTCTATGTCCTGTTCCAGTTATTCTTTTGATCTCGCTAGTGTGCTGTGTGAATCTTTGTAATCGTTGCTAAGCTTCTTTGATGTGTCTATGCTATAGCTGTTGCTGCACCTGTATTAGGCTGCACAAGGTAACAGGCTGACCTCACTAGAATCGCCCTGTCAGCATGATGGTCCTTCTCATGCTTCCTGTTGGATTTTGTTTGGCTTGCCCTCTCAGTCCTCACCCCTAACAGCTTAGGAGCTGCCATCTTTCCCCTTAGCCCCTTACCCTGCCCCCACGCATTTCAGAGCTCTGATTGGCTGTCTCTGTTGTTGTTTGTCGTTGGGTCATCTTCGCAGGCCGGGACAGGGCAGGCAGCAGGCCCACAGTCTGTGATGTCATCACCCCGCGCCACCCCGATTCTCCATCAACCCCCATCTCTGACTGTGTGTAAGTGAGACCAGACACAACAAGAGGAGGGCAAGAGGAGAGGACAATAGAGTGGTACAGGGACAAAAGGGGAGCAGGGGCTTATGGGATTGATAGGCTGAAGATGTGGAGCGATTGAGAAATGCAGCCAGAGAGCTGGGGTTCAGCACAGAAGATGAGGCAGGGGGCCCGGGCAGGCTGAAACCTTCCCTGTCACATGTGGCCCCCTGCTATCGAACCCTTATAACTGACTCTGCATGACTCCAATAAAATATACAGCAACTCTGACCATGAATTAATTGTGATAATATTCATAATAAAACCAAAGGTGAGAGAGGAAATTAGTGAAGAAGGACAAATGGTGCCAAGAGCAGTAGGCAGGTAAAGTAGTGTGCGAGACAAAGCAGGAGATGATCAAAGCGGCTGACAGAGAGGAAGAAGAGAAGAGGAGGGCTGTGATCACTAAGCATAGTGTGCGAGTGGGGAGACAGACCATCCAATCACCATAGACTGCTGACGGCCTGCACTTCTCCTTCATTTCATACGCATGTTATTCTCGACAGAAGCAGCAGTGGTGTTTTCCACAGAGCTACGCTCTCTGCCATCAGGCAGTAGCAGTCGCTGCCCTTACCTCATATTCCCATTAAAGCTGAGTCACCCATAGCTGACAGAGACAGGAAGTGAGGTAGTGATGACAGGTAGGCGGGGCGCCACTCCACGAGCCAGCCTGGTCCTGGAGCACTGCACCTGAGGGACCCCCTGCCACACGACTCTAGTTGCAAGCTGGTAAATGTGCTTCGTCACACTTGTGCTTTTCACGTTTGCTTATTTCACCGTTGACACGGCCCGCGAGAAAGCTTAGCCACACAGGAGGGTACGGCCTGTGTGTAGCTCTGTAGGCTACTGAAAGCACGGCCCTCCCTGCCTGCCACATTGTACCAGGCCATAGCCTTCATCCTCTCGCTTTCTCCGTCATTTCCTGCTCTGGATTCCCTATTATTTTGGTCCAGTTTCCTTTTTAAATCTCTCCCTACTTTTTCATTACTACTCCAGGTGTTATGTCTTTATTACGGCTTCTCTCTCTCTCTCTCTCTCTCGCTTTCTCTTTCTCTGTACAGACTTGACCAGCAGACCCCGTAGCCCCCCACAACCACCACCCCCNNNNCCACCCCCTGGTCGGCCACCACCCCCTACCCCACCTCAGGAGCGGCGAGATGAGGCGGAGACCGCCGGACCGGGGGCCGTGGCGGCGAGCGGAGGGACGGAAGACTGTGAGGAGAGAGAGAGGGATCGAGAGAGGGAGGCCACCCTGCGGCAGCTGGAGGCGGGGGACAGCGAGGAGCGGGAGGCCAGCAGAGCCAGAGCCATCGACAACCAGTACTCCTTCTTCTGACAGCCAGGCATCGAGCGGGAGGCGACCGACAGCTACCGACAACCAGTATTTTTTTGTGTAAAAGACTGAGGGCTTAAGGAGGCACTAACACTATTAAAATATGTATCCTAAGGGATGCTGTGAGGCAGCAGGAGGAGGGGAGAAAGAGAGAGAGACAGAGAGAGAGCGTAGAGAACAGCTTTCCAGATAAAACACTAAAGTCGCACTGCTAACCAGGGGCCCATAAGCAGTAATAGCACTAATAATGAAGTTCAGTTGTACTGGCTAGGGAGGAAGATGTTTACACACTAACCCAGATCCAACAGTTTATTAACGACACTGTGTATTTATGCAATTCTCTGTGTGTGCGCAAACGCACACGTCTGTTAGCATTGCAGGACGAGACAAACTTTGGAAGGAGAAACTCTAAGATAAGGGGAGCACATACCTGTATACCTCTCTCTGTCTCTTACTGTGCTGGTGAATTGGGGGGAGAAAGAGCAAGAAGGAAGAGGAGGAGGGAGAGAATGTTATTCAAGAGACATAGGTTATTAATAATTATGATAATGTCCTCAATAATAGCATTATATTTTGTTCTAAAACTCCTTTGTTATGTTGTTTACTGTTCACGTATCTCTTGTATCCCCTGCTCTTTTCATCTTTTGTGTGCCTTTGTATTATTTACCCTCCTTTCAGCCGTCTGTCCCCGTCCTCGCTGTCATTTTACTTTGCGCTTCGGAGACGTACTCGTGCCTTTGTGTCCCGGCCCTGCGCGGGGGGGGGGGGGGGGGGGCCGGGGCGCCCCCCCCCCCCCCCCCAGCCCGTGCCAATCGCTCTGAGTCCGCAGGCCCGTGTGCCGGACACCTGGCCGCCCGCTCCGCGCCTGCGTTTCATCCTCACGCTGAGATTTCCTCGTGCCTTTTCCCCTCTCCGTCTCTCTCTCTCTCTCTTTCTCTGTGTTGGGACCCCGTGTGTTCAGGGGGACACTGTCGTCCTCTCTGTGTGATTAGAGCTTCAGGTACTACATTGACTTCTAATTATATAAAATATGATATAATATAATTATACTGAAATAGCTGGCCTCCGTGTGCTGTTTATGAGTGTGTGACTTTGTCTTGGAGTATGTTAGCGAACCATCAGCCCCATTAGCTTATTCTGGGTTAAAGCATTTTTAGTGGCCATAGTGATAATAGTTACTACAGTAATTATTGATGTTATTCAGTGGGGTGGGGGGGGGCAGTGATAATATGGCAGGAAAGTGCGGGCCTGATTTGACTGAGCAGACACCACACAGCCACTGATCTTACGGGAAACCAGGTGTTCGGCCCGTTCCGGCTGCAGATGGAGATGAATCTGTTCACTCGGGACGGCATGGGTGACTCACACCTCCAGGATTAGTAGGTAGCACTGCTGCACCGTGTGTAAAGTTTGCATATTCTTGCTGTATCCTGCACGTTTCCTCACACAATCCAAAGCTGTAATCAGGCTGATTGGGGTCTCTAAGTTGCACTGTGTGTGTGTGTGTATGTGAAGGTGTTATCGACCTTATGTTACCTAGGATAAGCAGTTAGAAGATGAATCTATAGTTAAGTCTGAAGATGCCATATCAGTAAGTGTGTGAACGAAGGTGACTGTCAGGGGTGATTCTAGGATTTGACCCTTAGGGGCTGGGGCGCTGCTAGAGATTCTGGGCTCCATGAAAGCATATGAAATCGGGCCCTCAACCCAGATCAATCCAATTATGTTTTAGATTTGAATATCCAAAAATACATTGTGAATAGTAAAAATGTCTTTACGGATATCCAGAATTGATATTATGACTAGTAAAAATGCAATTGCAGATATCTACAATTAGAATTACGCCTAGGAACAGTGTGTGTGTGTGTTAGTCTGCAAGTCCGCTACTCGTCATTTCACTAGTAAAACAGCAACAGGGAAACTTATGACACAGTTGTCCCAATTGTTTACTACTGTGTTTTTAAATTCAGATTTACTGTACTAATTGTATACGTTGACTAGTGTGTCTTGAGGGGGTTCATTAATCGGCTGGTATTGAAGCTATAATCAAGTTCTTTTGGGCGAAAAACTTCCAAAGACCTTACAAAACTGCTTACCGTGGGCTCCAGTAACACCAATAACAGCCACCTAAAGGTAAGGGAGAGTCGTTGCTGACGTCAGAATACTCCGGGATTTTGGAAGCCTAGCGGTCAAAGCCGGGAAAGCAAGCGGGCGTGTTGAGGGCAGTTTGAGGCAGGACTTTCTATTTTGACAAGTAAGAAGCTTAAGTGTTCGTCTGTCAATAAAGCTTTTTGAACCAATCGAAATTGTGAGATATAATACCGTTGACGAAATTGTGTAGTCGGAGAGTAAACTATGTTTTGATATGAAGTTCCGTAAGCCAATAGAAGACACATGGCTTATGATTGAAGCCTGGGTTGACCATTCGTTATTTTACAGGAGGGTTTTAAATAAGCATTTTTTCGAAGCTTGTGTTAGTCGTGTTTGTTATAAGTCAAGAGTGATGCCGTTTGTGAATGATACAAAATCACTGAATGACAAAGATGTGAATACGAAAAAGAGACTTGTCATATGTGGTATTATGTTTTTCAAGTGTATATGTATCCACATTGCCCTTGCTTAACATTTTTTGTTTCTAAGCGAAACTGCATTGTATGCTTTACCGAGGTCGTGATTATCCTACGGGTTTAAGATTGTCTTGCAGTCTAGCAGTCAGACTGATTGTTCGGTCTTAGCCGACATGTAAATACGATAAACTAAGCCATTTCTGTTACTCGGTGGGCTGTAAAACTATGGCGATAGCTAAATAAGTAGAACAATACAATTATTTGTTTATAAACTGATTTATTGAATCCAAAGGATAATTACGTCTATCAAACTATCCATATCACTGTCAGACCATGTAAGATACTTACCCGTGTAGTTAATTAGTATAAGTATCATTAATGAACTTTAAGTCTTATCAAAAGAAAACGGCGGACCTCATGCGTTTTCGTTCAGCTGAACAGTTAAGCTCTCATGAGACAAGACGCCATGACACGCTGGTCTTTCGTCACTATAACCTGATGCTGCATATGTGATCTGCATCCCAGAGTCTCATCCCAACGTGACTCACCTACACTGGTGCTTGCACTGAGCTTTTGACCCTGAAAAATAAATGATTTCAGAAGGTGACTAAAGTTACAAACCAACTGAATATGCAATTATATAATCAGTAGCAAACATAAAACATTAATCAAGACCACAAGGTGTGATGCCATAAACAAGACAACGACATTAAAGTTCTTCAGGATAGATAGTAGGTGGAAAAGACAATCAGCAGCACCAGAAACAATCCAATTCACAATATGTAAGAACCATTACAATGCATTCCATTTGATGGTCAGAAGATGCAAGAAACATGTCATTGGACCACTGTTGGCATTTCAGGCTCCTTATGTTGCAGAATGTGTCAGAGGACCTAAAAGGTTACAAACTGATCCCTTAACCCAGGGGTCAGCTATCAGCATACAATACACAATCAGACAAGGAATATTGGTCATGCGGATGGATGGTTCTCTTGGTATCTGAGCAGGTGATTGAGAGGTCATGTGCAGCAGACCTGTCATCCATGCAACCCTACACTAGGGTCTCAGGTCTGGGGAACCTGTGCTGTCAAATACATTTCATTCAAGGCCCAGATCATTGCGTGGTGATTCAGGAGGTTGAACTGCCTTTCCTGGCCAGGCCATTTGAGAGCCTCCAGTCCGTTGGGTCACTGGGTCACACCTAGAGTGTGTGTTGGGGGTTTAAGTTGCCAAAAGGACAGATGATTATTGATTAGGTTCTCATGAGTGTTCACCTTTGTTTGTGTGTGATTTCTGCAGGTGTTAAAGGCATGTAAAGCGATGGCAGAATGCTGCACTTCCTTACAGGTGTAGTGAACTCATATATCTTCCTTTCTTCTTTCCTCATCTTCTGTCTTATGCTGAAAAGCAATCTGGCTCATGTGCTCTCCCAAGTGAAGCAAAGTGGTTCTACAACACTAACCTTCAGGTATTACTTTGTACCGTAAACCTGAAGGACTATCCATGCTGTCCAGTGTCCAAAGGCTGCCTTTGAGTTGATTATCCACATTCAGGCAGCTGAATTGCATCATTTAACACGAGGAAACACTCCAATGGAATGACAATGTGTCTGGTCACTGTGGGTACCAGGCTGTAGCTGACAGTGTTCTCTGTTTCTAGTATTTACATTTCCTTCTTGCCTTCAATCAACCAATCAATCACTTGACGGAAATTAAGTTGTCATAGCAGCCAGGTACACTTAAATTAAACAATAAATTTACAATACAATACAATAACAGAATAAAAGAAAATAAAATTGTCTGTACAGTACATGATGTGTTCAGAGACGCAGTCTGTTAGACCATCAGTGCCAAACAACCCTTTTGCTCCACCTGTGACATCCGGTAAAGAGCAGGAGGGTTTTTGAGGGCATCTTTAAGACCCACAGCTCACAGGTAAATTCTATGTGCCTGTGTCTGTTTTGTGGTATTATTTGTACAGTATGGCATGAACTGAGTGTAATCCCCCTCCCCCACCTTGCCACTACATTGAGTTGACTGTAAATGTGGTTCACCAGCAGTACGAAGGAGAGGGTGCTGGTAGGGCAGGGAGGCCCACTGGCCTGCCCTTGGAGAGAGGATATCACTGATGTCATTGTCTTAAGTCTGCTGACCTGGTGACCATGAGTGTAGGAGCCTAAATGCATTTCATACGATTTGAATAATTTAACAGTAAATAATATTGATTCAAGGTACAAATTTATTAGTTTGACAGATATTTAAAATGTTAAGATTTATTGGATCTACACTGTAATGTTTAAAAACAGGATCTAAAACATTGTTTTACAGTTTAAGGTCTAATTTACCTTCTGACTTACATACATTTACAACCAAATAAATGGAATCAGCAATATATAGTGATCCCCCGCTATATCGCAGTTCAGCTATCGCACCCCCGCTATATCGTGGATTTTTCCCTGGCGCATCACAGTTCTCTGCCATGTGTGTATACATTACATATTATTATTATTATTATTATTATTACTGTGTTACTCATATCCTTAGCCCGACATCCACATATCATATGTGTTTTAATAAGCTTGCGTGTGGTTAAAGCATGTGGGAGGGGTATTTTAAGGCTTAGACTATAAAAAAAATGTTTATTTATATGGTATATATTGCGGATTTTCACCTATCGTTGATGGGTCTGGAACGTAACTTCCGCGATAGGCGGGGGAATCACTGTAAACAAAACCATAGCAATATAAAAAATGAAAAGACAATAAATGTTAAATAAAAATGACTGACTTCTTCACTATAAACATTCTCAGGAGTCGTCAGCAACATAATAGATTAAAATGACATAGAAAGCCATCCGCCATCCCTGCCCTCTCCCCCTACTACTAACGTGAAACTTCCTGAGTGGTATGGGAGGAGGCACTGCATTTGTTTGCTCAAATCAAGATTGTTAACAAGGTTGCTGTGCCCACATACAGGGAATTGCCACAACAGGCAGACAGGGGGCACCCCACTGTCATATGCACTAGACAAGTTCATGCTGGCTGTTGACAGTTTAAAAAAAAAAAGCGGACAGGCGCGCACACGTTCTCCCACTGCTTCTCACCTCCACCCTCAAATCAGCTCATCAGAATGAAAGTTCTGCAAAGAGACGAGACGCAAAGATGAAATGGCCGGTCAGGGTAGTGCTGCAAGAAAGCTGGGCTGGGCCAAGCTGGGCCAAGTTTACACTGCATAAATAATCCAGCTGTGTTCTTAGCAGTGGGGGGGCATAGGAGGCCAGTGCACGTGAGCCCAGCCAGGGTGAGACAGTACCTATTTCGGGGAGGTGTTGACGTAGTCTGTGCTGCCGTTCCCATCACTCTCCATGCTCTCTTGGGACTTGCCTGTGAGGAAGCAGAACTCATGGTGAGGGACCCCCTAGGGTGCTGCCCACTGTGAATGCACACTTACTGGAAGAAGCAGTGTTTCTGCAGAAAAGCAGCCACCCACACTCACTGCAGACAGTGAATACCTCAGCGTGCTGCACACACACATATGGCATTTCACTACCACAAACCCTCACAAACTGAAACTTCTCACAGAAAGATCTCTGACTGAATCTGCCGCCTGTGTGTTTGTGCCATGTGCTCAGGATCCAAAAAATCATACAGATTTCAGAGATTCCCCACTATTTCCATAGTAACACCCTCCCTCCAAGTAAGAAATGGCCTGACCTGGTGTTAGAGCCCCCTTCTCATGTTCCGGCATGTTGATATAGTTTTCACTGTCTGGGAATACAAATGGACAGTTAATCACTGTAGCACAAGGGCAGTATTTTACCTGATCAGTACTGTTCCTGTAGGGTTAGGGTTAGTGATAATCTTGCTGTTGCCCCACTATAAATGTCACACCTGACATATTTCAATATAATAGAATGCAGTGACAGGTAATCAACCTGAGTGAACTCCCCAGTTAATACAAAGAGATGGAACTACTGACTGACTGAAAGACACGTAGATACTTTGTCTCTTACCAGATTCTTGTTCTACATTCACGTAAATATCATCATTGCCTTAAAGAAAGGAGACAGATGTTATAGACTGAGCCAGTAGTTAGCAGAGCCCTGAAGCAGCACTGGGCCATGGGTGTTTCTCATAGTACCTGAAGACAGGCTGGGCTGAGACCCGTCCTTTGGCATGCTGGGCATGTCATCCGGTAGGACCTCTCTGCAAAGAGCAACCGCACACAGTGACGAACAACACTCCCACTCCACTTTAAGGCCAACTACCCGATTCAAACCGACAACCTTCTGGATATCGGTACAGAGACCTAAGCCACAGAGCCACACTCCCCCTACAATACGGATCATGTGACCTTTAATCTCCATTCTCCGCCTCTGACTCAGTGCTCTCATACTTCAAGGCCTGTCTGACTTCCTGGATGACTAACATGACCACAAAGTCAGTCATCCCAGGACAAGCACAACTTATCACCTCATCAGAAAGATTTCAACTGATTTCTGTCCTTGTTTTTCACTCATTTTTGAATAATTTCTGTCCGTGGACAACGCTGTGGATGCAAACTCACATGTAACCTTGTTTGTCGCCGTCAACATCGTTGTCGTCATCATTGTCTTGGTTGACGTAGCTATCATCTGGTAGCACAGAGAAAAGCAACATTATTTCCACTTTATATACACCCCAGATGGGATTTCATTTGGATTCAGTTTAGCCTATCATGAGTCCATACGCAGTTCCAGCCCTTGGTTTAAGCACTTGTTTTGTCCTGATCTACAAATCTGATTCTTATAGCTCGCATTGGGACTGAGGAACAACACATGAATTCATTCTCTGGAAGCCAATGTGCAGTAAATGCAGAAACAACAGGAAACACAGCATTACACTGGTTAAGAAGAGCTGAAACTGAGTGAAGAAGAAAGGAGTGCAGGAAAGTGAGAATGACACCCCTGTAAAAAGATGAAGAACAGCTCACCATCATCTTCAGTTGGAGTGTATGAGGGTCGGCGCTCTGGCTCCTGCCACGGGGATCTGAGGGAGGAGGGAGCTGTGGTCCTGGGGGGGGGGGGTCAAGTTCAGTTCAGCTTCATGGTGGCTCAGGAGCTGCTGTCTATCCATCCACCTTCCATACTATTTATCTCTCTTTTGTTCTTAACTGAGCCTCAGGGTAGCATTACGCAAACATTTCTGACAGTTTTGACTATGGGGGACTACATCTGTTTCTTGGAGAGATTTCATTTTACATGCAGGTAAATGGTTCCCACTTGGGGTTGTTCACCCGTCGTGAATATAGTACTGTTTAATAAACTAAAGATTTTCTGTTAGTGTGGCTAGACCACTTTTCTCACACGTGGTTTCAGAGCTGGGATTATTCCCTACGGCCACTTCTGTATCCTGTCTGTTCGACATCCTCAAAAAGCAAAGACGCAGATTCAAGTTTGGAGCCCCGACAGGGCAGCCCAGCATGGGAGGGGGCTCACGGTGTGTGCAGTGACGGAGGACACCCACAAGGAAATCGCAGGGTTGGAAACACCGGGTCTGGGCACATGGTTGTACCTACTGGTGAGGACTGTAGCTGTAACGGCAAGAGAATGCATCATTCACAGCAAAAACATTCATTGTCTAACTTACCCTCTTTATCGTCTATGCATGTAAACCCTGCTAAGTACAGTCACACAAGTTAATCACCCATGAATCGTGGTGACATGGATATAGAAATCAGACACTAAGAATGTGTGCATTGATTGATTTAAGCAAGGGCACTGTAAGTGGCAGAATATATTTGCCACGGCGCTCATGCAGTACGACATATACAGAACACAAGGAGTGTACTAGCTATAGTTTGGCGCGTAGTTTTACATCTTTCTGGAGGATTAAACGCCATGTCCACCAGGGGGCATTGTGAGAAAACCTTCTGGTCGGCTCCTTCGTTTCCGCTGTCACTTGTTTGTATGAGGATGTGGTAGGAAATATTGTACACTCGCCTGCAAATTTTGTAATATGGCTGCACCATTCTCTATATTCTACCCACTGCTCTACATAGTATCGGTACTTTGCTCTTCCACGTATCACTTTACTACATGTTGAATGTTGCATGTTGCATTGTATATTGTTAGATATGTCGTAGTAGTTAGTATTTTGTAATTAGGCTGCCCGATATTGGAAAAAAAATCCAATTCTGCATCAATCGCAGTATTAATTGCAGTACAGTGGTACCTCAGTTCTCAAACTCATTAGAACTCAATTTTCATAAAAGTCGAACCAACTAGTTAGAAAAAAAAGACCTAGAAATCGATCTGAATCTCAAAAGTTGAACCGTGATCGCCAACCTAAGATAACTTGTATGCGTGGGGAAATGGGTCACGCGGCGCGGCACTCAGTGGAAACAAAGGGTAAAGCTTCAGTCTCAGCCTTGCATTTGCCATGATAGCATCGTTTGTTGGTGATAGTGCTTTCTTTATTGGAAATATCAGGTAATACACTGTACTTTATGTAATTTTGGTAGCCATTGCTCACAAAAAGATATGCAATAGTTGTACAAATGTTACAACCTAAAAGTTTATGATATACGAACAAATTAATGCAAAGTAATAATAAAAATAAACAATGGACCGCATGGCATAGTCTAGTTTTGGCACAGTGTTGAGGCTTGGGGTTGTCAGGATCTGCTGAGCCGGGACCAGGGAAGCAGGGATAGTACTTAAGCGATCGGGAAACACTGGGTTTAATTGAGAGCAGGCAGAACAACACGATGATGTTACAATGACCGGACTGGGGAAACAAACTGAAACGTGGACTAAATACAGAGGACTAATGACAACAGCCAGAAACAGCTGATTACACGGGGATTCCACACGAGGTTAACGAGGGGCGTGGCACACTGAAGGAGCGGACGATCGAGGCAGGACAGGGGTAGTGTTGGGGTAGATTCTTTATCGTTTTGGAAGCCATTAAGAAAAAAATGGTCTCATTTTATCTTGTTCATATTGTGTTTAAATGCTAAAAAAACATATTTATGTGAATATGTTTAGGGAACCAATAAACTGGTGTTCCATTATTTCTTATGGGGAAAATTTGATCAGAACTCGAACTTTTTTGGATCTGAACCCGAGTTCTGAACGGATTAAGTTTGAGTTCTGAGGTGCCACTGTATTTATTTTTTAAAAATTAATTAAAAAATCAATTTATTGTAGTTAAACATCTACTAGATAATCATGAAAATTAACGGTCATTAAAATTGCAATGCTTGCTAAGATTTGTTTGATAATATAAATGCTCGAGTGAAACGTATACCCCACACTCTTGGTGAATTTTATCATCAAGATTTATAAATACCAGAACTGCATTTAAAAATAACATTGCTTATGAAAGAATGCAAGTAAGAATTTCAAGTTAGAGTTTCACTGTACTTTGTAAACACAGTGCTTTTGTGGAAACTTAAACCGCCATTATATTTTGAAGACGCCGTACACAGATGGACACAATAATGCTGGCGATATTTTCTCTTGCAGCATCACTGGCTTTGATAAACTGTTGCATGGGAACACAGCAGATGCGTTTTCACAATGAAGCTTCACCCAAACCCAGGCAGTGTGAAGCTCAGCCTGTTTAAAGGAGCCATGCTAACACTTACGCATAGGCCTCACAACTCTGAAGTCTCCAGGATTGTACCTGAAAGACCAAAGAACAAGACAGATGTGGTATTGAAATACAATAGAACCTTGGAACGCAAACGGCTCTTAACTTAACCAACTCAGATGTCAAATGGGTCTGTCTTTTTTTTCTTTTTTTTTCTTTTTTATACTTGTTTTACTTCTACCTCAATGGAAATCTTGGAACTTGACTGTTCCTGCTAAAACTGCATGGGTCGAGAAACATTTAACTCTGCCAATTCAGACCTGAAATGGGTGGGTCAAGAAAAATTAAGCCTCAAGTCGACTGAGAACTTGTAAAATGGCAAAACAAATCTGCTAAAACT
>JAODUD010000045.1:4108610-4126116 GCA_026784285.1 Stomatorhinus walkeri
GGGGGACACTCACGCCATTGGGGGTGTAGGAGCTGGCCAGGGTCACCAGCGCCCAAAAGCTGATTCCCCCACACATGATAAACTTCCTGTTGTAGCGGTCGCCAAGGTAACCAAAGACAGGAGCCAGAAACATGTAGCTGCAGATGAAAACTGAAAGCCAGGAAGAAGCAGGTCAGAGAGCAGGTTAGGTGTAGTACATGGAGACAGGTGCCTGGCCGCAGCGTATGAGTGACACTGTGGGGGCGCCTCGTCCATCGCCTTTCACCCCCGACCCGGTCACCATAGCAACCACTCCACAACAATGACATTCCCAGACCCCAAATTACTAAGCACGTGAGCAGGTACTCTCACCTGTTTGCAGCAATCCCGACTTTTCATCGTCGATCCCAAAGAAGTGTTCAATGTCCGGCAGAACACCTGGGAACAGGAGAGTATGGTTACGGACCCCTCTCTGTCCGCCTACTGGGGAACCGCTTCGGTGTTGCTATGACAACAGCTTCTGGCCTTAATGCGACAGAACAGTAATAAAAGCAGCGAGTACCAGCCACGGTGAACCTGTCCATGTAGTTCAGCAGGTTGACATAGCACAGCACAGTCACCGTGAAATATGCCCGACGATTGGTCACTCCGCTGGCTGGCTCCTCCCCCGCCAGCGCAGACCCCGGCTCACCAGACCCCTCGGTCTCATTGTCATCCGAGAAGAAAGGCGCCGAGGGTGAGCTGGGCTCAGCAAGTGACATCGCTGCAGAATAGCAGGCAGCTGTAAGCCTGTGAACTTTTGGACACTGCAATCTTATCTCAGAAGGCAGATTATTAGACACAGATTAAAAACTGTTGATGGAGACTGCAAAATGCCTGTAAGCAAACTCTCAGTCAGTGTGTGTATGAATGTGTGAGTTTTGGAGAGATAATTAGTTCACTGAGGAGTCACGAGGAGCTCACCTTGATAAAACAGTCTAACACAATCAACTCATACACCATACAAAGCAAATATGAACAAAATCAATCAGCAGAGGCATCAACAGCAACCAGGAAGCATATGATCATTTCTGTCACGAGAACGCCCAGAGTTGCAAACATGTAGCAGTGACCCGCTGACAGGAGAGGAGGAAACAGACTCGCCAAAAGAGACTTATTGCGAACAAGTTCAGTGAAGCTTATCGCTTAACTAAAATTTCACACTACGATGGATCTTATCCAACCTTTGATTTACAAAATTGTCATATTAATCCCGTAGTATAGTGTGAATACAATTATTACAAATGTATCCTGACTATCAACATCAACAGAGCTGCAATCTAATATAAACACAATGTGCATTAATCATCGCTGTCGACGTTGCGGTAAAGGTCAGCTGACCGGTGTCGATTTACACCGTCCGATGGTTACCTGTGCGTGTGCGCACTAATCCTCACTGCTGAGATGTGGGACAAGGCGTTTGTTCGCGGCTCGAAACCGCCTTTTAAAGCAGACCACCCGCACAAGATGAGATCCGCGTCGCTTTCTTTAGATCGGCGCAGCCATGTTGAAGCGACCTGACTTCCGCCTTATCCACGTGATCGCCAACTCCATGGATATTTTTCCGCCTAGGTCCTCATAATGTTCAGAAAATTTAAAGGGTTTAAAATGGATTTATGCGACTGTGTGTGTGTGTGTGTGTGTGTGTGTGTGTGTGTGTGTGTGTGTATATATATACACACACACAGACACACACACATTAAAATGCTAGAAAATGGATAGATGTTTATCAGACATATTTTATATGCTATATTTTATATGTTATATAGCCTATTACTTATTGTACTTAATGAAAACGTCCACTGCTATTTTTCCTCCGTGGATTTACTTTATGTATTTTATATACTGCGTTAATTTATGTTTATTTGCTTAGTTTTCGTTTTCAAATGTTATACTTGTGTATGGAGTGCTTTTAAAACTTATTTGCAGTAGGCCCGTGTGTGCTGGCACTTTGCCTTGTTTTGTGCTATATGTTTGTTTATTTATACTTTACTCAAAATCAAGTAGGTGTATTATCATTTCAGCAATATACACGGTACAAAGTGAGACAAAACAATGTTCCTCCAGGACCATGGTGCAGCGCAAAGAAGGAAAAAACAGAAACAGCACAAAACTACACAAGTGCAGGCAGGACAGAACTATACAGAGCGCAAAGTGAGAGTGTGCAAGATGATCACAAGAGTAACAAAACAATATTACAGGACAACACACAGAACAGTCGACAAAAACAGTAACAATATTAGTTTGAATGAATACAGTATTATGGCAGATACTCTACTGCAGCAGCAGAAGTGTGCAAAAAATGCAAGACTGAGGAATCGGTACATTTAATCTTATCTGTTAATTGGAGATTGTACTCTAAATTGTATTTCGTACCAATTCATGCAGACGTTTATGCACCGTTTCTCCGGCAGATGGCGGAAGAGCGAATCTCAGCCATGAGCAACACGGTCGTATACCGACGGAGTGTTGAATGATGCACTACTCACTTTAATTAATTATTTGATTCAAAATGCTCTGTGTTACTTGGCAAACCCCAAAAACTATATATACGCGAGCTTTTCCGTAAAGGGTTATTAACATTATAAACAATCTGGACTTTGTTCTATGTGCTTTTCCGGAGCAATTATCCGATCTCACAGATAAATAGAAACGTTTGACAAAATTAGAATTGCGAGTTACTGCGCTTTAAATTCTGTATATGTGTGTATTTGTGTGCGTTCACGTATGTATTTATTGACAGTCAGTCCACTCAGCCTTTTTTTGCCCATTTAGATAATAGCACCACCTACAGGCAAGTTTAAACATGCCTTAATTAACTTGCCAGGAGACTCAAGCGTTTGCTTATAACGGGGCGCATTACACAAAACAGGGTTTGCCGTCATCCTCAGAGGGCCTGTTTGTAGATAGGTTAGCTGCTCAAACCCAGGCCTCTATTTAGTAATATAACTGGGGAGTTGCAGCGAAAACCCGCATACACAACGGCACTTTCTGGATAAGATTTCCCACCCCTGACATAAAATGAGGTCCTCGGGTCCGGTTTAAGTGTCATTTGCCTGAATACAGTTAACTTACCTGAAATAGAGATAACTTCCCAACCCTGATATGGGAAAGTGTATGTGTTAACATATTTCAGTTATTTGCAACAAACTACTTTAAATGACGACAAAAGAAAATTTACAAAACGATGTATGTCTCACGAGAAATTTGTCTTTTTGGCAGGTAGGTGGAAACGCCTAGTGAAGAGACGGACACTGTGTTCTTCTTATAAAAGTTAGGGTATCCCGCCGCTGGAGGACGCCCTCTTCTCACACTCCCCTTGCTAGAAGTATATACGATGTAATAAATAATCATCAAAAAATCATACCACACCCCCATGCCCCGTACACAGAGTCCACCGCGACAACATAATAATAAATAGTTCAGGCGTTTGGTTTTAGCCGCACTGATGCCCCCTGCCCCCGTTGCCTCAATCTTAATCAAGATAAACTGTTGGAATGGAGATAGATAGATAGATAGATAGATAGATAGATAGATAGATAGATAAAGACTTGTAACATGCTGAGAAAATGCGAGCGCTTTTGTCAGTAGCCGTACCACCCCCCCCCCATGTGTGACTCCCCACGACTCGTTAGGTCCTCTGTCCCTACTTGCAGCCCCCACCCCTCCCTCCGCGCACCTCCCTCTTCATGTGAAATCCTCCCATCAAGTGGAGATTGCGACTAGCCCGTATAGGAAAGGCAGCCGGCTCCCGCATCGCGCTCCGCACTCGCTTCGCAGCGCTGAAGAAAGGCTCATAGCCTCCGGGGAGGCGCAAATAAGTTGGCTTCTTTGGCAAATGTCGCCACTGGAGACGCAGTGTGTCGGGTTCATTTTCCTTCTGATGGCAAATGCTGGTTTCATTAATTTCGTAATTTTGCAGTCTCTCTGGAGCCTTATATGAAACCCCGCTCTTAAAACATTTCGGCGCTGAATAAAATGCTGGTATTTGTGGCTTTTCGGATGATTTGAACATTGCGTTCGATAGCATAAGTAATAAGGTGGGTTGTAAATATTTTAAATATTTATCAGCTTATCTGTTTATGGTACACGCGTGTATGTAATGCGGTATAGGTGCATGCATGTTGTGAGGGCGGTCTGGATCTACTGTCTCGCTTCATACACCGGGGGTGTGTCCGTCTGTTTTCTCTTTCGCCAGATATATTTTCTTTTCATAATATCTCCATATATATGCAGTAAAACATGCTAAATGTCCAAATACATGTTCATTATTTAGCCCACAGCGACGCATTGTGGGAGCACATTTTGCTCATGTGTGAAAAAATATTTTAGCGCAGCTGTAGGAAGTTAGGCAGAGGTTTACTGACCCCCGCTGCTTGCTTGCCAGTCTCTCCCATTTTCCTACATTTGTGCCCCGGCGGCTTGCCGAACCTGTAACGTCTCTTGGTTCACTGCAGTGGCAAAGTCTGCGGTGCCGGACACGACTGGTGAGGGTTAGAAGCCAGTATGAGTTACAGAGCCAGTCCTGCAAATCGTAGCTTAGTTCTTGATGGTACTCTGTCTGCTTTATGCAAAACTTGCACGTCTAAACGATAGAAAGAAGTATTTCAAGCACACGACTGGAATGATAAATGATCACTGATAAATGTTCTGTCATGTATGTTTTCCTTTGTTTCAGTTAATTAGTTGCCACTTGCAGAACAGACAACTTCAGCTGCGACAATGGCATTAAACACGCAGAATACTGATGCCGCCGAAATCAAGGAGCCGCAGCGACATCAAGATCCAGGAGCCAACCTGCAGAAAGAGGAGGAGTCCGTCCTGTCCGTCATCAGCTGTCAGCCAACCGGCGGGGAGCAGCAAGTCCCTCGCTCCGCCTCCAGCCAGGGGCCCCGGGGTCCTGATGCTGCCCACAAGGAGGAGTTTTGGCACACTGACCAAATGCTTACAGTGTCGGAGCGGACGGAGAACAGTAAACACGCTTCTGATTTTTTTTTTTAAATTAACACTTAATCCGTACAGAATTTCCTGTTCTTGGATGGAAACGTATACAGTGTTAAATCTTTCTTCCGGTTTAAGTTATTTTTCCTGCCGCCATCAGGTGTCTGTATTTAACAGTAGATAGCTGGATTGCCCCTGTAATAACACTATGAAGTCCACAAATGCTCAGTACGGTGATCACATCTGTAAAAACTGAATTGGCTATACTGAATGCTCTCTGCTTTCTTCTTGCACTGCACTCCCTCCAGCTGACTCTGCACTTTGGCTGTGGGTGCTGTTCCCCAGCCGCAGCCTCATATTCCAATTAGCGCTAGCGTTTAGGTTACGTGTATGTTGTATTTCCCAGCCGTAACCTGATGTTACTGATGCACAGTTAGCCTTAGCCTTATGCCTATGAGACTGACTATTCTCTCTTGGCAGGTAACGGGGTGTGCCCCCTCCCTGCGGACTCCCCCCCTCTTTCATCCCGATCCTCCCCCCCGACTCGCAAGCACTCCAAGTCCCACCTGTCATCACAATCGCTTGTGCCGAACGGCAGGGCTCGGCTGGGTAGCCACTCCAGTCTGAAGAGTCACATGACGGCCTCCCCGCGGCCCTCCCTCTCCCGCCACCCCAGCACCGCCACCGTCGGCCTCAATGATGCCACCAAGCCAGAAGACTACCTGCTGCTTGCCATCCTATCCTGCTTCTGTCCCATGTGGCCTCTCAACATCGTAGCCCTGATCTTCTCAGTCATGGTGAGCAGTGCCGGTGTTGACCTGCATGTGTCTGTCAGTGCATGTCTGTCTGTCGGTGTCTCTCAGTGTCTGTGCTGCTGCCTGCCTGTGTCTACCTGTCAGTGTCTGTCTGTCTGTCGGTGTCTCTCAGTGTCTGTGCTGCTGCCTGCCTGTATCTGTCAGTGTCTGTCTGTCGGTGTCTCTCAGTGTCTGTGCTGCTGCCTGCCTGTGTCTGCCTGTCAGTGTCTGTCTGTCTGTCAGTGTCTGTCTGTCTATCAATGTCTCTGTCTGTGCTCCTGCCCATCCTGTGCCTCCCAGTCACCTCTCCCACCTTTGCTTTCCCCCAAATCCTGTCTAGGCTCGCATCAGCCTGCAGCAGGGAAATGTCGATGGTGCCCGTCGTCTGGCCCGGGTGGGTAAACTTCTCTCTCTGGTGTCCCTGGTGGGCGGCGTCATCATCATCATCGCCTTTGTTGTCATCAACTGGGGCAGTGAGTACCCTGCGGCCCCTGGCCAGTCCTCCGCTCCAAATTCAGATGGTTTCTTCTGGTGTCAGAATCCTCAGCTAACCCTAACCCTCCTATGTTTCAGTTATCCTCAAGTCCTGAGTTTAAGAACATCACAGGCCGGGGCTTACAGACCTACAAATCGCCTCAACGAAATCAGACCATTTTCTCCATCTATGCTCAACCACCGTGGGTTACTAAAAACATCCTCAGCTCCAATCTGAAAACGTGAAAAACTACCTTACCAAGTGAAAACATGAGCTCTGACATCCCATGGCTTCCAGGCACGTTTGGATGAATGTCATTCAGAATTGAAGTGGATCAGCACTTTCTACATTGATATTCAGTTCAGCAGAACTTGCTGCACTGGCAGCAATGCCACTGCGAGAACCCACACTCTCCCATCATTCACAAGAGGACATATTTACATAATTATGAAAACAACACTGTACTTCACGGCAAAAATCTAATGGGCTCCAATTACTAAGCATCCACTCCAAACTGCTACGAATTAATAAATTAATTTATGTTACTGTTTCTATTGTACCATATTGACAAGACCTCATTTGACAAAAGGAGTTACATTTTACTCTCAGCATGGCATGCATTGATTAAGAATGTGCAGGTGTATTTGGAGAGCGTGTGCTTGTGATTTTCTGAGCCTGCAGAATGCCTAAATGCAAAGCTGAAATGTGGGCAGATGGAGGAAGAGAGTACAGCATGTCACAAACCCCGAACCAGGAAACTGAGGTCGGTGTTTCTGGGATCTCAGGGTGTTTGCATTGCGGAGCTGCTGCAGAATGGAAGGGGAACTCCTCCAGGCGGATTAATGGAGCAACGTGTGCTGCAACCAGGGAGGGGTGGAGGAGATGGCAGATGGGATGAGCAGGACCACCAGCCTGCTAGGAATGGAACCAGCACCCAGAGGACAAAGGGACAGCAAAATGGGGAAAAAATGGCTGTCTACTTTTTTGGAATGTCCTGCATCCCATTGGATGATCTAGACATGAAAGCAGTTATGGCAGACAGTGGAGTTTTATTCTGCATCAGCGACAATGTCTCCTGTCAGAAGAACGTGCCAGAATATGTCAGCTTCAGAGCTCTTCCTGGGTCCTTTGTACTAGCAGTAACAGTGCCTGCTTGGACCTGGAATATCTTTTTTTTTATTCCAGACATTTTGCAGTTTTCAACTAGAGTTGTGTCTGTAAGTGGTGACAGATTAAATCTGTCGGTCACTTTTGGAAATGAGTTTTGATACAGCTGCCTGAGGCTTTGCCTGCATCTTTACTAGTTGTACGGGAAGCTTATAAGGTTTAGTGTCTGCGCCGTTTCTGAAAGAAAAAAAAATGTTTACAATAACATAGTACGCTGGGGCATACTGTTCCTGTCAGTATTGCGGAGGGGACAGTGTAAGATGCATTTTTGTGCTAGAGACATTTCTAGGAAAGCAGCCAAGGTTAACATTTTTGGAAAACTATCAAAACATTTCACGATTTAAAATACGAGGTTTAAATGTGCCATGGCCCGGTTTTTCTCTAAAAATAGCAGAAAGGTTATAAATTCATACTTGCTTTGCGAGGCTGTTGGGACGGATGCGTGTGGCGCGTGCCATGTGCAGGGAGACCCAGCTCTCACCTGGAAACAGAGGCGCAAGGGGGCGGGAGGGAGCGTTTGGCGTAATGCCACACTGTGATCCAGCTGGACACCGTCCCTCTGCGTGTCTGCAGTGCAGGGTGGCTCTGATTGCTGCCCAAATATCTGCAATCCCACTGTTTGACTGCCGCATGACCATGAAACTGCATTTATTGTGGGGGAAGCTGGTCACGCTGTAGACTAACATTGACTGCTGCATGAGAATGGCGGCTTGTTTTGGCTTTTTAGATAGGTTTGAATAATATTATCCAGTTGCACTGTCAAATGTTGCAGAAATTACTAATCAAATAGTATTAATATTTGTTCATTGTATTTTCCCGCACATTTAATATGCTATTAACACATCATGAGAATGTTATACAATATACTACATGGAATCTGACTGTTAATTTTCACAGTTTCCACATACTGTAGGTAGTAGAATTGTGATTATTATTGTTGGCAATGGTGTTGCATTTTTTTCTTTGCTGATACTTTACATTTTTGTAACAGCGATAGAACAAAACTGTACGCACAGAAAATAATGCATGCCGTTTGTTCAGTCTTTTATCGTTTAATGGCGATGGCAAAACTGTTTCAAAACCACAGTGCATTCATCAGGTTAATCTGAAACTATTTATATCCATATAACCAGTCTTACTGATACTGCAACGATGTAGCACCGAGTGCCTGTGCATGTCTTAAGTGACCGTTTTCATTTAAAAAACTTATGGAAAGCTGGCTGTTTTTTTCCTCCACAAACGAAAACAGTGGGCGAATTTCAAGGTGTGCTGATAATAAACGGTCATTATATGAAAAGAGCAGCGTGGAGTTACTGCCACCGGTATGTTAAATGCTGAGTGAGGCAAGTGCACCGCCGCCTTTATGCTCGGTTGCATTTGCTCCCCACGTTGTATTTGTGCCGGGGGGATTTCCGTTGCCAGGGAAACCGTCGGTGAGATACAAGGATAAAAAGACCGCTGAATTTTCACTATGCATCTATATATAAAGAAAAACGTGAGGGGGAAAGTACGGGGATAGTAAAATATGTGGAAGCTACTGCTTTGGGTAAAAATATCGTTTTGTCATTAAAACGGTCTGAACGCCGCAAAGAATTGTCCGATCCAATCTGGCCGAGTGATTTAAATAAGTAATAAAAACGTAGGTGAGAGAGGGGGGAAATACTGCCTGTCATAATGCAGTGCAGAGTGCGGAGACACCAGGTGCAGACAGGAAGGAACAAATGTAACAGATCAGCACCTTTATTTGGCTGAGTCCGCGCATCGCGGGGGATTGTGATTTCACCATTTGGAGAAAGTCACATTAAAATAATCGCGTTTATCATTGACCAGGCTAAAACACGGCTGCTCATTAATCGTCACGATGTAACTCTTACCGATCGGGATTATGGAAGTGCGGGTGTGGACGTTACCTTGAATTTAACCTCAGTGATATAGGATCGTTTTTATGCATTACCTGTCGATTACGTAGTTCGATCTTCTTGCTGAAGTCAGTGTATAGTAATCAATACTGGCTTTTTAATATGATTACAATCATTCATCATTGTAATCTTTGTTGTCATCTTTAAAATTCCAAATCCTACAATGTGACAAAGCGACTTTTACATAAAAACGGATAACATCACGCACAAAAACTCGGCAGAGGGTGTCAAGCCCACAAAATCAGAGGGTATAGACCTACCCAGAATACCATTCCATATTTATGGCTGGCTTTTTGGAAGCAATGTGGTCCAAACGACGATCAAGACTGTACCCCAGCATGACACAGAAGTTTCCAACTGAGGGAGGAGAAACCCACTGGGTCAGGAGGCGTGCTGCCTAATGTGTGTGTGACTGGATTAAAGTGGATCAGATGGGAGAAACAGGAGTGAATGCAAACAGCTTATTGACTCGGTTAACTCACAGTTGGCCAGATCTGCACAGTAGTGACAGTCAGGATTTTAGTGTCAGAGTGATGCTAAACACTACTGTTGCATTTGAAATTGGATCAGTTAAGTTAATGTTAACATTAGGTTTACATTATGAGTAACATTACTGTAATGGAACTTTAGGGAGCATTACATTACTTAACAGCAAATAATAGGTGACTTCTGAATTGTGTCGCGTCTGTGAGCCTCTGTATTTATATACAGTATTTCAATTATTTTCAGAAAACACTTCATAGTCTAATACTTGGTTGTGAGGTATTTTAGACCATGTTTTATGACCATGAAAATGTACTTATGCATTTACTCAGTCAGCAATACTTTGCCAACAAGTCTGGCTGCTTTTGTTGGCTACAGTGGTATTGGACTTTCTCTGCAGAGTGGATTTAAACTCCTCATAATCCTGCATAATTACCATGCAGTCTTCCTCTGTGAAACATGGAAATCGCGCCGTGAGTCGAACGGTGATTGACTTGCGCTGCCGAACGTGCTCCATTTATGTGATCGTGCACCAGCTCCAACGCAGTTAACACCGACGTGACAAATCAACTTCTCAGCTGGCATCGTAGTATTACTTAGCATCAAGTGAGACAACCTGATTTTGTCAACTCCGCGTTCGCAAATTGACTCCGGCTTAAATCTGATTTGGTTAAACTCCCTTCATAGTACAGGCCACAGGAGCAGACTAGGCCAAAATAAACAAAACACCTCAAACTAGAAAAAGGTAACCCTTAGCTAACCCACATAAGAACATAAAAAACTTACCTATCTCCGCAATTAGCCCCAAAACAGTGAAAAAACTTGAGAGAAGAATGGCATTCGAAATGGCACTCCCTACTTCCCCAGCTACTCAAAGTGGACACAATATTTACAGGCTATTTAGAAAAGTCAAATCCAAAGTAATCAAATCCAAGAAAGGCTAAGTAAAATCAATGGTCAAACAGCAACAGGAGTCAAACACAATGAGTATCAGCAGCACAATAAGTCCTCAGAATATACAGCAACACAAAGCAATGACCCGCGTGTTCTCGTATGGACAGGCCTTATAAAGGAAATGATGAAAGAAACCAGCCTATCAGAATGGAGAGGTATAACATGTAATAGTGGGTGGAGCCAAGGACAGAACAATACACTCGAGGAAACATCCACCCAATCGACCCACCTACACCTGAGAGGGGCCGTAACATGCTACACACTCACTAAGTTCAAGGTTCCAATAAATGCACTTGTCAGGAAATCTCACCATTACACACAACAGAGCAAACTGCAAATTCACACAGCATGACCCAGCATTAAAGCACATCACCTTGTCTGCCCTCCATAAGCTGAGTTGGATGTTTGCACTTGGGGCGCAAAAAAACGGCATCTTGCTTAACTTACATGTTAAAATACATCTCTGATGCACACATAACTTTTTTGTCTACCTATAAAGTACCAACAATCCGCTTATGCAAAGGTGCAAAGTGCCAGCAGAGAAAATGTGCAATCTTGCTCTTTCCAATTACATCATTATCATCTAAGTGCCCCCCCCCCCCCCCCAAACTCCACCCATGCTGCATTCCCTGATATTACAGAACAGTCGCAGAACACACACACAGAGACCTATAATCATATCTTTGTGGGGACCACTCATTCATTTCTATGGGAAAAATGCTAACACTAACTATGACAACCTTAACCCATAACTATAAGTAACCAAACAAAATACAAGACTTTTTGCATTTTAGTTTTTTGAATGAAGTCATGGATTTTCAGAAAATTGAGTTTTCCTTTAAGGAGGGCAGGAAACTAGTCCCCATAAGGTAAAAAAAAACTGCTATTCAACACATTGTGAGGATATTTGGTCCCCACAAGTCCCCATTAGAAAAGGTATATCTGGACCACACACTATTTTTAAGCACTGCCTCTGCTAGACAAGACCCCCTTCCTATGGAGTTCTAGGATGTTCCAGCCAGGTAAGACATCATAGAGCAGCATACCAACCAAAGGGAATTTAAGCAGGTCCCTGCATTCGAGGTGGGTGGTTACACTTAAAAGGATTCAGTCCTAAGTCACGACCTTTCACAAGCTCCCCTAACTAAATTACTCTCTTACCCCCAAGAGACTGTCAAGGTGTACCCCAAGCTAGGAGTCACCACCACAATCCTTATTTTCCTAATCCTCCATCTCCCCATCTTAAAAAAAACTCCCATCTAAACCCCTATAGATGAAAAAGACCCGTGCGCAAGCAAGCATTTTCAACACGTAACAGAATACACAATACATTTTCAAACGTACAAAATTATTTTTAAAGAAATATTTTCATATGCCAGTGTGAAATCATATTTGTCCTGTAGGTTTCACATATAGGCAATGAATTAAACATACATTACATTTAATCAACTGTGATTACTATGAAAAATGCAAAACACAAAACTCGCTATACAAACGCCTGCCCGGGATTGACCTCGCCTACGGAAGGCGTCACCAGTCGCGTAGGCGATCACACCGGAAGCGGCTTTGTGCGTCATTATATACACCGGAAGTGCTTCAGTCTGGTGTGTTTCATTGTTGCCTTATGTCAGCTTTTATTTAGGACGATAAAAATGACTAAATTGCAGCTCTTAAGGCAGTACTTAACGGAGCGCCTGATGGAGGCTGTACGGGAAATCCTCGAAGTGGTTGGAGACACGGTGTCAGAGTACCAGGAGGAAACGGCCAGGGCGCAGCGGGAGAACGAGAGCCTTAGGCGGAGACTCAGAGAGGTGGTGCTGGTGGCCGAAGCGCCCTGGGCGGGTGAGAGCCTCCTTCCCTCTCGCGCCCCTGCGCTTCATTCCCTGCCATTACTCTTTTACTTGACAAGCGGCCAGCAGTCGTTAGCAGCGGATCTAGCTGCCGTCTATTTTGCGAGCGATCTTTGAGACCGATAAAACCACCTCCGCTGCCAGCTCCTTTTAAACGAATGATCAAAAATATAATTCCACATAACTGCTCGAATGTTTCAAGGACATTTGTTTTTAGCGTTATAATAGCATAGCGTAGCAGTCTTTAAAATGACAATTACTGAAAACAAAGATTGTCATGAATAATGATGGAATTAATCGTATGACAAATTATAATAAAAAAATCTCCTCTTTCCTGAGTATAAACATACAGTTTCTGAATGTCTGCCTTTCGTGAGTTTCATATGACAGTGACAGTAAAATATAGTTTTTTTTTTTGTGCTAACTAAAAGTTGTGTCTCCCCTCTCAGGAGATGTGCAGTCTGCTGCTGTCCCCATTTCTGGGGGGAGGTCCCCAGCAGATCAGGAGCTGGGTGGGCAAGAATGGAGCCCGCATCTAGGACAGGAAGTAGAGTCTGCTCCCACTGAAGATCGCTGCACATCTGAAAAGATGGGGGAGGAGCTTGGGGGGCCGCAACCAGCCTGTGTGGTGGAGACGGACCCTGAGGGTTCAACACAAGGACTGAAAAAGCTGGCCCTAGAGATTGCCCTGTCAGTGGTCTCGCCTCTGGACGCCTCTGCCGAGTCAAATGCCATGCAGACGGTAAAGAATACGGTCACTGAGGCGCTGACCGCTGGGCCCGCAGAGCAGGAAAAACCCAGCCTGCGACCTGATCAAGTCAAAACTGAACCTGGTGAGGTGGACCTTAAGTCTGAGCAGCCTGCAGATCTAGGTCACAGTCCGAAAGTGCAAGATACCCTGGGTGAAGCAAGTGTGGGGGTCCCTTCAGATGTCCCAGTTACTGGAGACGTAGATGAGTGTAATTCCCAAGAAGCTGAATGCAGGTCAAACGAGCCCCTGAATGAGAATTATTTTGTTAGTTATGTGGGAGAAAAACAGCACTGCTGTTTCTACTGTGGAAAGTTCTTCAGTCAGATCTGCAATCTAAAAACACATCTGCAGATACACAGTGGCGAAAGGCCCTACAGTTGCAACTGGTGTGGTAAGTCATTCACTCAGTCTGCAGATCTACGGAGGCACCAGCGAATCCATACGGGGGAGAAACCACACCGATGCACGTGGTGTGAGAAAAGTTTCACTCAGATCGGTAACCTCAAACGGCACTTGCGCATTCACACCGGTGAGAGACCCTACCGCTGCACCCTGTGTGGGAAGACTTTCAATGATGGAGATACGCTGAAGAAACACAAACGAATCCACACCGGGGAGAGACCTTTCTACTGCACGCACTGCTCGAAGACATTCACCGTAGCGAGCAGCCTTCACAATCATTTCAAAAACCACTTGATGGAAAATAGCCAGCACATGTAAGAACAGTGTAATAGTGTGTGGCCAGTCAAATGTTTACATGCATTTGAGGATTATGATTGCAATTATTAACAATCATTGTTCTCTAGGTCCATGAACACAAGTGATATCACCTTGGTACAGCACATAAAGGTACATTTCAAACTATCTGCTTTTCTGTTTAAGATGAGGTGTTCACAAAGTCCTCTTATTTAAGCATAACAACATATTTTATAATATATTTTATAATAACTCATAACATTATTAAACTCCTAACATTTTATCATTCAACATCTTTGTAGGTCAGAAATAAATCTTGTTGCACCCTTTTTTTTCCCTCTTCTAAGCCTACTTCAGCCCAACACACTTTGCCCACATCCAACCCTACATAACCAAGTGCGTCATCAAGGGTGTGGCTTGGACAGCACGTGTGTCCCTTAGGTAAGTGAGGGAGCAGGCCGGTCAGCAAGAGCCCCGGCAAAAGCATGGTCAGGCTGGCTGAAGTCTGTGTCTCTCTCCCTCGCTCTTGCAGCTTAGGGGAGATTGAGAAGCTGGAGACCAGCAACAGTTGGTCACATGTCACGGAGTCCATAGTGACTAGTGTCGGACGTTTGGGGAGGCAGCATGCGCCCAGACGGACTGGGTTCTGGTCGCAGAGTCATTCAGAGTCATGGGCCCTGACTCCATCCAGCCAAAACAACATTTGCTCCCTCATGAGATGTTTAACCATCTTTTGTAAATTACAGGAACTGCTGAACTTATGTTCTCTCTGTCTTGTGAATCGTTTTCATCTCATTCTGAATTGGCGGGTGTCACCCATTAATTGGAATAACGATATATGTTTGCTGCTGTAACATTCACAGACTTGGAAATATGTTAGATCAGAGTGGATTGTGCCGAGTAGTTGTAATGAATGTGGCTTGGGGTTTTCCCCCAAGATCACAGCACAGTGCGGGCTTCGTTAGGCTATTAGGCATCTGTGTGGGTGATCCTTCGTAATACGTTTTTTTTTCCTATTTTTTTCTGAAAAGCTGCAGTCACTTCTCTGAAATAAATGCTCTTTATCTCAGTGGCAATTTTACAGTAACACAACTGCATGATTAGCCTCTATCTGTTTATGCAGCAATAAAGACTAAAAATAGATGAGTGCTTCTTGTCCAGAGTCTCTTTCTCATGTGACGGTTCTGTCTTCTCTCCCTCAACACAGCGCGGGGGGCCACTTTTAATGTGAGTTCTAGCAGACGTAATTCCCGACTCGGGCAGCGTGCCGAGGCAGATTGCTGTATGTTAGCATGTCCGCGTGCGTGGTGATGATTGCGGATTGCAATTAAAGCTTATTGTGGCTACACGGTCCATGTCTTTTAGGGTTGGCCCTGGTTCCATTAGGTTCTGCAGGTGTCCCAGCCCTATTTTAAACAGCTCGCTGTACTGTATAAGGAGAGTGAAGGGCAATAAGTAGTACAGCTGACCGTGCAAGTGCTTAAGTGGTCACTTGAGGACACTGCTGCCCACAGGAGCCTAATTTATATCCAGACTGGGAACAAACATTGAATGGGGAGGTGAGTAGATCAGGTGCTCAGGATTTTATTCAGCTTTTCATTACAGGTTATTTTAACAGGGACACAGTTCTTCTTTAAAAATGAATATAAAGCAAATGCAGTTTCACAGCATGAGTGGAACGTAATGCATCCACATCGTGGTACAGCCGTATAGGAGAACTAACCACAAACATATTTTCACGTATCCTCCTAATGAAAATTTAGAAAGCGGCAGCGCTGAATTCTTTTCTAAACTGGATGTGCTCTAAGTATAGTAGTGGAGATGTACGGTAACTAGACTAACATGTATTACGGTAACGAGAGGTTGAGTCCCGCCTTCACCACGTCACGTGACCAGGAAGCGGGACACAAAAAAACTTGTCTGCTGTTCGACTTCTGGGGTTTTGAAAGCTGGAGAAGCGTCATGACTAAGCTGCAGCTTTTGAATGATTATTTGACCGAGCGCCTAATGGCTGCCGTACGGGAGATACTGGAGGTGGTGGGGAGCACGGTGCTGGAATATGAGGAGGAAGGCGCCCGGGCGCAGCGGGAAATCGAGCTGTTGCGGCGGAGGCTGCGGGACGCCGGAGCGGAAGCACCAGTTTGGCCCGGTGGGTGAAGTTAGCCGCTCTTTAACCTGTACTTTACGGTTGTGTGTCGTGCGTAAATTACTTTAATACTAATTTCCAGCCCGGTCGTGTAAAGCTAACAATGCATCTGTCTAATTATCAATTTGTCCATGTACTCCGGTCATTCTCTCTTGAGGATTTCATGTTTATATTTCCCTCTTTGTACTTCTTGCGTTCTTTCGGCGCTGTAGGGGACGGTCCAAAGCTTGTTGTTTAACCCGCGTTTTAAAAATTATGCAGGTTATCTTTAATGCACGGTTTAGTGTGCAACAGGGGCGGATCTCAGGTGTTACCGTGGCAACCCCTGTTGCCACCCTACATCAAAATATTAAAAAGGAAATATGCATTATTTTATTGTCTCAGCGGAACCACATAACATACAGGGTGTGGTGCGGTCACCAAAAGTATAACTGGTCCCTTGTGGCCACCACAACCAAAATTTTCTGCAGAAACCACCGATGTGCAACTTCCTACTCAACGTGCTACCCAGGCTTATCAAATAAGGAGCCTTATTTCTGAGTCGAGCTATAAGCATAATGATTTTCAAACGAAAGAATGTCCACCTTTTCTCGCACATCGCAGTCTGTCACAGAAATCTTTGTGATGCCAGCTCTTGTCATGTAACTCAGGCTTGCGCCTGATTAATTAAGCTGGACCGCAGGTCTTGGTATTAGGGGCAAACACACAAAAGTACTGGAAGAACCAATGTCGTAGGAGAGAGATCCGGTTGGTGGGGGCATAATTAAATAATGTAAATGCAAAGGTCTGTTTGGATGATGAATGAAGCCAAACTAAATATTGGGGGGTGGGTGGCTGTACAAGTCCGCACAATCCCCTTGGTTCTTACATCCCTGGGAAGTTTTCACACAATGACTGGGACTTTGCTGCTCTGGTGGAATAAAGCTGGAATGCTGCCTGTTGAGCCACCATACTGATGTAAATATGCTTAAAAAAATAAATGAACTTGTGTGCGTATGTGTGTCCTGCAATGGATTGTCACCCCATCCTGGGTTGTTCCCTGCCTTGCGCCCGTAGCCTCCTGAATAGGACAAGCGGTTTTAGAAAATGAATGGATGGAAAATGTTGGTTTAAATTCAATTCAGCTAAATTTACTGTAACAGTTGGCCCAAGGTGCATTTCTGCATCATTTATGTGGGATAATTCAAGAACGGGGAGTAGGGAATATAACAGATTTAAAGAATGCCAGACGACAGCAGGGGAGAGGAACCAAAAACTCCCTAAAAGGGAGACAAAAAGCCTCTGGGGGTCCAAGGTCAACAAGTGCCCCCCC
>JAODUD010000045.1:4127988-4142069 GCA_026784285.1 Stomatorhinus walkeri
AAAAGAACGGTATTGCAATTAACATGACATATGCAAATGACAAGTCATGTGCCAATATCATCGGCGTTGTGGTGCTCTTTAATTTTTGGTGGGTGCTCCTAAATTTTTGCTGGTGCTCCTAACTTTTGGAAGTTGGGAGCACCAGTGCTACCAAGTAAAAAAGTTAATTTCGAGCCCTGTATAACATGTTGGATTTAAGGTATCCCAGTTTAAACCTTTTTTCACTTATATTTAGCCTGGAATACCTTAAATCTAACGGGGTATGCAGCTTAGCAAGGAATCCTGCTCTGTGATTCAGGCCCCAGGATACTCCATCGCATGCTGACTGACTTTACAAATGTAACGTTTCCCTGAATGCCGGAGAATCTTTTTTCCCTCCTCAGATGACTCATTTCAGAGGAGCTGCAGGAATAGAGACAGAAGCTGAACTGAAATCCTGTGGATCGGTGTTTCATCAAAAACGATAAATTACTTTGGTAGCAGAGCAGTTCAGCACACAGAAAACCCAAAAAGACGCCAGTTTTTACTTCTGGTGAATCAGCCGGTGAACTGCCGTGGAAGAGCAGATGCTGTGGTTAGTCACCTCGGCAACACGAGCTACATTCACCTTATTGTTGTGGGCGAATGATCTGTCTGCTGAACTGGGTAACTGTGATGACTTAATTACAATGAAGAAATCAGTATTTAAGAAATGGGAATCCCCTTCAGGGAGAACCCCAGCCTCGTACCCTGCGTTGCCAGGGAGGGGTTCCAGGCCCTTCTGCAACCGTGACCAGCTGTGATATGGATGGATGAATGATAGAAGTCTTTACCCTTATGATTTTCTGTATTGGTTCATCTGTAATTTTTAAACATGCAAATAAATTAATAAGAACACAAGATGTGTTTTCTAACCCTAAACCCACAGGTCTTTCACATCATTTATATGTGTTTTTCTTCAGCTAGAAAGACGTTTTTCTGAAAATGATCCGCGTAAATTAAAGCACATTGAATCTGCAGGGGGATGATTCGCTGTTCTGGATTCCAGGCATGCTCTTGTCTCCTGCCTTCAGCTGTCTGCTTTTCATGGTTAGCAGGCAGGAAACGTGTGACTGCATCAGCATCTCTGTGATACTATGGTGAACGGAGGACCGTTAAACTGCAGGATGTGTGAACGTATTAATGTGTCTGCATTAAACATGTATGTATAAACGAAGACCGTTTCTGTTTGGCTTTTTCAGTTGCTGATAAGTGACAAAATGAAGAACTTCGTGCCGTCAGCCAAATCAATCACCAAAGCCGCAGCAGGACTATGTGATTTAGACCATTTAAATTCATTATAATTCCCGTACCCTTTGTAATGTCCCAAAGGCTGTAACATACACCTTGGACCACACGATGGCAGCAGCGTGGCGAATTTAATAGGGCTTTAAAAACATGACCTGCGCTGTCGGATGGTTGAGGCGGCGTAAAATCTGGTGCCATCCTATGCGGCATTCCCTGTTAAGATTACGAGTACACAAACTGATTATTTCATTCACACGCGTTAACATTCTTTAGTCATGCTCCTTGAAAGCTATTTTAATTACATTCAGACGACGAACTTTTGCCAGGTGGATATTTTAATGAATTTGAGCGATCTCTAAAACTGGTTGGATGAAAAAGTTTATCCAAGTTTGAATATCTCGGTCTTGATTTAAAATTTTTATTTTTAGAACATTTAACAGTTGTTCTTGGCTACTTATTGTTTTATATTTCAAACAAGCACGATGCACAGACAGTAATTCAGAGATACAAAGAAAATTCTTTACCACAATCCAGTTTTATTTGACATGTTCCATAAATCACTGCATTCCGAACGTGCTTGATATGTAAACAACTGATTGAAATATAAGCTTCACCATCTTGGAGAAAATAGAGAAAGTCAGATGAAAATGAGCGTTTCAAAACCCGCCACATAGAGTCTGCGCTCCACATTTGTAAACGCGATCTCAACATGTGTCTGTGACCCCTGCGGCGATTACACATCTCCTTAATGAATGTTATTTCCGACGTTGGATGAACGCCGTCCGTTTTTAAGAAACCGAAGAGGTGTCCCTTCCAATAACCCAATGACATATTGAATGTGAGCAGTGCAGTAAAGCGATATTTAATATATGCCTACGGGCCAGGATTTAAGACACGCATGCTGAAGGCAGACTGACCATCAGGCGAGGAGCATGGGGCACGGCTCTGTATCTGTCGTCAAGCAAAGTTAACTTTAATTATCATATACACAAACGTCCATGTGAAAGTGCTGCTTGTTGTGATACGTGGATGATTGATTCTTGACAATATTCAGCGCAACTTTACTGCTTTTATTGCCACCCACGAGCCAAACGGTCATTATTTCTCAGGGAACAATGAGATGAAGGTGCGGCCGGTCAGTCAAAGCCAGCAGCGTTAACACCCCCAACTGCGAAAGTTTCACATTTAAAGCCGGCAGAGTGAAAAAGACAGTAAATATAAATTATAAAATATCCGACCTTCATTGCTGTGGATAAAAGAATACGTGTTTTACTGTTTAGCTTGAAGGTTCCAGGAAAGTGTCAGTAATTCCGCTTCCATTTTGTCATTTGCATGCTAGCGAAAGCGGCAGGCATGTAGATAATTGTTAATGATATATTTGTAATACCTGGTTTTAGGTACGTCAGAGATTAACTTGAAGTTAATGTTAAGCTTTTTTTTCAGAGTGAGGCACTTTTTATTCAGAGTGACTTCAGCCAAACTTAATTAATAGCAAATGGGTAATAACCTAATAATTATTAATCAGAATTAATATGTCAGCAACGCAAGCCTTGTACAAAATCTGACTATTTAATATACATCTCTACTCATGCTATCTATTTAGTAATCCATACTTAGGTGGTGAAAATGTCACGCGATGTGCTATGATTTGTAAAAAGTTACCACTTGCAAGCCTGCTCAGATGTAATAGATTTGTTTTGCATCCACTGGAACTGAAATATAACATTTGTCCGTCGTCTATAGACCTAGTGGGCTGGGCTATTCAGTCCTAGCAGGTGGATCCCGGGAGCTTATTGGTCAGCGTATGCCATCGCTCCACCCTATTGCCTTTGTTTTTCAAGCAGTCCAGCCAATGTCGGAGAGGTTCTCCCTGTGACTGACAGCTCAGAGACACTCCACCTAAGGCACATATCGCAATGAAACATTGTATCACTGACATTTGAGCAGTTTAATGTACTTATCCTCAAACAGTTAGGACATAATTACCAGTGTAACAAAACAGAAGGTTTATCTCATTCTATCCTGTTTTGTCTTGAGCTTTTAAGTGTCATGAATAATCAATGAATTCATGAACCTTACCTATGAAGTCATTGGATTTTCCCAGGTCATAATCCCAAACGGTGACTTCCAGCGTCTTTCCTGACAGCTCCGAGAGAGAGATCTCATAGAAGAACTCCTGTATGGGGAAAGAGGGGGCATGGAGAAGGAGGAGGAGGAAGAGCAAGTGGAGGTGACTTTAGATGGGTGGTGTTAGCAGAAGAAGTTTCAACCAGGGACCTCAAAGGACTGAGAGGAAAATCACATCTGCTGTCCGGTGAGGGAATGAGACCTTCAGACTACCCATGGAGGAACATCAGTATTACGGGTCAAATTATGAAAGCAGTTCCTCTAGTTTTTTTTTTTTACCAATTTAGAGAAGGAACATCACAAAACATTCTGTTAGCCTGAATAAATTATAAACAACCCAAATTCATAGATAAAGTTTGATATGATTGCTTTTTAAAAACAGTAACCAGGAAATAAGTTTGCTTCAGTCGCACAGCTCTTGTACTGAAGATCCTTGGTTTCTTTTCTCTAACTTCTGATTGCAGTGAAGTCTGGGGATCATGGTGCCGAAGACCATTGACTTTGTGTTTCCTTAAAGGTTTTGTTGCAGAATTCCATGCACAGCCTGACTTGCTGTTCTGCTTCAATGTTTGATTCCCTGATTTGGGTCTTGGTTCCATTGTTTCTTCAGTTTAAATACAGGCAGGGAAACGAACCTCTGCTCTTCTGCCCCAAATGTAACACCGCGCAGTTTGTCCATGAAGCACAATCTTTCACAAAGTTTGGCGAGAGCAGAGTCCTGTCGCTTGTGGCTTTATCCAGACCGTGTGGACCAACGTGGAATGGGTGGCTTTTGACATCCTGTATCCTACTATGGAGATTGTAACAGTGTAGCTCTAGGTGTCTGGTGGCGTCACCGCTTCTTTCAAATCACATGTCTTCATAACAGGCTTCATGATATAAGTAGATTGAGCTCTTTGTGAATTTTCACCTGACTCTGGTCATCACTCTGCCACCCTCTGAAGATCACTGGCCTCATGCATCCTGGATGGATGTTACTGATATCATGCACCCAATACCAAATGCAAAATATGTTCAACATGTCAGCTCATTCTCCTTGCATATGGGCAAGATCATGTTTCACGATCACCGTTTGTCTATTGACAAGCCCATGACTAAATACAGGAGGTACGGATTTCTAATAAGTGAACGCCCAGTAGAGGGAGGGTTTGAGGGAGGAGCCGGTGGACATGGGGGCTGTGTACCTCATTGAATTCTGGGTTGAGGGTCTTCTTCATGATGCCCGTTTTGTGTTTGGATGCCTTGTGGAGGTCAGGTTTTAGGTATCTGAACAGAACAAAAGACAACGAGGCTGTTAGCCTGCTTTTCAGGGAGGATACACACACACACACACACACACGAAAAGGCTCATTCCCGCCTCTGCTGTGACTCCCCACTGAAACTGTTCTTATCAGCTGGAGAGGCACAGGAACGCAGAGGCAGTGAGGGGATGTGTCAATGAGAGTGTGTGGGTTTGCTGGCCGGTTTGTCTTCCTCAGGCTCACCGCCTTCCTCAGCACATATTGTGCACTTGCTGAATCTATAAAATGGTGAAAATAAATACTATCTCTCATCAGCTCCTGTGCCGCTCTGTGAGATCCTAAAATCTACAGTGTTTACTGATTACCTGATTAATGTCCTATTATGCTCACTTCTTACTTCACTTCCTGCATTATTTTGCACCTCTCTTCTTGCGTCACTTCCCTCTGCACTTCCTGCATATTTTTGTACCCCACCTGCTCCCTCGCTTCTCACTTCACTTCCTGCATCATTTATTTCCACACTTCCTGCCTCGTTCCTCACTTCACTTCCTACACCATTTATTACCTCACGTCCTGCCTCTCTTTCCACCTCACTTCTTCTTGCTCTACCTCCCACCTGAGACCCTACCTCACTTCTCTCCTCACTTCCCGCCTTGCCCAGCACCTCACATCTTCACGTAGGGGTCAGAAAACCCGTTGACGTCCATAGCAGCCAAGTGGGCACACCGCACGATTCCCACACACAGCCCTGAACGCCGTCCCTCCACTGTGACAGAGGGCTCACTGTCGCCCTCCCTAGATGGGGGCAGGAACTGCAGGGAGAGCAGTAAACGGCCCCTTTCTTCCTGGCTCCTCTGCTGCTCACTCTCCCACTGTAAGTGAAGGAGATGGGGAAAAAATTGAGAAAGAATTAAGCTTCTGACATGTTTTAGAAATAAAACTGAAGTCTCTAGTGACAATTTGAAGAACTTGTCAACCCGTCACCTCTGGGTCACACATCACTTCCCTGCAGAGTTCACTCTGAATTCGGTTTGCACTGTTTACTGAGGGGGAGTCAGAAACATGAATTGGAAACAGGACAGCAGGACACAGTACAGTCACACGCAAATGAGAGCAGGGCCTGGCTCCACGGTAGCTTGAGCAAAATTAATTACTGGCTCTAACTAAAACATTTCAGTTTTCAGCATTGACTGTAAATTAATCAACTGAATTAGTCAGCAATGTCATGTTGTGGTAAAAGTTTCAGAGCATCTCTGTGACCCTGGGTGTAGTTCCACACTATATTATGTTTCCATGAATCCATGGACCCTGAATGCTGTAGAATGTCAGAGTATCCCCTCCAGCGGATCCATTGATGAGTAGAGATTCACGCGAGAGACGATGGAGGAGTTGCAAGTCCCACAAGTTTATTATACTGATTATAATCAGGGGGCGACTCTCTGACATACATCCAGCATGTGCATCAAGTGGCTCCAAAGTACCTTCTCTGCCCAGCTATCTTATGGCCCATTTGGGCTTCTCCCCCCTCTTGCCATTGTTCCTGCTACGTGACAGCAACTTATTTTAACTTTGCTCTAGTTTAGGTGTTAGAAAGTGTGCTTTTCTTTCTCTCCTTCGCTGGTCTTGGTCCTTCTGCCCGCACGTCTCCTTATCTCATGAGCTTCCCCCATCTGGCTGGGCCAAGCCGCCCTGTCTGGGTGCGAGCAACGTCTTATCTTGACTTAATTTCAGTTTCCTGGAACTGTCCATTACTTATGGCTGGGTTGGCCTTGCACCTGTTCTGATAATTAATGGTCAGACTCCTGTAAGGTTCTGATCCCAACAAGAAACAGCCTGAACACACTCGCTGGTGAACATAATGCAGAGAGAAAGTTGGCACTAGGAATCAGTAAAACTTTTATACAATGTTTCCTAGAGGATAAGAACATTCCCCATGTACAGAACAGCTTTTCTTCCATGTTTCTGCTAGTCTTTCATCTCCCTCTCTCTTTCTCTCTCTCTCATTTTTATTCCTCAGAGGTGTTTCATTGTTCGGTACTCAGACAGAAACATAACATAAAACCAATGCAGAATCAATGGTATAATTCCCTGGTTTGCTTTCTCCTCACCACCTGAGGCTCTAGCTCTTTTGTCCTGCGTCCCCCCCCCCCCTTCCTGCACCAAACCCCCACCCTTGTCATGAGCCAAATATCAGGGTCTAATTAGTACGGATACCCTGCAGATGGCCTGAATGCCAACTCATCCTGCGCCTCTGCGTCGTCATGCTGTGTCCAGCGAGATGCATTTAGACACCCACCCCCCCTGCATCTGGACCGTGCGAAACAACCAGAGCGGGACGAAAGTACACAGAATGTAAAGACACATGCAGAGCAGAGCGTGCTGAACGTAAAAACATGCAGAGTGGAGGGCACCGATCGTAAAGACACGCACAGAGCGGGGAGCATGAAATGTAAAGACACGCGCAGAGTGGCGCACACTGGACATAAAGACGCGCAGAGTGGCGCACACTGGACATAAAGACACGCAGAGTTACAATTAAGCACACGGGACGTAAAGACACGCAGAGTGGAGCACGCTGGACATAAAGACGCGCAGAGTGACGACCACGCCGGACATAAAGACACACAGAGTGGAGCACGCTGGACATAAAGACGCGCAGAGTGACGACCACGCCGGACATAAAGACACGCAGAGTGGAGCACGCTGGACATAAAGACGCGCAGAGTGACAATTAAGCACACGGGACGTAAAGACGCGCAGAGTGAAGCACGCTGGACTTACAGACGCACAGAGTGACGAGCACGTTGGACATAAAGACGCGCAGAGTGACGAGCACGCTGGACATAAAGACGCGCAGAGTGGATCTACACACATGTTGAATAAGGATCCACATGGTACACAAGTAAAGATGTACAGACATGTAGAGGCTAACACCAGTTCCATGCGATGAATCCTTGATTTCCTTTTGAGAAAGAACCTTCTGTTGTGTCTAAAAATCTTTCTCTGTGTGATGCTCACTGCGCCTGGCTCATGTCACGCCTGTCTTCTGTTGGAATCTGTTTTGAGACCTGCGCACACGCTCACCACTCCCTCACGCATGTCACCCGTCTGTCGCTGACATGTGACCACATCCATCTCATTATTTCTCATCCATCACCGTGTTTCTTGTTCTCCTCTGGTATAATTTATTTCTGCCTGTCCCCTCATTAAGGGCAGTCTTCCAGTTCCACTGCATGTCTCCTCCATCAGACAGCAGTATTGTCTTGCTTTACACATCACCCTGGCATCGTGCATATTTGCTGCACCCAGAGCAGAGATGTTACTCCCACATTTAATGGCTGAAACAGCAAGTCGACTGCTTTCTCCTGAGGATAATCAGTTGCCAACGGGGTAGTTGATGAGAGATGGGGGGTGGGGGGTGTAGGTGCGGCTGGAAAGGGCTCACCTCTCGGAGGTAGCAGGAGATCCCCCGCAGAGCTGCACTCATGGTGGTGGGAGAAGGGAGCTGGATGAGTAGAAGAGGAGAGAGAGATTGAGAGTGAGCCTTCCTAGATGGGACACTCAGACACTGATGATGCAGAATTGGACCAGCCCTCAGTGGGACATCAGACACTGGTAATGGAAGACTGGATCGGCCCTCAACGGGACACTCAGACCCTGATGATGGAGGACTTGACCATCCCTCAGTGGGACATTCAGACACTGATGATGTAGGACTAAACCATCCCTCAGTGGGACATTCAGACACTGATGATATAGGACTAAACCATCCCTCAATGGGACATTCAGACACTGATGATATAGGACTAGACCATCCCTCAATGGGACATTCAGACACTGATGATATAGGACTAAACCATCCCTCAGTGGGACATTCAGACACTGATGATGTAGGACTAAACCATCCCTCAATGGGACATTCAGACACTGATGATATAGGACTAAACCATCCCTCAGTGGGACATTCAGACACTGATGATGTAGGACTAAACCATCCCTCAATGGGACATTCAGACACTGATGATATAGGACTAGACCATCCCTCAGTGGGACATTCAGACACTGATGATATAGGAGTAGACCATCCCTCAGTGGGACATTCAGACACTGATGATATAGGACTAGACCATCCCTCAGTGGGACATTCAGACACTGATGATATAGAAGTAGACCATCCCTCAGTGGGACATTCAGACACTGATGATATAGAAGTAGACCGTCCCTCAGTGGGACATTCAGACACTGGTGATATAGGACTAGACCATCCCTCAGTGGGACATTCAAACACTGATGATATAGAACTAGACCATCCCTCAGTGGGACATTCACACTCTAATGATATAGGACCAGACCAGCCCTCAGCAACACATTTGGACTCTGATGATATAGGACTGGACTAGCAAACGGCGAAACACTCAGACACTGAAGATGCAGAATTGGGTCAGCCCTCAGTGGGACACTCAGAAACTGACGATGTAGAATTGGACTGGCCCTCAGCGGGACATTTGGACACAGACTGTAAAGCAATGAAGACCCACACACATAAATAGGGTTGAGTATCATTTGGATTTTTGCCAATACCAGTGCTAAAACAATGGTGCCATGCCTAAATGTTGTCTGCATTGGTACTTAAAAAATAAAGCATGCAATGAAGGCCAACAACATTAAAGAACGGCTTTTTATTTGTAAAGCAAATTAAATTTCAAATTGAATATATTAACTTGATATATAAATAAATTTGATGTGTTCCCTTTTTGCACACAATCATTTAAAAAAAATTGTTATTCGTCCTGGTGTCAGAATCCTTTTGAGTGAAATACAGCAACACATAAGAGTATTTAGATTTACACATTTTCATCAAGTTTAAGGACATCAGAGCAAATGTGATGTTAACTAGCAATAGCGCGTGAGGTTTCGTGATACTTCTGTTGCCCCCAGCACTAGAGGACAAGTATTTCAATCATCAGCTCAGGCATTTAAGTGGCACCGAAGTCAGGCACCGAAATCCGCGTTGTACTATGGTCCGGTACATACTGGTCATAGTGGGTTTAGGTAGCCAACCCTGCACATAACAGATTGAGAGATGGCATATCCTCATGCAGGATGGTGTGTCCATGACCACAATGACCATGACACTGAGTGCTGCGGCCAAAGGCCTCCCCAGGACTGTCCTCACAGGAGGGGGGTGTTCCAGGCAGACGCTGTAGCGTTTCAGCTGGTCTGGCTGTACCCGCCGCAGGGCCACTCGCACCTCCCCAATCAGCTCATTAGGAGCCAGTCGGTCCTCATCACACACCGATATCCTGAGGAGGGAGTGAAACGGGGGGAAGAAGGGAGCAAGTCAGACAGAGAAGAAGGAGAATACCAATACAGAGACCAAGAGAAAGAGGAGCCAATGAGCCTGTTCTCAGCCAACTGGTTCTTGTCGCAGGCTGATACCCTGACAGGAAGAGGGAGGCTGCATTTGGCAATGAGCTTCTCTCAGCTTTTGCTCGCCTCTGGCCCTAATGATTCATCTGTGCACCACAAACCGGCTTATTCCCTGTGAAGAACTGCTGGCGTTGCTGTCTGTTCCACTTGGAATGTGCCCGAAAACTCTGGCTCCGATGTGGATCATCAAGACAGAGGATTCATTTCCAGGTTATCCCAGAGATGTGGTCAGGTTGAGTCTTGGGCTTACAGATTCAGGATATAGATTCTAAATGTACTGACAAATCAGTAATGCTCACGGCAGAGGACACAGAGGAATGTTGACAGAAACATTCACTCATAATGCAGGTGATATGCCTCATTCAGGACTCCCTAAGCAACCTTACAAAGTCAAACCAGAGGTAACCAAGGATTCTCTGAAGGGAGACAGTACCAAAGGAGTCCAGTCTCAGGTCATGCAATGGAGCATCCATGTCTCGCACCCATACAGCAAAACAGGAAGCACCAAGACTCTAACGACTTGGATCTTCATCCTCTTACAAAGATATTGGGACCACCACACACCCCTTTCCAGGGACCTCATGACCCCCATGCTCTCCCAGACCATCTACTGACTTCAAAGGAAGAGTCACCAGATACATGAAAGTCACTACTGATGTAAGTGAACCTCTCAACGCGGTCAACGTTCTCTCCACAGACAGACACTACTACTGGCTGTGCCCAAGAGGTCATTAATGACCTCAATCTTGTTTTTTTTTTCAGGACACTTGCAAACCCAGACATTCAGACTCCTTACTCAGTCTCTCGAGAGTCCCTATTAGAGCCTCAGGTTGGGAAACTCAAGATGACTCTTTCTTCAGATTCTCCACAGCTGCTGGACCCCATGACCCTGCCCAACACCCAGTCCATATAAGCACTAAAGAACACACCACTGATGAACCCCAGAATCTACTGGGAAGAGCAGAGGTTCTGACTCCACTCTGCATTGCATTCACAGTACCAGTGTATAAGTTGGCCATGATGTCCAGCAACTTTGGGGGGGGGTCCTGAGAACTCTCAGGATGTCCCATGGGGCAGCTCAATCAACTGAGTCAAACACTTTATAAAAATCAACAAAGACTGTAGCTGCCACAATCCAGAAAATCACCCTTCCCTTTCCAAAAAGGGAGAACATGTCCTAAATGTTCAGTCAGCTGGAATGATGTTTGTCTCCCAAATGGAAGCAAAGATTGCCTGTAATCTACACAGCTAATCAGAGGAACAGCCTAAAGAACTGTGGACCCAGAGATGCCCAAAGTCCTAGCTGGAGAATCAGCTTCGAACAGCTGCTCAAAGTTGCCACCCGAGCGGGACACAACTGCAGTGTCACTGTAAGGACAGTTCCATCACCTGTCCAGACTGTGACTCTCTGAGGAGTGGATTTGGAAGTGCGTCGATTCTTCTGTAAGCAGGATGTGGGTCGGTAGACCATAGACAATGTGTCACTTGTTCACATATCACTCTTAGAAATGCCTCTTTATCTTCACAGCTGTCCTTCTCGGTTTCTGGTTCAGACTGGAGTTGACATTGAGCTGTACGCTGCGACCCCTGTGAATAATATCCAGGGTGCCCTGCAAGATGAAATACCTCCTTCTGGGAACATTGGCAACACCAACACAACACTCAGCAACCTTCAGGATCTTGTCATAGAATGTGTCCCACATTACATTAGAATTGGCAGTCACACTCAGGTCTGCAAATTCCTCACACAAAACACCATGCAATCTCATTTGAAATAGGCTGAACTTGGAGTCTGGCCAGGTCCAGCACCATTCCCTAGTAGGTAGTAGCCTACTGAACCTAAGCTGAATATTCAGAGTGGCAACAAGAAGCCTGTGGTCAGAATTTATAAACTGGGCACTTCTATAGACTCTGTAGTTCTGCAGGAGCCTGCAGCATCTGCCCACGAGAATGCAATCGATCTCTTCCACCGCTCTACCAGGCAATGGCTCTTTTAGTTGAGGGGGAGTATCTCCTCTAAGTAAAAGAGTGCACAAATGATGCAGTTTCCAGGTGAGAGTTATGGCTGACCAGTCTCTGCTTTTCTATCTTCATCGATGGGCATGAGCTGTGGGTAATGACTAAAGTAATCAGGTCATGAGTACAAGCAGCCAAAATGAGGTTTCTCCACTGGGATACTGGTCCATGATGAGATGGATCAAAAGGAGCCAGCTGTGGCTTTTCAGGCAGACCATAAGAATGTTGCCTTTTTGGTTCCCAGAGGAACTGTTTCAAGCACGTCTTCTTAGAAAGAAGCCCCAGGGCCAAACTGGGACACACTGGAGGGGCCACATCTCCCAGCTGGCTTATAGATGCTTGGGACTGTCTGTGACCATGGAAAGAGATGTGGGCTGAGTGGTCAGAGTGATCTGGACCCCTTTCTTACCTTTCTCGTTCATATTAGCAAACTGAAGCTGGTAGCACGTAAAGCGAATGAAGCAGAATGAAGAGGGAGAAACCAAAAACACAAATGTTGTAATGCTGGCTGGGAATTCCATGTTCACACCACCTGCCGAAACACGGCCCAGCTGCCTCTTTCATGCTGGGGCGCCAGAACATTGGAGCGTTAGATCATTGGAGTGCTGTATTATTTGAGTGTTGGGGAGCTGGAGCGTTGGGCTGCTGGAGAATTGGACCCCTGCGGTATTGCAGTGTTGGAGTATTGGACCATTGGAACAACGGAGGCTTTGATTGTTGGAGTGTTGGTGCGTCATAGCCGTGCGTGACCCACACAATCCTCGGAACTGAGCTGCTGCTGGGTTCATAATGAACCATCGAGGTGACTCTGCAGTTATTAATGCGCTGATTAACCGTTTTACCACGAACGGGGAGAGTTCAGAAAAAGGAGGCATAGCTGCACATGAGCAGCGACAGCGTGTTAGTGTGTCAGCGTGTGATGGATCTAATGACAGACATGCTGACAGATCACAGCTCCTTGACCTTTAGGGAAAGAGGCCATTTACAATACCAGCTGACAGCTATGAGGTGCCAGGAAAGGCTCTGAATCCCTCACCCCCCGCGCCTTCCATGCACTTAAACACATCTACAGGCCTCTTCATGGAGCGAGGTAGTGAAAAAGCTCACTTGCAAGATGTGGCAGTAAAAGCTGTTTGAAGGGTTACCATGGGGTCTCCAAGGGAGGGCTAATCTGTCCCTGGCCTCCATTACCAACGTGCCAGCCGCTCGTAAGCTAACACCAACAAAGCAACACATGAAAAACATCCTTGAGCTGTTGCCCCGGGATACCATTCATTAGTATTTTAGAGGCACAGTCGTTATCTCTGTCATATTGGCCTGTGGCCTGTTAGCTAAAGTGTAGTGAGGTTTCATTCCCAGCGCGAGGGGAATCCAGGTAAGATGAGCGCTGTCGGCACGGCGACAGCTCCCAGGGGACCCTGTGATGAAAATCACTCTCACTCGACATGCAGTCTTTCTGCTCCCTCGACCTACAGAAGCAAAGTGTGGTGCTTTTCCTCTGGCGGTGTAACAGCGTGTGAGAGTGCAGTACAATCAAAGAGAGCTCCAGAGATACAGAAAGACCTTCCCAGCATACGCAAACATGCACTAATGTTAGCAGCGGGAAATTTTACAGATTCTGTGTGCTAACCTGGGCCAGAGAATGGCTCAAAGGAGAGAGGCAGGAGAGCAAGAGACAGACACAGAGGAGGAAGGAGAGGAACTGACACCTGGGCTCCGGATAGACGAGCCAACTGCATGCGGGAGGGTAACGCTGTGGCTCACACTGCTGATCCGCGGCAGGATGCCGTGTCTGGCGGGAATCATTCTGCAGAAATTCTCCTGTAATCTATCTGAAATTCACAAATTTTGTTCTACAACATGCAAATGTAATTATAGGCAAAGTACTGTGACTGGTATCTGGCGATGGAGTTATGCTGCTGTGTTTCCTATGGTGCACTGGGACTACCATGGTTCTGTGTGTGTGTGTGTGGGGGGGGGGGGGGGGGGGATATTTTAATA
>JAODUD010000045.1:4148609-4159376 GCA_026784285.1 Stomatorhinus walkeri
GTTTCACTGGGGACCTTCTTATAGCTTAGTATTGTTAAGGAATACATGGTTAGTGCCAGATGGAAATGAAGGTCTTTCATTTTGCATCCATTTGGTAAATTGTTGAGGTTGTCTGATATACAGCAATGCATAATTTATATATAGATATGTGTGTGTGTGTGTGTGTGTATTTATTACTTTATAACATCTGAGAGCAATTACAACAGCATTGATTGCTTTGTTTTTGATTCAATGAAAAAACACGGACATAAGACACAGCTTGAGAATGCTTAATGTTTATCGCTATCTTTTTTCTGCCTATATGCACAATGATTGGTAAACTGATATTTGAGAATGAAAGTTTAAGTCAGTATTTTAACCTCAAACAACAAACCAATGCTGTAGCACAACATTGTGTTTACATGTGGGAGGTGTTCTAATTACACGATGGACATATTCTATTTCGACTGTTTTGACGGAGCTCGATAACGAACAGATACATACAAACCTCTGTAAATAAATATCACGAACATTTCAAGTAATTGTCTTCGTAATAAATAGAATTCTGCGCTTTTGTTGTTATTTCTAGTAGAATTCCATCCCATTTTAAGTGTTTTCTATCCATTTATTTATAGGCTTATTTATTAAGAGATATAACCGTGTTTATAATACTTTATGAATGTGTTGCAATGCGGTATGAAGGTAGGTATAATGCAATATAACGACTGCTTAAGTAAATTGTTACATTTTTTCACAGAAGGATAGTGCGTGCATTGATCAATCCGGAAGCAAGAATGCGCTTTCTTTTACGTCCAATGTGAATAATATCGATGTTTTATGTATTAGTAACATTGCTTTTTCGTGGAAAATGAGAGTTTTCTCGATTGCAAAGATATACGATTCATGTTTGTGCATTATATCCAAAGGTAAGGGAATAATACTAATTTGGGTGCAAAATTCTACGCATTTTGCGTTTGTCGGGTTCTCTGGGATGAATATTAAGCCGTTATGATCAATATTGAGGCGTTTTGATTAGTGATCTTGGCTGGTCTTGAAATAAAACCTCAAGTCCTCTATATCCGAGACTGAGACAAGACCGAGTATAAATAAGTTGGTTACGAGACGAGACCAAACCCACCAAAAAGTGGTCTCTAGACCAAGACTGGTCCCGAGTACTACAAGACTATTGTAACAAACTCTAGTTAAATCATATTTTACATATTAATCGGTACGGATTTTATGTTAATTCAATTAACGTCCAAATCGTTCAACGTCCTGCTTTACAGAACGTAATGCGGACGACAAACGGGGGATAGCTAGCTGTATACCTGTACACACATGAAAAAAACACACAATCAAAATTAATAAACATGAAATAAATGTCAATTTATTATCATTTTACCTGTATTGAGTCTTGAGGCATACTGGAGATGGGGTTAAAAAAACAGCAGCCAGAACGTCCGGCATTAAAACAAATTGAACAATTTTATTTTTATTGTATTTTTTAGGGCAGTGCGATTAAAGCGAATGGACGTTAAACGGGGGATACCTGCATTAGTTTTATATTGATCGTTAATACTTTTATCATTATTTAAGTCGGTAGGTAGGTTGTAAGAAGTCATCATTTGGGGGTATGGGACAAATTAAATTCATTTACATTATTACTTATGGGAAAATAGCAACTCGACCAGCCGTCTGGAGCGAATTCGCGTTCCAAGGTACTACTGTACTACTAATCTCCTTATCGAATTGTGGGCGAACTTAACGTCCGTATACTGCAGATCGAAAAGCCGGCGTCCATTATCTAAAACCCTGCAACGACATACAGTTTGTTGTTGTCAATATTAGATTAAATGGCCAATTTCATTTCCTGGAGGAAAATGAATCCTTTTGATTAATCGACCAATCGGTAAAATAGTCAGTAGATTAATCCATAGAAACATAATGGCTAATGGCAGCTCCAATTTATATAGGCCTATGTAGTATACTTTGATGCTACATGAAGTAAAAGGGGGAGCCTTCTACGCACATGCTAACACAGCTCAGCACTACCACTCTCTGGCCATGTTCAGTACTTGAGGGCGCGGATCTACAGTACAACAACTGAACAAAGACCCGACCGGACTTGTCACCCTCAGAGTTTTCATGACATTCGGATAACCAGACCACCTGGTTTTTCCACACAGCCGTCAGTGGAGAACATTATAAAAAACCACAATAGAACAAACAAAGTAGTAGAAGTTTAAAGAAAATGTATATGTTAATAGATGAAAACACTGTTCGATGTTCAACACGTTTATTTCCAGAGTTACATTACAATTGTGATTTAAAAACTTTTCGTTTTAGCCTCACATTATGGTTGATTTTCCACCAGCCATGTACACCATACACAAAGAGTCAGGTTGCCGACGCTACACACACACAAAGCACATCTTAATTTAACCCCTTCGTGAAAACCCATCTGTTCTCAGTCTGAAGCGACGCAGCTTCGTCACGATTTAATGTTCGCTTTCCATCAGCCGGCCAGACTTCTGTCCAAGCCTCCGCTCGGCTACTGCAGTCTGCTTGTTCTCTGCCGTCATCTGTCGCCAGGGCGACTTGTGGTCCATTGCCAGGTTCATCTGTCCGGTGTGCCCTGAGTGGACATTCAAGAGGATGACACCATGTCCTGCATGAACCTAATTGACAAAATGATACGGGGAACGTTACGTTGAGACTCACAATGTGCCATCCCTCACTCCTTTGTCCTCCTCTTGGAGTTCTGCAGTTTCTCTGCTATCTTGCGCTCATGACCCGCCGGGGAGGGTCTGTTGGTGTTACAGTCCGCCTCGCGCTTCGTGCGGCCCTTGCGGCTGGCAGCACCTGGGAGGGGAGAGTGACACACCTATATAAATACATGCGTAGCCTAAGTAATATACGTCTAAGTAAACGCACAAAACGCTGGGTCTTACCGCAGTAGCGATCGGTCAGATTGTAATAGTCATATTCATCATAGTAGTTCGCCTCAAATGTGGTGGGCTCCAGATTCTTAACTTCCACAAAACTCATCTTTCGATGAAATGAAAAAGAGCAGTGGCTTTTTAAAGTGTATTACTCTTCAGAGCTGCTGTGGAGTGATCGTCTCCCGGGTCCCTTGTTTTTGTTTTTCTCTGGCTCTGGGCTCTTTTATAACCGTGTCTCCGCCCCCAGTCTTCGCCTTGGCCCGATTTCCCTTCCGTGACTCAACGGTTAACATTTGACTCAAAGTTGCATCAGCTTTAGTTAATGTTTGCTGAACACTCGGCGCCCGTACAAACAAAATGATGTTTTCTTTGCATTTTATTTACAGTCCTTACTTATAATTTCCTTCTTTAGTGAAGTAATACATATGCCATTGTTTGAGAATTTGTCTTTCTTTCTTTTTTTTTCTTTCTTTCTTTCTTTCTTTCTTTCTTTCTTTCTCACTCTTTCATGTTTACATCGTTTACATCTGATCCACTCAACCTTCTTTTTTGTTCCTATGTCCTCAAATCTTTATCTGCACCTGATCATGATTATGTGCCATGTTTTATTTTATTTCGTACGGTCCGTTTCATGTTGTAGCCTACTAGATAACAACGAGTGCGTTGCTGCTATTTACTCAACGCAAAGTAGGACAACACTAGACGGATGATTAGCGAATGAGTCCACCTAGGCTATTAAGTTTAACTGTCACGTGAATTCGGAATATATAGGCTAGTGAAATTCTTATGAATCATACGGCAAGTCATAGTCACGGTGGCCCACTGCCAAGTTTTACATTCACAAGTCAAAATTCCAAAATATAAAACCTGCTTTTATTGACCTGTCTATTAATGTAAAGCATTAGCCTACATGTCCTCCATTTCCTGCTCACTGAACAAGAAGGCTGTCAGAACATTTTGTTTCTGCTTTACAATACATTTCTGTAATTTCCTTTCTCCTCTTTCTTTGTTATTTTATTCCATTTTATTTTATTTGTCTTCTCCTCTGACGTAACTACTGATATGTATACACAAGATGTTTATACTTGATGTATATTATGTACTTGCATATTCAATAAAAGAAGAGTGAGAGACTGATAGGAGTAAAAGCGGTATGAACAAACTGGTTTATGCATTTATGAATCTTAGAATATTTTTATTTTTATTTACTGAAATTGTCAGTTTACCTGTTTCCAGAATCGTCCTCAAAATGAGCTTTTAAGATACTTGTGAGTCTTGTGTGGCTTATCATATTTTATCCATGTTTTGAATGATTCAAATGATAAACAATGTACGTACAAACAATACGAACTGCAGGGGACGTATATATCATTAGGAAGCTCAAAAAGTTGTCTCGCATTTACCCAGATATTTGACATTTGCAGAAATGACCAAGAAAGGCATTTTCACAGATTTTAATTCTTGTGAATTATGTAGACTGATGTGTAAACAAAAACATAGTCATCAAAATATGCCAGTCAGTCATGGAAAAGTTCAAGAGAAAATTTTATCCATCCATCCATCCATCCATTTTCTGAAACCGCTTATCCTATTAAGGGCCACGGTCGGTCTGAAGCCTATTTGTTGACTAAAATGTTTATGAACTCTGTATATTGATATCATTTTTGCATAGGAAATGTAGTAGTGCTTGGATTGTTTACAGTTGCTAAAAGTGAAGTTAAGAAGTTATTTTCAAACAAGAACTTTTTTTCAGTCAGCTCAGCAGACCGGTGCATCAGGGAGAGAGCCAACAGAGGCAGAGGCAGTTTTTCTGAAGAAAAGGATAAAAGTGAAAGAAAAGATGGTATTGTGTGGAAATACAACAGGTACAGCCAGGATCATAAATATTTGGTCAAAGACAAAGTTTTTCAACTTTTAATTTCTGTACATTTACCACGATAAATTTTTAAACAAGTCAGATGCAGCTGAAGTGCAGACTTTCAGCTTTAATTCAGTGGGTAGAACAAAAACATTGCATAAAAATGTGGGAACTAAAGTAATTTTTCTACACAATCCCCTCCTTTCAGGAGCTCATAAGTAATTGGACAAATTAATATAACTGCAAATAAAATGTTCAATTCTAATACTTAGTTGAAAACCCCTTGCAGGCAATGACTGCCTGAAGTCTTGAACTCATGGACATGACTAAACGCTGGGTTTTCTCTTTTTAATGCTCTGCTAGGTCTTTACTGCAGCAGCTTTCATAAACAGGAAACTACAGGAATAGGCTGAATTTGTCCATTAATATTTTCACACAAAACAAAAGTAACGAGTAACGAGCCCATTTAAATTTTAATTGTTATTTAATTTGAAAAAGTAATTAGTGGAAGTATAAAGTAACGCGTTACTATCAACACTGTTCATGATAGAGGTGATGTAGTAAAACTACACACTGTCATGATATAGTGAGCAAGCCAGGACTGGAATTAAAAATCGGCCCTGGACATTTTGGCCCCCCACAGCAAATCATTCCGAACCACTGGGAAAATGCCCCGTATGCTAGATGTGTCCAGCTCTGACGTGAGTCTCAATCTTGTTCTACACCCCAAACGTTCTTAAGAATTTGCTTGCTGTACAGGTTTTTGGCACCAGATTGTGAAATGATCGTGCTTGGACAGACCATGTGACCTGATTGTTTTGACAGCAAACGTGCAGCTTCAAGGTGAAAAGTACCGGGGCTGTTTGCACTTCGTGATACACGGAACACGGTGTACTTACCGCTCCTCCGTCACGTCACACCTCCCTCGCTCACATCTTCTTTCCTTTAATACTCTCACTTTTCCTTTTTTAAAACCCATATTTCTAAATGCGATATTACTGTATTTTTAACTTTAAGTTATTTGTTAAAGAGAGTATATATGCCCATTATATATTTGTTAGGAGTATTGCAAGTAGGCCTACCAAAAGAAAAACAATCCGATTAATATGCTTTACTGAGTGTGATATAACTGGAAAAGGAATCAGGGACTTAACTGACTATTATGTTAAGATGATTGAGTTTAATATAACACTTTAACAGTGATTTGGTTTCCATTATGTTGTTTTTGTAAAAACACGTTTTTTCCCCTCAAAATTTCACGAATTTGCTTTGACTCCAAGGAACCATAGGAAAATTAAGCCCTCTAGCATTCGCGGCGTTATTTCGTTCATAAAAGCGTTAACTGAACAGGACAAAATAAGCGGAGATATAACTATTTGTAATACGCGAACGTTTAACGCTGACAGAACAAATCCATTTATGAATGAATCACCCCATACATGGCCTATATATTGCATTGACTAAGAAATGAATCAATGATATGTCAATCAATCATCATATAGCCTACTTTGATTAAATAACAAGAACTATCATTGTCATTCTCAAAAATAAAAGAATAATATAACATTAATAAGAAAATGTTGGATATCACTTAGACCTATAGTTTTGGTTCTACAGTTTTGTTTGTATTTCTTGGTCTTAAGTTTGCGAGATAGGAAACTCAAACATACCACGTTGGGAGAAACACACAAGCAAAACATTTGCTATTTATTTCGTTTTTACTTCAACAAAATGCACGTCTGTAGTATGTAAAAGGTTACAATCCGTTAATGTGATTAATAGCCAGAAATAAAACAGATCTGAAACATATGAATCACTAAACAGAACAGAACTGGACATCCGACCGAAAACTTTCGCACGTTTTCAATGTCTAATCAGAAAATGAGTTGTTAAAATAATTTTTTGTAACGTTTGTAATGTTTGTCCCTCTGGAAGTGCCGTAGTCTCCTAAGGCCCTTCAACGAGTGATCCAAATACTTCCGCGTGAGCCGAGGTTGTCTGTGCTAAGCTACATATGGAAATCTTGAAATAATTGTGATTGCACACTTTATGCCACTTCTAAACCACGTACTGTATGTAATTTGATGTACGTTTTAAAATATTACTTCGTGTGTTTAGATTTGCACTGGCAAAGACATGACGTAATTCTGAGATATCGTGAAGCAACTGCTCCGTATACTTCATAAAATAACAGATTTTAGAGTTAAGTCTTTTGTGAATAATGTTTATTTAGCAGAATTCACGGAGGCAACGTGGAGTTTGCAGGGAGATACGTGACAAATTTCATCATATGTATAACTGCAGTTACGGAGCGACTTAATGTTGATTTAACCTGAGTAGCGGCGATCTCCCCTTATGTGTTTAGTGTTAATGCGGGGGTCGATTTCTCAACCTCTTAGGTACAATGGCTCTTGTATCGACAGACACCAAAATAGCAGAATATCTAACTGAACTGCACCAGCTCATCAAACAGACGCAGGTAAAACGTAGTCGGGTTGATATGCTCTGTGTGAGTCTGTACGTCTGAGAGACAGAGTGTTTAGAAAACATCTTGTTTAAGGTCCCCTTTTCAACATGTTCATTGGTATTTGGGACTGCTTGAAAAAAGAGATGATGTCTTTCCCGCGATGATATAACAATAACAGGGTTGCCAACTAAGAAATCGTAGTGCAAATCTATATTACTTCATTATATACCTGCAGTTGGCATCAAAAGCGTTGGGGTAGTTTGCAAATCCTACAGACCTTACAAGGTAATTAAACTGTTAGATACATGTAAATGCATGTCCATGTGTGTGCAGACTTGTATTGAGTCTCGAATCTCACTCCAGCCAGCTGACCAGATTTGGCAGCCTTGCACTAATATTGATTAACATTCTCTGTGTGTTAGGAGGAGCGATCTCGGAGTGAACACAATCTGCTCAACATCCAGAAGACCCATGAACGAATGCAGACAGAAAACAAAAGTGAGCTGTCTCCTTTCTGTCTGTCTGCCTGTCTCTGTTTCTGTTTCTCTGATGCATATATTTGGCTCTCCCCAGCCTCTCCATACTACCGGACCAAACTGCGTGGTCTGTACACGACAGCGAAGGCCGACGCAGAGGCGGAGTGCAGGTGACTGCCTGCCTGATAGTGCTCGCTTGCAGCTCGAGTCTCCTCTCCTGCTTTTGTCCTGGTTTCAGGCGGCAGAATTGAACATTCACTTAAATTGTTGCACCAGTGAATGATTGCATATCATTCATATTTTTATTTGGGGTGTTTGTATCTATAATCAGACTGATTTATAGTTGATTGATTGAAAGGAAGCGCAGACACTAACTGTCCCAGCATTGCTTTCCCAAGTTTACACCCAAATCTCAGCTCTCTTTTAATATTTCACTTTGTTTTCCAAATTGTGGCTGACGGTGAGGTTCCTCATTACTTTGTAAATTATTTGTAATTATTTGGCCTGCCAGTGAACAATCAGGGGTTCCATGCCCCCATACTTCCTGCCAGATGGCCTGTATCAGTCTGAGATGTGACCCATTGCTGGGGGTTGCTAGGGAGAATATGGAAGTGTGATGTGTCTAATGTCCTTGGCCATATCACATATTTCTCACAGTCCTGTTTTGCAAAATTGTCTTGCCCAGTATTCTGCAGTATACTTCCTGTCTGTCTCGCTCTTTATTCTGCAGTATACTTCCTGTCTGTCTCGACTTTTATTCTGCAGTATACTTCCTGTCTGTCTCGCCCTTTATTCTGCAGTACACTTCCTGTCTGTCTCGACTTTTATTCTGCAGTATACTTCCTGTCTGTCTCGACCTTTATTCTGCAGTATACTTCCTGTCTGTCTCGACCTTTATTCTGCAGTATACTTCCTGTCTGTCTCGACCTTCATTCTGCAGTATACTTCCTGTCTGTCTCGCCCTTTATTCTGCAGTATACTTCCTGACTTTCTTGCCCTTTATTCTGCAGTATACTTCCTGTCTGTCTCGCCCCTTATTCTGCAGTATACTTCCTGTCTGTCTCGCCCTTTATTCTGCAGTATACTCCCTGTCTGTCTCGCCCTTTATTCTGCAGTATACTTCCTGTCTGTCTCGCCCTTTATTCTGCAGTATACTTCCTGACTTTCTTGCCCTTTATTCTGCAGTATACTTCCTGACGTTCTTGCCCTTTACTCTACAGCATACTTCGACATGCTTTGGACAAGATTGCCGAGATAAAATCCCTCCTGGAGGAAAGACGCATCGGTCAGTGCATGACCTCATTCATGCTTGCAAGTGCATGCGTACAAAAGCGTGTATCTTTGAATGCCTGCGACAGGCCCCTATGTGCTCTGTCTCACTCCCTTTCATGCACCACTTTGACTAACAGCAGCGAAAATGGCGGGGGTATATAGTGACAGCGACCCCCCCAGGAAGACCATGCGTAGGGGCGTGCTGATGACCCTCCTGCAGCAGTCTGCCATGACACTGCCCCTCTGGATTGGCAAGCCAGGGGAAAGGTGAATACCCACCAGGGGGCGTGATGATGAGGGAGCCTGGGACATGTCATTGCAGGCCCATCGTAGTCAATTACTGAGTGAACAGTATACCTACCCCTCCCCCTTCTCTCAGCCCACCCCCCCTGTGTGGGGCGATTCCTGCCAGCAGCGACTATGTGGCCAAGCCAGGGGACAAGGTAGCGGCTCGAGTGAAGGCCGTGGATGGCGACGAGCAGTGGATCCTGGCCGAGGTCGTCAGCTATAGCCACTCCACCAACAAGTAAGCCAGGAAGAGTTGGGTCTTCAATGGGGTGTGCGAGTCTAAAAGTCAGGCTGTGGAAAACCGTGTTACTGAGTTTGATACGCAGCAATCCGCAAAATACTGTACGTCTCTCCATTTCTGGTTAAGGTTAAGGCAGGTCATTATAAATCATGCTGTCATATATGTCAAGAAAAAGTGAAATGATGAAGGTGAAAGTGATGACCCGGCCTGCACGGTCACATTACCTAAATGCTAAGCGGCGGATGTGGGATGAGGTCACACAGCAGGGCTGCGGGGAACTCAAAAGAAGGACGGGGAGAGGAATCATCACTGTTTCTCACACTCAGGTATGAAGTGGACGACATTGATGAGGAAGGCAAAGAGTGAGTATGGCTTCTTTGGTAGTGTGTGAGACATATAACTGCTATCGGCGTTTTCTGATTGTTGATTGACTGAGTGACGTCGTCTTGAGGTCAGCCTCCTCTAGTCTCCTACGCCTGTAGAAGCTGAGTTGACATTTTTAGAGTTTCAGGTCAGAGTGCTTTCTTACATGTTTAATTAACATGATGTCACCGTGTGACAAGGTGGATGCTGACAGTCTGAGTAGAGGAGTTGCATCTCCTCAGTGTTTCTCACACTCTGAGTGTGTCAGGGTGTCTGTGTGTGTGATCCCCCACCCCCTATGTCCCAGCAGGAGACACACTTTGAGCAGAAGGAGAATCATTCCTTTGCCACAGTGGAAGGCCAACCCAGAGACAGACCCCGAGGCACTCTTTAGCAAAGACCACCTCGTCCTGGCTCTGTACCCGCAGACCACATGCTTCTACCGAGCACTAATCCACACACCACCGCACCGGGTAAGGACCACGCTGGGGGCCGTGTGACCGTCAGTGCGTCAAAGCTGTGCCTGTTTTATGTTGATTTACCTCTTCACATTTAGCATGTTATCTGTTGGTAAGTAACCCAGGCTTCTGTTAACTACCTGCTCTTGGAGGTGCAGACCAGCAGGCTTGAGAAGTCCTTGCATTATATGTTACCGTGTTGCAGCAGTATGTGAGGCGGTTAGCATGGCTGGCTAACAGTGTTTACCATCACCATGACAGCCCCAGGATGACTACTCTGTGCTGTTTGAGGACACGTCCTACGCTGATGGGTACTCCCCCCCTCTCAATGTGGCCCAGAGATACGTGGTGGCCTGCAAGGAGAACAAGAAGAAGTGAAGGAGGCGTGGAGAGGCATTATTGTAAAGCGCTTTGGATGAAAGC
>JAODUD010000045.1:4159476-4176016 GCA_026784285.1 Stomatorhinus walkeri
GGGGCTTTATATGTGTCATAATGTCAGTGTGTCTTACAGTATGTATGCAAATAAGTATGGTGTTAAGCTCATAAGCAACTTTTATTTTTCATCAATGTAGTGTTTCTGCATTCAGGGTGGGGGGGCAGTATATACAAACTTGAAAGTTTATTTAAAAACGGGGATCAGTTTAATGATGATTTGGTGCCAGGGTGCATGTTACATTGTTACTGATAAATTTCTGGCTTCTTAGGATTACCAAGGATAATAAAGATATACAAATTTAAAAACAATTTTGAATGTTTAAATTTCTTTCCACATTAAAGTAAATTTAATCCTAATGTTGATTATGTTTAATTAGACATACGGCTAGTCATCCGTTATCCTATACAACATAATGCAATTATTTTGAATGGTGTCACGTTGCAATAAGTTTAAAAAGTAATATTACAACAAAATAAGCGAAGGTGAAACATCGGATGAATCACTGCCGCTTTGTTAATGGAACTTCAATACCCAGCGTACATTATTTCCCCTCCGATATATTTTGCAATTAAGCCCGCCTCTTACGTAGATTGTCCAATGAAATCAATGCTGGGTGATAAGCTTGAATTTTAGCCAATAGTAATCTAAAGCAGACTTAAGCACTTGAAGGACATTACACTCCTCAACTTGGGGAGATGAATATTGTCCTGCGTCGTAGCCGAGGGTGATGGCCGAGACGGTAAGTTTGTTTTGGCGCAAAGAGAAATTAAAAATGTGTATTATTGTGATTGTAGCCAGCCGGGGTTGGGGCGTGAAAAAACTACCGATGATATATATTCAGAATGATAGGCTAGCTGGCTAAGCTAGGTGCAGCTGGGCATTGTGTAGGGTAATTGTTTGGGGATAGTTTCTCTTTCCTTCTCAGCTTAATCACCCCCGCAGGTTTCGGGCAGTAACAGCGTGGCCGAAGCGTGCGCCACCTCGGAATTCAAACAGCCCGCTAAAAGGCGGCGCATCCTCGACCCCTCGGCCGTGGTGACGGTGCCTATTTACTCCAACAAGGCGAGTCTGACAACTTGACAGCCTTAATTAACCGAACCCATGTACGTTTCGCATTGGATTCGCATGTCCTGGGATTAATGAACCTAAACCTGCAGTTAATTTATAGAAATACCTTACCAGTAAGTGAAATGAATACTGGCATTAAGAGATGATGGGTTTGTCATTTACTGTTGTTTCTTTTTGTGGATTCAGGTGAACAGCTGCCTGAAGTTAAACCCATCTATCCCCATTCACACCTCAGGTAAACACACACCCGTGATCTGACAACAGGTCCGTGATCTGTGATGGTCTGGAGAATATTGTAGCCCATCTTCTTTGTTGGGTGTAAATATGCTGGAGGTTTGTTGCATCACTGCCTGTAAAGTTGAACACACTTGCAGATATGGATCATATGAGACTCTAGGGGCGTGACTGTAATGGCATCACGTGATCCTCTGAGGGTATCCTCTTCCTTCCAGTCAGCGATGGTGCAGGAGAGCTGAACATCTGGCCTGGGTCACAGTCCCCCCCCAGCAAGAAAGACAAGCCAGTCTGCATCGACCTATCAGATTCGGAGGAAGAGTATGAAGCTATTGCACAGCTGTGAGGAACATGGCCGTCCCGAGAGGGCGAGCTTCGGCCGCTCTCTTAGCCCAGTGCGTCTACCATTGCCGATGATTTGCCTAACAAAATTTGCTTTCTGTTTTTTTCTTTTATCCAAGTGGACGTTTTCGGTCTCCATCTCCACCCTCCCCACCCCAGAGTCCTGTGGTCAAAGCCAGCACCCGAGCGAGTTGTAAGATTCGGTGAGCAGATGATAGCTCAGATAGTGATATGAATAATCAAGAGTAAAGGTCATTTTTCAGGCTGTACTGACACGCAAAGCATCTGCACTCGTTACAAGCAGCCTGGACCCCATCTCTCTGTCTTTCTCCTTGCAATACGCCATCTTCGTCAGTTTCACCACTCACCGCCTGTCCTTTTCTTCCTCTCTCTTTTTCCAGAGAGATCAATAGGAAACTTAACGCTTTGGACTCACTGTTCTTGCCCGGTGACTCGGGCGAGACGAGCTCCGATCGAGGCAAGCTCAGCGACAGTGACGACGATGACATCATTGTGGTGTCTGACCGGCTTTCGGCACCGGCCCAGTGTGAGAAACCCAGGGAGATATCTCTCAAGATCCGTCACCGTGCCGATGTGCACAAGGTCCCCATTCGTTCGGTAAGGGGCCAACTCTGTGGGCTGCTTGCAGGCATTATCACATGGTTGTGCAGCACATTCAGAGCCATCCTGTACAGACAGTTAACAGCCAGGGGGATCAATTGCAGACGAGTCCCCTGAGGACGGCAGTGAGACAGATGTCCGTCAAATTGAGCGTCCCGCCCCAGCGTATCCTGCTGCTAAGGAATGACACAGAGCTTCCTGTTGAGAGCACGCCCAGTGTGCTGGGCTTGGGAATTGCTGACATCATCGGTGAGAGCCTGTTCCACACAGCCTGACCTGCTGATGACGGTCTCTTACCTGTCGGATTCTGTCTTTTCTAATGTCATGTTTATCTCAACCGCCATTTTAAATATTTTAAAAATATACATCTCTCGCTCCTTATGTCCAAATCCTACCTCACAAGAGAGTGCAGCTCTGCCTCCTTCAACGTTAACCTTTGGTCTTAATGTCCCATTATTTAGTAAATATCTAAAGTGAACTTTCAAATAAAAGATCAGTTTTGTGCTAATTTTTTTCCATCAGCTTTAATGTTCATTTTTGTTACTCCCACTGACGTCTTGAGTGGATTAGATATGAAGTCTATGTTTTTGTATTTTTACTTATTTTACTTAACAAAACTGGCACCAAAACTTCACTTACTAGCTAGCATCTGCTAGAAGTAAGACGTCTGAGAAGCACTCTAATTACTTGATGATGTGATGCATTATTACAAATGAATAAGGAAGAATGTTACTTGTACTGATCGGTCATTTTGTTGCATTTTTATGCTTCGTTTAGATATGTCTCAAAACATTTGAGGGTTTTTGATTACATTTTAGCCTATTTTATATTGTTTTAGTGCCAGCAGAACATGGCAACAAATGAACACACTGTGTATTTAAGACTGATCATTAGCTTATAAGTTAATCTTCTGTATTTATGCATATTCAGGACCCCTTGTACCTGACAGAGCTCCCCTCTTGGATTCTGATTTAACCCCTATGTCAGCTGTGGTATAATGTAGCACTTAAGGCAAAGGAATACTTCAAATGAAAATGATGTAATTGAATAAACGCGTACGATTTGATCTTTGTATATGGGTCTGCTGCATCAAAAAAAAACATTCTCTGCCCTCTAGGATTGAGAGCAGACAAGGTGGCAGCGTTCATTTTAAGTATGTGACAGATTGTTCTCGCTGATGTGTCTCAGGGGTTTGCGTTTATGTCGCTGCACTGAAATCAATATGCAGCTATCAGTCCGCTTGTTCCTTCTGCTTTCAGACTGTGTGGTGCTACATGAAGAGGTGGACGCAGAAAAGAGCGGTGATATCATCACCTTGCGCCTGCAGGGCAAAGACAAGGGCTCCGGCCAAGACTTCTCCATCCATAAGGTATGTAAGCGGGCTGTTGGTTTTGGGGTCAGGATCGTGACCATCATGTGCGGTTCTGTAGGCATGATGCGGCTCTTGTTTCACTCCATTCCCAGGAGGCCCCTCTTGGCTCTATCCTCTCCCAGTACCTTTCACAAATGGCTGCCAGCTCTCAGAGGAAAGTCCACTTCCTGTTTGACGGCTCAAAGGTGATTCCCAGCCAGACGCCCGCACAGCTGGACATGGAAGATGGTGATGTCATTGAGGTGTGGGCCTAACAGCAGCAGCCAGATGTGGCGTCTCAGGTCTATCCCATTACGCTGATATAGAGCCACAGTGTTTGTGCGTAAACTGCACGTCACCCACCTTCTGATATTAGTGCATTTGTTTGTGTCTATGAATCTCATTAAATTTTAATTTCTTTGTCTTTGAGGGGGAGGTATAATGACATTTGGAATAAAAAAAAATGAAGTTTAATATTGTCAGTCTGTAGTCATTTAAAGAAAAACAGATAAAAAAGCAACAGGTGTGGAGGGAGGAGGCAGTGGACCCCAATCAAATCCTCAGTACTGGGCGGGGGGGGGTGTGTGCTTTGAAACCTCAACTGGGGCGGGGGTGAGGTCCTTCATTAATTCAGCAGCTTGGACACATTAAGGCTTCCCTGGGGGAGTGCATGTCAGATGATTACATTATTACTGTAGCGCCTAACAGCAGCCCCTAAGGGGGCTTTGTGAAAATGCTGGGCGGAGCCATGAGAAAGGGAGAGGGGCCCTTAATGAGTAGAACAGAGGTCCGGACCCAGAAACTGTCCTATCCAGACCTGGACTGATAGCCAAAACATTATTATTTAAAACCTGACGCTATTTTAACCGCCGCAGCGTTTGTAGTCTTTCAGTAGTGGTTTAGCAGTAGAACCGCTGTTTCCACGCCAATGAACGTCAAACACCTTTAACCGCCAAGTTAGACGTAGTTCGGCTCATGCAGCCCTGTGTCTGCGCTAATGTGCCATTAGTGTTAATAGCAGCAGCGGAACTAAAACCCGCAACCAAAAAGCCGTAATGTTCCTAATAGAGTGACTGGTCTGTCCTGAAATCATGCAGGTGAAAAGTTTTTAAATACAGTATGTACTATATAACATTGGATAAATAGACATAATTTATTGTTGATTTCATGTTAGTTCAAGTTTCTGCTTTTTAACATATGTGTAAAATAATGTTATCTGCTAAATAAACTCAAGTGAAACAAAAAATGTACATTTTCATGGCTGCCAAATCAAGCATCTGGCATGACACGCTTTCAGACTCTGGAAATATTACGGCAAATCTATATTATTCCATTATAAAACCTAAAATTAGCTGCGACAAAGGTGTATTTACACGGTTGAATACAAAAGTAGACTATTTACAAGGTAAGAACTGTTACATGTGTGTGCAGACCTCTCAAATTGATCATCTCACTCCAGCCAGCTGGCCAAAGTTCTGTGTCACGTGACAATATTGTCAAATCGTTTTTGAATTGTACTGAATTAATTTGATTTGACAATCAGGTACTGATTAAATGCAATGTTGATGCAAATAGGCTACTTAAATATATATCACACTAAACAGTTAGACATTATGATATTCCGGACCTTTGTTTCAAGAAATTTTCTCTAACTGGACCTCTTTAAATTCTAGTTGAATATCCCTCTAGGAGAACATCAAGATGCATTGGTACTCTGCCAAGAGGCTTGTTATACACGAGACATAAATATGACATTAATCACTGGCAGCAGACAGAACATAAACAATGAGTATTACATACTGTGTAGATGCTTTTGTCCAAAGCGACATACAAGTGAGGCACTGTGGGTACACATACTGAGATCCATCGCCTGTTTGATGCTACCGCAATGCTAATCAAAGGCACCATTACTGCTCTGTATTACACGTAGCCGGGGACAGAACTACATTTACATTCCACGTATTTAACTTTCATCCCTTCCAGCTGTCGGGCAGAGTGCTGGTTCTGACGTTATGGATATATGCTAGTAATTGGAAGGTTGCCGGTTCAAATCCTGAGAATGCCAGGAGTGATCCTAGTCTGTTGGGCCCTTGAGCAAGGCCCTTAACCTGCAACTACTTCATCTTGGGTGTGACGTTAATCAGCTGCTCACATACATCTGTAAATTATGCAAATTATCATGCACATTTATGTCAAACTGTAACAGAGTAGATTTGCCGTGCTATGCATGTGTTTGTTAGTGTGTAACCGTGAGTGTCGTTTAAATTGTTGGCACCTGTGCCACTTCTAGTGTTAAATCAGTAGTAGCTGTTGGTTCTTTAGTAGAGCAACTTCCAGCTCCTTTATTAAAATGACTTCCCATAATAGGTTTGTGTGCACTCTGTATGTAGGTCTGCTCCATCAAACACTCTAGGGTTATGGCATGACACTGAATGAACAAAGAGGCGGCTCACGTGTTTGATTTCGTTTTAACCCAGACATCGTTTGAAGTACACGGCCACCATTAAGAACAGCCCTCATGCACGAGTATGTATGTATACACACACACACACACACACACACACACGTAAAGAGATCATAAAGGTCAGGGTTCTTTAACACAGGACAAGTGACAGAAATTGCGCAATGACCATGTATATTTCCATAAAACACGAAGGGAATTTTAATTTGACATAAGAAAATGAAGAGAGACTCCCCCTCCCCTAAAGCCGCATCCATCAGAAATGCAATTAAAAAATATATATATAAAAGATAAAAAATACACAGACACACTTATTTCCCAACTGAGCAGAGGACGTTGGCCTGTGAAGCAGAAACAGGAGGTTAGACCATTTCAGACAGCACCCCTCAAAGCCAACCAGCTGTAGCGAAGCTCACCTTTAAGAAGGAACTGAATCTCTTCGTTGTGATACCTTCAATGCGCTGCAGGTCCTCCACCTGCACAAAGGAGGGCAGGAGGCACATCAGGCATGTCAGAGTGTGACTGCAGGCTCACAGGGGGCCAGGCTGAACAGCAGGAGGCAATACCTGTGCAAAACTGCCATGAATCTCCCTCCAGCCCAGGATTAGCTTAGCCTTCTTGTCGCCGATCAGTTGCAGTCCCTTCAGCTCCCTCAGGGTGCCAGTGTTGAGCACATTGAGGATCTGCTGCCGGGATCGCTCCAGCATCGTGGGGTCCAGCCGTGACGCCCAGTCTCCTTCTGAGCCACATGAGCCTGCTTGTTTATTCTCCTTCCCCTCCAAAGCCTGCAGGGGGAGCCAGAGTGTGAATCACCTTTGGGAAATTCACTTGCATACGATGAGACAAAGGTGTACTGACTGACCTCTGTGACCTGCTGACTCTTCACACTGGCACACAGCAGCGGCTTGCAGACTGACGTGGGCAGCACAGGCTGCAACACTGAGGGAGATGGGTCTTCATGACAATGATATACGACACTTTACATGTACTGAGTGTGCAGCAGCAACTTTGTTGAGGCAGGGAGCCCACGGCCGAGGAGGAGAGGGGTACAGACATGGAGCACCAGCAAGGGACAAGCACCATCATAACAGGAACACAAAGATAAGTGTGAGGACGAAGCTCTCCAGCAGGGGGCGCCAACTCACCTTGCAGCGGGGGCACTACAGCCTGCTGCTTCTTGGGCCGGGCTGAGGTGGACTGTTTCCTGTGGAAAGGGGGGGCAGCCTTGTCACTGCTTTTAATGACCAGGGCCCGGCTCTCCAGCTCCTGCTGCTTCTTCCTCAGCTCCTGTGGGGTGGGGTGAGAGGGTCAGTGGGCTCCGAGTGTGCGTGCGTGCGTGTCTGTGCGTGCGTGTCTGTGTGTGCACTGCTCACGGCCACGCCGACTGGCCCTGCCTGAATCTCCTTGCGGGACTCAGCCACAGTCTTCAGCAGCTTCAGTCTCTCCCGCTCCGGCGAGCCCATCATCAGCTTCTCCAGGGCCAGCAGCCTTTCCAGCACCGATGACACCGGGGGGCTGGGTGGGGGGGGAAGGGAGTGGACACGAGCTCAACTTGTGGGTGCACTTCCAGCCAGTATCTGTCAGCAAATGCTCACCCACACACCTGCAGGGGCGTCCCTGTCCGGGGTCCCCATCGTGCTCGACTCCAGCCCCCTCCTTGGACCTCTTCCTGTGGGGTTCGCTGGCTGCCCTGGGCCCCTGTTCGTCACGGGGCCTCTTTGCTGGCACAGTGGGGGCGCAGCTGGGCACGGCCTCTCTGACAAAGGGCCGGTTCACGACGAGCTTGGACTTGGCAGCGAAGTTGAGGGCACTGAAGGTGTCGAAGTAGTACTTGTATTCGGGCGCGATGTTAGCGATCATGACGGAGTGGGCGGAGCCCCCTAGCGAGTCTTGCAGCAGGCGTGTAAGCTTGCTGTCGCGGTAGGGCACCCGGCCGGCCCCGCCCGCATTCAGTGCGTCCACCACCTTGCTGAGCGTGAAGAGCGACAGGTTGATGGCGCCACTCTCCTTCAAGCGCAGGCCCTGGTTTCCCGTCCGCCGGTTATCCTCTGAACCTGCCAGGTCCACCAGGTACAACTTTCCCATCTGCTGCCTATAGGGGGGGCTCTTCAGACTCCTCACCACCTGCCAAGGGGGGGGGGGAAGTGTCAGTCAACACATCAACTGGACATTACCCCCTGCAGCCCAAGCGGGACAGCACCTTGATCAGCAGAATGGCGTGGCTGCGACTGGACCTCTGGTTCAGCTTGGTGGAGGCAGTGGTTCGATTCAGGCTGGCCGGAGCGAACAGAGCATGGAAATGCGAGAAGGAGTCGATAGGCATGTGGGTCAGGCCCTGGACCACGATGTTCCTGTCCTTGTCCTCTCTGATTGGCAGATCTGTGCTGCCTGGTGACAGCAGGTCCAGCACCTGAAGGGCAAGGCGTGAGGAGCAGAGCGGTGATGTCACCTGATGACAGGCTTCGGTTTGTCTGCCGCAAGCAAACGCTCCACACGGCTCAACCCAACGTGCGTCACTTTAATCCACCTAAATCCCCCTGGTACCTTTTCATTGTATATTTCCAGGTAGGACATCCCAACGCTATATGTCCAATCTGCAGACTCCCGCTCACGCTCTGTCACCAAGCTGAACACCGCCCGCACGGCCCGTGGGATTAGCCCGGGCTCCTCGGGATTGCCTAGCATGGTGTGCGTCTTCCCTGCAGGATAGGGGACAGAGCACAGCATTGTCATTGATGTTCCTGCCTCACACTAGGTCAGGGGTGGGCAAGCTTATCCGCAAAGGGCCAGTGTGTGTGCGGGTTTTTGGGATAACCTTTAGGTCAGCTGTTCAAACCCAGGTGTGAGGACTCTTCAGCCAATCAGTCCTCTAATTAATTACGGAGTTGCAGCGAAAACCTGCATAAACACCGGCCCTCTGAGGATTAGATCGCGTACCCCTGCACTAGGGAGTTTGGAGATTAGATTACCCCTATCGCCCTCCGGAGGGCGCCATACCTGCACCCGTGGGGCCATAGGCGAAGACGCTGGCGTTCTGGCCGCTCAGTACATGAGGGAGGATGGGCTTCACCGAGGACAGGAAGATCTCCTGCTGGCTCGCCTGTTCTCCGTGGAAGGCATCGAACCTGGCGGCACAGAGAGGCCTTAGGGGACAGCTTCAGTCTGCTGCCATCACCGCACACAAAGGGATCATTATCACTGCCACACGCAGGCCTCGAGTGCCCAACCGTGCCTGGCTGTCCCCTCCCCACACATCCCGGCCGGCACAAGGGGTAGCCGGCGGGCATCAGTCGGGAGACGCTTCCTGTCAGCATCCGCTACCAAATCCTCACCTACAAGTCAAGCCAGGACCTGTTAAGATGCTTTCATCAAGACCGAGAAAGAGAGTGAGATTACACTGACTGGTACTGCAGGGTCTCTGTAGCATTCCTCCAGTTAACGATCTCCAAGCTCTGTGGCCCCAGGCCCCTGACACACGGCCCCTCGGCTTTCTCGTCCTGTTTCTCCATGTAGGGCCGCAGACGCACCGCCACTCGAACCCGGGACACCCGCTTGGAGGCCGCGGGACCGCAGGCTTCGCTCACGGGCACACGCTGGGCCATGTCTAGGAGGGGAATGTGGAGACACAGCTAGGGGTCACACCGAGATTCACAGAGTCACAGGCTGGGATGAGAGGCACAGATATGCCCACACTTAGTGAGCAGAACCAACCCTCCATCTTCAACACAGCTGGCTTTAATAAAGAGATGCTACTGAAGGGACTGCTTATCTGTATCAGGCTTGAATTCATGGAGCTCTTCAGGCAAGCGTCTGCCTGCATGGTTAGGTACTTGATTTTATATATCAGTGGCAATGGGTCTGAAAAAAACAATGAATAAGAGGTGTGTCCCAATACCCATGTCCATAATGTGTATGTAATAAATGTGTATTAGCCACATACATCGATGAGTTTTTTTAAATTCAATTATCTGACAATAGGCCTAGTGACTGTATATTGGGTAGTATCATGTGAGGGCTGTCACGATCATGTCACAATGTAATTGCGATTATATAACATGCGCAATCATCACCAGGGTTTAGATGATCTGTATAAATTCTGTAAAGAATCTGTGGTCTGTATAAATTTGGTGTATCTTTATGTATAATAAAGATGTTGGACTTTAAACTGCAAAAAGTACCACCACACAACCAACATCGTTTTACCTTTAGTGATTACCGTTAGCCTTCAGCTTGAATGGCACAAAAAACACATCTAAAATGGGAAAGAGCTGTCGTGCGTTTGATTGTACAAATAGGTTTAACACGAAATAGGAGCTCTCTTCTTGGAGACTGCCAAAACCTAAATAAGTGTTGTACATGGATCAGTCATACCCGATCTGTCAAATACGTCTGGATTACCGTGAACTACTACAAAATTTCTAGCAGACAGTGCACCATAGTGACTTTCAACTGCTGAAATCACTTCTTGGCTATTCCACAATCAATCCAGCAACATCAAAAGCTCCATCACTCAAATTTTCCAAGCACTTACCTGCACTGGCAGGTTTACCCTTTTACGACAGCACAGTAACTTCAGCAGCCAAGAGACAGATGGTAAATTCCATAACAAATGAGGTTTATATTGAGCCGACTCAGCAAGATCATATCAAATGAATAAGGCAAATGTTAATATTATTATATGTCTGGCGGTTAATGTTCTTTTCTTTTATTCTCAAGTCAGTGCCTTGCGAAACCTAACGTTTATGTGTTTATACACAGATGCCTTCTGCTTATAAACCCATAGACATGCACAGTGTTTGTAGATATTGTTTGACTAGTAACAACTAAGATCCTTCAGCTATTAGTTGCTGTGACTGGATAATCTAAACAATAAATACTCACTGGGTCATCTGTCATCTTTACATCTTGTAACTCCCCCTGGTCATGCAAGTTCTGTCCTGAAACTATGGGCGTAACTGTTGGCTTGAAATTGTCGTGATGCCATGGTCCTGTGGCACTGCAGATGGATGCATCTCAAAGGCCTTGCTCAAGGGTGCACGGATGTGTGATTGTTCTGATGAGGTTAGGGGTTGAACCAATGGTCCTCTGCTCAAGGATACAGAGACTTAACCCACTGAGCCACTCACCGAATAGTCATTCAGAAGGTGGGGTAGCATTTAGGCTTTTCAAGAACTCAGTGACCTTATAACCAAAGACTAGATGCAGCTAAGAATTTTTTTTCGGGCTGTTTATGCTCCATTAGAGGTGGGCGATAAATTGATTTTATCGATTAATTCGAATTTACAGTTCAGACAGATGTGTTTTATTACTGTACTTATTTTACACGCGAGCGCCAAAAGCGGAACTAGTGCGACGCACCGTTCTTCACGAGTAAATTAGCGCGGCGCACCCAAACAGATTCGGATTTGCGCCGTCACTCAGACCAAACGAATCCTCGTTGCAAAGTTCAGCTCCCAGCGAAATGAGCATAGCTGCAGCACCAGCACAACATCCAAAGTTAAGCAAGCAACTGTCCCTGACACGTTTTCGAACGTGTTCATTATAAGAATGGGGCACGGTGGAAGGAGATAAACGCTGTCGCGATGTATATTGCAAAAGACACGGTGCCCATACATACTGTGGAAAAGCCGGGATTCATTAACATGCCAAAAGTTTTTATAAGTTTCTAAAAGTGTTTACAATAGCGTGGTCTGCCATGTCACTTACAAGCATATTTTTGGCACTTTAACGATAAACAAAAAAGTTGTTTTGAACCATTTATTTGTCATCTATAGGTTGATTTTGAGTAGAGGATTGGGAAAAATCGATTAAAATCAAAAATCGGATTTATTGTGGGGAAAAAATCGGAGATTTTGTTTTTTGGCCATATCGCCCAGCTCTAAGCTCCACCCTATCGCGGATAGCGGAAACCGTGGACAACTAACGATCTGTGTAACCTATTTATAAGTGGGAATCGACGTTTTATCGACGTTTGACGATTCGATATCTATCGCGATCTTAAAACTGATTTCGCTGAGGAGCATTTCAGGTCTACATGTAAAGTAAAGTAAAGACAAGGGCTGTAACGGCACACACAGGATAAGAAATACACAGTGGCTATTCCGGTGTGCACCACAACTTCCCAAGTCACATACAAAAAGCGCGAAAAACGTTCGACTGTTACTACTGCAAGCAGTTAATACCCCCAGCAACATATTATATAGGCACAGTTATGTTAATTAGTGGAAACATGTTGGGAAAATGGAATGTAATGAGTGAATAAACACAGAACAATAACACATACTATTATTTATTACCCCTTTATTTTGAAAGTTTTTTCAATTTCATGGCACTTTCGTTCAATATTGTGTTAACCACCATTTTTTAATTAGGCCTACGTAGTTTTGAATCAGTCACGTCATGCACAACAGATTGGTCTAGTCCGAACTGTAATTCAAATACTTAAAATAATTATTTTAGTCAAAATATTAAGAATTATTCTGTATGCGTGACGAGCTGAATCACCACACTTATGACGTAATTATCTCAAATGTAATTTTACTAGTCAAAATGTACTTGAAGATATTTTGAATTGTCCTTTTACCAAAGCACATTGTAATTACAGGTGTGGAATTATCATTCTTACTACTCAAATTGTAATTGTCCAGAATACAGAATTTACAGAAACGGAGAAATGCGGGAGAAAGAACCGAATAGCGAGATCAATTCAGGCAAATGTAACGGAGCAAAACGTACTTTTTTCCTTTTCTACTCGAATAAGAACTCACTTGGAAAAACATATCGGTAAAATACTTTTCCACAAAAAGGTACTCAAGTAAGTGTGACGGAGTACGTGTAGCGTGTTACTGCACACCTCTGCCTATACGTACGCGTTTTGTTCCCCAAGGATGCTTTGTTTCCTATGGTCATGTCAATAAAGCAAGCCTATCTGACATTTCTCCTTAATACTTATTATATAATACTACAATACATATTCTGTAATACTATAATAATTAATTGGGCTACCGCTTTTATTATGCCATGATGCCTAATGAAAAGCTTACATGTTTGAACATGCAAAAACCATCACAGATCCTCTATTTTATACATCCGCAAACACAATGTCTTTCGGTAAAAAAAAAAAACACAGAAACGAGAGTATTGATGTCCAGTCTATAAAAAAAGCAACAAAACAGTTTCGTGGCTACATCAAATAACAGAGACATGCAGCGGTATTGCTCTACATCTCAAACGGCAGCTCCCACCAGGCCATCCGGAGGCCTTTAAACCTCCCATGAAGTACTCACCGTCTGCTGGCTCTTCACAGCTGGGGCCTTTGTAATACCGATATTTGAATATCTGGAACGCGATGTTAAAAATAAAACTTTGAAAGGGTGAAGACTATGAATATTTACCTAAACCATAATTCACACAGCCCTACACAATTTCCCAGCTGCAGGACCTCTCCAACAATAATTTTCAAATTTTGCGGCGTATCGCCGACCAATCACGGCACATAACGTCATAAGCAAAGCGCCCGTCCAGAACATGTCTTTGGCCAATCACACTTGTCGACGCACAAATAACGTGACGGCGTCCTGTACTTTTACAATAACAATTCGATTGAAACAAGAGGTCTGCTTATCAAAAACCGAGAAGCATTTGGTATTTATCACTTAGTATACAATTTAATTCTTACACGAATTCAAATGTAAAAATTCATGGAATATTTAAACTTTTATTTTAAAATGGCAGTTTCAAGCTGTAAACATCAGTGAATACGGAATAATTACATCTATAAATGTCATTCAAAGCAATCGATCTTGTTTGTGTTCCGTAATTGCTTATTTGTACGTTTAAGTCTAAGCTGAGCAAAGGTAGGTGGACAGGATATGTTGCTTCTATCTAGTTATTAATCGGCCACAGGTAATGTCATATTTGCTTTGCTTTTGGGGCTTAGACGCATTTTGCAGTCCTTGATTACAGTTCCATGTATGTCACCCTCTTCTGCCAGATGATGCAGTCTGTGGCAGAGGGTCTGGAATCTCTGGGGGTCGGGGACAAAAAGGGAACGGAGTCAGCGAGGGAGGGGAAGGTGGAAGTAGACAAAGAACGAGACGAACAGGGAGAAGATCAAACCGAAACAAATGAGGAGACAGAGAACGATGGAGAAAGAAAAGGTACACCAGTAATTGTATCTATTAACAAGTCGCTGTGCATTTCAATGTTAATCAAATGCAATTGAAATCCCTTCCGCGTCTGGCTTAGGCAGTGACAAGGAAGAAGCGACAGAGGAGGACGGGCATGATCAAGAAATGAAGAAGGATGACGGAAAGCAGGAAGGTGTAAATATAAAACAGGAAGAGGAGGAATGGGAGGTGCCATGCAGTGATGAGGAAATAGAGGATCCCAAGAACTGGACGCCTCCGCCTGTGGAAATCAAGCGCCTGTACGAGATCTTAGCCAAGGGGGATGGTCTGGAGCTGAACTGGATCCCCCTTCCGCGGCGTCCTCTCACCCCACAGTACACACCTTCACCTGAGAGAGATGCCGGTGACTCTGAGGAGGAGCGAGAGGAGGAGCGCCAGCGCAAGTGAGTGTGGGGAATGAGGGGGGAGAGCTGGAGCCCCATGCAAATGCAGGGCAGCATGCAGCTTTGCATTGCAGAGGAGCACTTTGCATGGGGGTTTTATGGGGGGTGGGGAGGTAGGCAAACGAGAACCCAGGCTGGGTCTCCACAGGCCAAGCACGGCACATGGTGCATAACACTCTCGTCTTTCCTCAGGATCCCCAGTCCCACAGAATTTGACTTTGATGATGAGCCTGCACTCACCACACCCAAGAACACCTACATCAACCGGCGCCGACTTCCAGGTACTTCCGCTGTCATGTGGATCTGCATGCTAGCGCCAAGGTCCCTGTGACCCACGTCCCCCCATGCATGTATTTGTGGCCCATGGTCTGACCCCACTCTTTTGCAGGCTCCTCAGGCCGTTCTACCATGCGCCGGGAGGCCCAGCTGGACAAGGTGCTGTCTGACATGAAGAGGCACCGCAAGATGGAGGAGCACATCCTGCGCACAGGCCGTGATCTCTTCAGGAGCGAGAGGGGCCGGCCAGGGGATGCAGGGGGGGCCCTGTCCCCAAACTCACAGAAGGAGAGGGAAAAGGAGAGGGAGCGTGACAGCGACCCCAGCGCCATTTTCTCCCCTAGACAGAGGCGCTACTGAGCGGGCAGCTGCTTGGGTCACTGGCCCTTTGTGTGGGAAGCAGGGGGGGAAGGCAGACAGGGCTGCTAATGGACAGGCCAGAAGGTGCCAGACAGCAGCCTCCTCCACTCGTCATCAGAAACCATTGCCCTGCCAACATGTGTTTCTGGGATTCATTTTCAGTTCTGCACACTGAGCCCTTGGAGGGGGGATTCCATTCAAGCCACCCAACTGATTTTGTAAATAACTTTTATACAATGCATCTCCTTTGTTTAATAAACTTGTTTATAATAATCTTATTGTGGCATGCATCTTCTCATCTCGTGACGTTTCACATGGGTAATATTTTAAATGGTTTCCCTCTTGCGGTTAGATGTGCTCAGTGAGCATGTGCATCATTAACACAAATCAGGTGATCCTCAAGTATTCAGGAGGGTGCAGGGGTCACAGCACAGACAGAGTGACTGCTTCAATGAAGATTTTATACTTGCTTATATTTATGTTTAAAGGTTACATGTTAAGGCACAATCTGAACAATGAGGCTTTTCCCTGCAAGTAGCATATCAGTATCAGGGTAGTGTTTTGGAGCACTTCAGCATAGCAGACATATTCAGCTTTGGTTTCCACACTGGCTGGACAGTTCCTCCCTTCCTGTCGTCTCACTCCACCTTGCCCTGCAGGTTACCCAGCAGGCCGCTTGCGGTACTGAAGAGGTTAATGGGAGCTGACCCATCTGTAATCAGGGTAGATTTAAGACCCAGTGACTGGAGCAGCTTCACCTGAGAGGGCAGAAGAGAGGGAGTCAGAGTCCCGAACGCACAGGACAGGAAGCGGCAGGATGAAAGGGGGAGCACATCCCAGCAGGGAGACTCTTCCTGCCAGCATCCGCTACCTCAGCCAGGAGCTGCTAAGATGCCCCCATTAAAAAGACCACAGACATGTTTAGAGGAGGCAACTTGGAGTGCAAATTAAGGGGGGGGTGTGCTTTGAAAGCTTTAGAGAGTTAGGGTCTCAGTGAAACATAAAATCTGGGGTGTGTGGACTTCTCTGGGCTCAGGAGCAGAGCCTATGCCTACAGCTCTGGACTGGGGGGTCCATGCTGGGGGGTGGGATCACCTGTAGCTCGGGTCCTGCCCTGGACATCTCCTTGAGGGTGTCGGCACCCAGGCTCTGCATCATGTCCTTGAAGCGCACCATCTCAATCTGTGCCAGCTTCTCCTGCTTCTGCCACTCCTGCTGGTTCAGCTGCAGCTTGTAGCCCAGTTCCTGTTCGCGTGCCTTGGCCAGACGGGCCAGCTCTGCCTCCTGGGGG
>JAODUD010000045.1:4178749-4188993 GCA_026784285.1 Stomatorhinus walkeri
CACCTCCACTGCCTCGGTATCCATGAATGCCTCCAAAGCCCGGAGAACCAGCCCCTCCTCTGCAGACAGGATGTAGATGTCTTGGATTCCGTTCTCCAGATGCTCACCAGGCTGCAGGAAGAACGAGCGCTCGCCCTGGGAGAAGCGAAGAGGGTAGGGGGTCAGTTTCATAGACCTTGAGCCATCAGAAGGCAAGAAGGCCATGGCGGTGACTCTCACACCTTGACCACCTTCCGTTGGCCCAGCTGGGGCTTCCCGTCACCCCCCACGGGGTCCAGGATGACGCCGTATTGCCGGCTGCTCAGCGTGGTCACATCTACCACGCCCACCACCTCCTCGGCCACCGACGGAATGTGCGCCTCGCGGTCGGCCACTGTTACCAGCCACTCCTCCCCCGTGCGGCGCTCACGACCGCCCGCATCTCGGAATGGGCGCAGGGCACGCACATGCAGTGCTTTCTGGGGGGGGGGGGGTGGGGCAAAAAAACCACAAAGACAAAACGTGAGTCAGGACTGGAGTGACAATGGAGAGAATTCAGCAGCAAACCCAACACTGACGGAACAGCAGCTTTCTAATGGAGGCTCGGGGTTTGAGCAGAGGCCCTGCACGGCCTCCCGTGTTGCCTGTGAACATTCTGTCCTCAATCAAGTTTCTGATTTTGTCACACAGAATAATCTCCTGCACCCTCACTCACCCAGTGTCAGAGCCAGACCAGCCTCCTGTAGCCACCCCAGGATGTATAAGAGCTGCATTGCGGACATCTCTTATATTACAGCTCCTCTTGTTCAGCTTCTCAAATTAGTGCTACAGGGACAGCTCTGAGAGTCTGCCTCAATGGCACCGTAGCCTCGATGAGGGACCTTTGGGCATTTATCCACCACACCAGGTACCGTACTTTTGGACCTTCTAAAAAAGTAAGGTACTTCAAGGTGTCCGTTTTCTACTGGTGTAAAAACTGGCATTGGTGCTGAATGACATCAACGCAAAGCAGTGCATTTTGTACTGAATTTGAACAATGTAGTTCATTTTATGGCTAGGTGTGGCAATATATCAATACCAACATCACATTTTATGCACGTACAATTCTTACGCTGCAATAGTTAGCTAGGTTGAGATTATAGAACAAAGGGTTTAAGTTTCCCTAAAATATTTCAGGAAAAAATTTAGTTAGCAAGATCTGCAGTCTTAATGATTAGGCCTATTCCTTTTCATGATTATCTAGTTCATATTTAAATAATCAATTTAAAGTTTACCTCCGCTGCTTTTGCATGAGCGCTGCTTGCGTTCTCAGAGACGATCATAAGCATTTTCATCCGTGCCGTTTAAATCACTCCTGGACAGGTTTGTAAGAAATTGAGCCCCTTTTTTTGTTTTATAAATATCCTAATATTTATTACAATAGTCACATTGCAATATTGGAAAATTTCCAATACCATACAGCCCTAGAATTTTAATTTATAATACACATTTTGATCCCTGTGGAGATTTTCTTCACACCACTGCCCCCCCCCGCTCTTGGTAAGTGCAAGCGGGCCGTGAAGGACAGCCACCCATACCAGCAAGGGCCTCGCTCAAAGACCCGCAGATGTGATGGGGTCGGGCTCAAACCAGCGACCTTCTGATCACAGACAGAGGCTTAACTTACCGAGTCACACTCTGCCCCACAAAGTACTTTTTGAATTTCTCGTCATACCATCTTGATCTTGTTGTACATGTTCTTCCCACCAGATCGCAATTAAGTCTCTTCATTTGTCCATACATCCATGACCATTATTTTTTTTTGTGTATCGATGTTTTGTGCAACTTGTTTCCAAAATCCCAGTAGCATTGTGTTTAGAGGAAGGGTATCTGCATAACCAATTGATAAAGAAAACCCCAGCTGCTCCAGTACTTTAGATACTTGAACTTTTGGTACTGGTACTCGCCTGGAAGGCAACGGAAAAGGGAAAGTACAGCACCTGGTGTGGTGGAAACGCTCCCTGCCGAGCCCCAGTTTGCCTTCCCAGCCACCCCTACCATTCACCACGACATCATCATACAGCTTGAAACATCAACACCATCTCCATCCAGGAACGCTGGGGCCCTCAGGGTAATGACAGGCCACCAGCTCAATCTTCAGCAACTATTCATTAGAATCCCTTGGCATCACTGGACACGCTTGTATTTTCCACCTATTCCTCACAGGTTTATGATCGGAGCTCTTGTGCAGGATTCTTCATGTTCATGTAAAGCATTGTGTCGCTCCTGTTCCTGATCCCTCACTGCAAGCCCAGCCCAGCTGCATGTGTACCTAGGCTGGCTCTCAGAGAGCTGTGCGCCCGTGATGTGGGTCCTGCCTCACTGGCCTGTGTTGGTACAGACTCACCTTGTCGGTCAGGATGAAAGCATTGACGATGTCCATCACCTCCTCATAGACCCCTGGCAGGTACGCTCCCACCTTTTTCACCATCCACTCCTCCCCTGAGTGACATGCAGAAAAGGGACCAATCAGCTGAGAGCTGTAGGTCTGAGTCACACAGGGGCAGGAGAGAAGGTAGGGGTTTGGGCACTTACCTGTGACCCTGTGGATGCCCCCCCTGTCTGTTCCTTCTTTGCGGGCTCGGAGACGGATGGCCTGGTTTTCCCCGATCACCGTGGCCTTCACCGTCTCCAGCACCTCCACCTCCTTCCTGGGTATGTAGGTCCCTGTCACAAAGAGGCCAAAACAAGGCATGCTTTATTCTGAGCGCGCCCACCCACCGGACACCTGGACTGGCCCACGGGCCACACACCCATACCCACCTGGGCCCTCGAAGAGCCACTCATCCCCAGCCAGCCGCTTCTCATCATCATCATCCTCGAAATCTAGCAGCGCCTGGAGGCGAAGGGCTGTGTTCGGGAAGACGATCTGCAGGGGCTTCACGTCCTGGTGGGAAGCCGAGTGTTGGAGGTCATGGGGCAGCAATAGTGGGGGGAGGGCGGGGGGCGGGGTTCATAAAGCATCACAGGTGTCAGGAGAGACCGTTCAGGGTCAGATCAGGGATGAGTAGTTGGGTATGGAGGGGCTCACCTGCTGGATTTGCTCCCCTGGGTAGAGCGGGAAGGGGTCCTGGGCCAGGCGGATCTCCAGGTCAGCGTGGCGCAGCTTGGCCTGGCCCAGCTGGTCAAACTGGGCCTGGCCCTGGTCGTCACGGACCACGGGGTTCAGGACCACACAGTAGTGGCGGGGAGGCACCATGGTCATGCACAGGGGTGCAAACAGCACTCTGGGGGAAAGGGCAGGGTCAGTAACAGTCAGCATCACCTGCCAGATCTTATTCTCTGCACCAAAAATGGTATTTGGATTTAATGAGCTTTCTAGTGTCTTATTACATGACCGCAATAATCACATATAAAGAACTCCGCAATATCCCAGAAGCAGCAGCACGGGAATTGACTCCCAGCCTCCTCTGACCTTTCGTTGTCCTGTCGGATGTAGGTGCGAGGCCCCACCTCCACCCTGGCGATATTTGTATTCTGATCCAAGACATGGATATAGTGGTGGGGAGGAATGCGGATGATTGATTGCTCGACCTGGACGTCCACATCCTCTGAGGCTTTATTTCCGGACCTTCTCTGTGACATCTCCGCTGGGAAGAAGGACGTCGTGTTAGGAAAACAAACCCCTCGGGTAACTGACGTGTGACGTGACAGCCGTGCAAGTTTGACGTCAAGGGCCGGTGCAGAAAAGGCACATGAGGAAAGCGGCAAGAGGATCTGAAAGAGCAGCAGCTGCCACAGAAGCAGCCGGACAAATCAGAATGAGTCGCTGTTCAGCCACACGCTAAACCAAATAGAAATGAACACACCAACTCAAACAATCGCTCTGGATCCACAGCAATCCTCAGAAACCAGTTCTACCAGTATTGGTGAGGTGGATCAACTGTACATGCACTTTTTGACACACACACACACCACAAAAAGATGAATGAACAAAAGAAATTTCACACAATGCACATTGACATTACTCCCAACTACACAAACAGGGTTGGGTCTGGTCTTAAACCAAAATCTGCACTTTAATAAGATAAGCCACTTCTTACAATTCATATTAAAATATGAGGTGCAATTAGGAGTATTACCATTTATAAAAACCACCATTACTATTACACTGCTATTGCCTAGGACAGCAATGAGTGTTCATATGATTTATTGGTTTATAGGAGTAGTGACTGAGTAAGAGAGCAAAGATCAGAAGGATGGGCCAGGTTTTAGCACCTGACAACTAATATAATGCAATTGTTTACCTACCTTTACTGGCTGAACCAGCAGGCACTCAGATTCCTGTGTCCACAAACATGTATCTACTGGGACGGGTTTACCTTGCATGTGATAAGATATCTGTCTTTACTGACCTTTAACAAAACAAAGCCAAACTAATTGGGAACAAATACAGTGGTACTGACGTGTTACAGCACAGGTGTCAAACTCCAGTCCCGGAGGGCCAGAGCCCTGCACATTTTTTAGTTTCCCCTCATTTAACACATTTGATTCAAGTCCTTGTGTTAATTACCACACAGCTCTTTTGTTGTGGAACAGGGAAAGGGCTCCAGCCCTCCAGGACTGGAGTTTGACACCCCTATGTTACAGCCTCCCTTTGACAATGCAGATACAAGCAGCGTGAGAGCTATCAGTCAGCTTGGACATATAGCTCAGCATGTTAATTTAGCCCAGGGGAACTAAAGATGTTCACGGAAGTGTCTTACTCATTACATATTTGAGTATGTTTGTTTTGCTATTTGCTTCACTTGTACGTCGGTTTGAAGAAAATCGTATGCTAAATAAAGTAGAGTCCTGGCATATTTAGGGTTCCCAAAAATCCAAGATGTCATGGTTATTTATAAGAGACCGGCCACTTAACGCAGGCCTGCACTGGCGACACACGGAGCTTAGTAAGGGAATGACTTAATCCTCGCACAGACCGATATAAACGCGTCGTGACTCGGCGACTTCCGCAAAGGCGTCGCTTATCCAACGATAGCTGGGAAAATCGGGGAGGCAGCACCGACGCAGCCTTACTTACCTGCTGGTTTGGGCTTAGACGTCGGCGCAGTAATAGTAAGCAGTTGTGCCGCCCCTAGACAACAGCCTAGTTCCTTATATCGAGGAGGCGGAGGAGCGGAAGGCTGCGTCAAGCGCACACCCCCGGGTAGCCCACAATGTCCGGACCGGAAGAAAGCCGATCCGTTCCATCAACGGAACTGACGGCGGCGCACTACCCTATCCGCCCCGGTTTGTTTGCCATACGGGCAGTGATAGGGTGAGCAGATAATCCATGTCAGGGAGACACTTTGAGCTACTTCAGGTTTTACAAACTACTTTCAAATTAAAAGGCTCCTCTGGCTAAATAGTTCAGCTCATCTTGTGCTTTGACTGGTTTGTTTCCTTGACTGAAAGACTCATCCAGCTGGTTTACATTGACATTAGTGGCACATGCATGATTATAGGAGACTGACCCATCAGCACACAGCAAGAACTCGTGGCTCAAGTGAAATCCAGTTCAGTTTAATTGAAATAGTAATTCCTGTCCTAGCTCAGAGTGTCCTCCCTGAGATGGATTATCTGGTCACCTTATCCGCAAAGGGCCGGTGTGTATACGGGTTTTTGCTGCAGCTCCCTAATTAGATTACTAACTGAAAAAAAAACATCACAACAGTTCCATGGACACGATGCAGCATAAACACGAATTAAACGCTTAAACAGAAAGCAAACCCCCAAACACAGACCCCGCAGCCTCTCATGATGAGGCCTCCGTGCCCACAGTGGTTCCTTGGTTTCCACTCACCGCCACCTCCCTGGGACTTGATCTAGGACGTGTTTAAATAGCACAAGCTTTTATATAACGAAGGATGAAATGGCTATAGAGGCCCACAGTCTAAAGCATGGGTGTCAAACTCCAGTCCTGGGGGGCCAGAGCCCTGTTCATTTTTGGGTTTCCCCTCATTTAACACACCCGATTCAACTCCTTGTGCTAATTATCACACAGCTCTTGAGCTGAATCATTTGCTGTGGAGCAGAAAAAGAACTAAGTTACACAGGGTTCCGCCCCCCCAGGACTGGAGTTCGACACCCCTGGTCTAAAGGGACGTCTTTGTGTGTCCATCTCCCTCAAATTATTAAAAAAAAAAAAAAGCGTCATTGCCCCAGATCGAGTGGTGGAAATGAAATGAATCAATGATTATAATATCAGATGGACAAGTCGGCAGTGTGGGCACATTGCTGGTCCCATGTAAGTAAGGCGTGCCCTCCACCCCCCAAGCCTGGATAAATTCAGCGATACGGTAGGAAGGGAGTCATACAGCCGTAGAGTGACCAGATAATCCATGTCAGGGAGGACACTCTGAGCTAGGACAGGAATTGTAAATTACTATTTCAATTAAACAGACCTGGATTTGACTTTAGCAATGAACTCTTGCTGCGTGCTGATTGGTCAGTCTCCTATAATCACGCGTGTGCCACTAATGTCAATGTAAACCAGCAGAGGAGCCTTTTAATTTGAAAGTAGTTTGTAAAACCCGAAGTAGCTCAAAGTGTCCTCCTTGATATGGATTATCTGGTCCACACAGCTGACACAGGCAATCCATTGACACATATGCCATGTGTGGATGGGCATTTTCTTGTTGAAAGACTGTACCAGGGTGCTGTCTCAGGAGGGGTAAGACATGCAGACATAGGATATGACTGTCGTAGCGCTGTGCTGTCAGGGTCCCCCGAATCACCCCTAGAGATGACCTGAAGTCATATCCTATGGCTGCCCACACCATGATGCCAGGAGTAACGCCAGTGTGTCTCTCCACAGCATTGGCAATATTGGTCCTCTCCCCACATGCCAGGCAATTGCACAATACGACCACCCAACCTCATGCAAACCCACAATGCGACCCTTATCAAACTCTGTCAAGTGCTGGTAACGCTGTCTAATGCGTCTATGAGGCATTCTCGTTGTCTGGTGACTAGACATGTCAGCTCCTTGCAAATCAAATCATTTCCATGCCCATCACTGCTCTGCACATGTACCAAATCACATCCAAATCAGACCATCGCTTCCGGGTCCTTAATATTTCTTAGTATATTCTCGACATTTACACCTTCTTTATTCACAATATCCCGGAAAGAGTGTTAAGCACCAGGTTTAAATGCAGTTAAGCAAAGCCGGTGAGTGGCATTAATGATTTATGTAGTTTTTTTTGTGGGACAGTGATACCGATCTTGCAGAAATACAATAGCGTTTGTCAAGGGGCTAGAAAAGTCAATAGTATCAAAAAAGACTGGGACAGCAGAAAAACGGGCGAACTCTGCTTTGATGCCAGAGAGAAGCCAGGGGCCCAGGCTAGGCTGTATGAGCAGGCCTTTGGGTGCCTGGGTCCCGGCCGCACCCACCGACGTAATAACGAGCTTAGACTAACAGAGAGAGGACAGGAGTATATTTTAGCCAAGATTATATGAGATACAGAACAGCCTGTAGGTAGCAATCAACAGCAACAAAACCAGATACAATATATATCATTTATATATGTATAAATATGTACATTCTAATCCTCCAAAGTAAATAAATACTTAAATAAACAAGTTATAGAAGTTACAATATGCTTGTTTAAATAGTTTTAATAACATTTTCCAGTACCATAGCAACTGGTAAAATCGGGAAGTGTTGTTTTCCCTGAATCAAAGGTACAGTATCATCCTTACGTTATCGTGCAGTATTGTAGGATGTGCAGTACAACACAGTGCCGTGTAATGAAGGACAGCACACTACGCACATGACACACCTCACCTTGCTCCCAGGGTGTTGCTTTTGCCCAACTTGGCATTTGATATATTGTAACATATAGTACAGCAGCTGTGATTAACAACTTTTTTTTCCTTTTCTTTTCTCTTTTTTTTAAGCTCTGAAAGGTCACACTGGGGTCTGGGAACATTGTACCGCATGAACAGCAAAATGAAGACATTTCAATATGAAAGAAAGAGGAAATCGGTATAGCGTGTAAGGGGACCCCGCGCTAAGCTAACGGCGTCCCGGCTGCGGGCTCCTGACGCTACGCCTTGGTACTGTAATTGCAGCCTGTATGCACCGCAGCGACACACGCCCTCTAAGCTACATAATACTGCATTATACTGAAGGCCCTGTTTGCACAGCAGTGGCCATGATCATTGGTACCGACTATACTCACTCGACGGGAGGGAACGAAAGAATTTGACGTCCAGCTGTCGTCTTCCAGCGGTAGATAACAGCTGTGGATATAGTTTATGAGCGATGTACGACTCGAGGGCTAAAGGGCAGAGAGGTGTGAGTATCCACACGACTCTGCCTGGTCCGCCCTCACACCGAGACACACGCTGGGAAAACCAGCACCTAAAATGAACAATGACTACCCGTACTAAAGAAATTCATGAATAAATAAAAAATAAATAAAATATAAATAAATTAAACAAAATAGACGGATCTTTCTCATAAATAAAACGAATGGGTGACGCATGTAAAGACACAAGTGACTGACTATGTACAACGCGTTACATTTCATGTCTGTGGGAACTCCGCATTCTTCGTAATCGCTGTGCGGAAACCGCGAAGGTGAAGGAGTGACCGGAGGGCCAAAGGCAGAGGGCATGCGGCCAGGTTGGGGGTCTGGGGATAATATGGAGCTCTAGGTGCCGGCCGCGGCCCTGTCAGAGTCACAGGAGATGATCGGCATCGTGCTCAAACACTGACTGTCCATTTGGTAGCTCCAAGTCTCTCTAACAAGTACATATGATACATTGCTATGCCTGATGTTTTAAAATCATTCACTGGATGGGTGGTGTGTTGCCTTGTGTACTTGCTGTCCAGCTAGGCAGACGTCCATGCTGTCTCACACACAGCACCTACCCCCCAGAAATGTCAACCCATAATTCAGTGCAAGACCAACCCCCTTCATAGTTCGGTACAGGGTACAATAAATAAATATTTAAACAAAGCAGTACAATACATTCCCTTGCCAAGATCTCAAGTCACCAACCCCCCCCCCTGCCCCCCCACATCCCCTCAGTGTGTGTCAGTCTCTCTCTCTGTTTCCTGGGGGCTATAGCCATTGGCAGGTGCCAGCTGGGTGGTGCTGCCGTCCAAGTCAACCTTTGCGATGGAGGAAGGGGCGGACGGAGGGGCTCGCTGGGCCCTGGTGAAGAGGCGAAAGGCCCCCCGGCAGATGAGGGAGAACCAGTAGACCTGGGGGGCCATCAGGAGAGCAGCACCCAGGTTATACTGCCAGGGCACCATCACCGGGACCATGTAGAATGGAATGGAGGCGTATCTGGAGAAGAGAAGCAGCATAGCTGGCAGAGACGACCTTGAACCAACGACCCTGGAAACCCAACCCCCTGGGGCAAGTGGAGCTACACCAACACAAGCATCTGCACCTCTACCCTGAAAATCGGGAACATCTACGCTAATCAGTCTGATAATGACCAGAGGACAGCCAAATCTGAAGCCACCCGGCCCAGTCGCAGTGGGCTGGATCACAGGTGCAATCCCACAGGCACCAGCCTGGCATGCGGGGTGAGGGAGAGGGAGAAAGACAGAGAGAGACAGCGAGAGAGGAGCGAGGACGTACCTGCTGTAAGCGTAGTAGAGGTAGGGGAAGAGGAGGACTCGGCAGATGAAGAAAGTGACCAGCATTAGACATCCGTTAACTTTGTGAAGGAGAGTGTGTTGTTGCTTGTACTGAGAGAACGAGAGAGAGAGGGAAAGAGAGAAAGAGAGAGAGGCTCACGGGTGACATCTAAGTAAACACAGCACAGCCCCCGATACTTCGTTAGGAAACAAGCGCAGAGCAGATCAGACACACAGACAGGCGAGGTGTGGAGTCTCAGCTCAGGTTATTGTGATGCTTGATTCAGGCTGAAATTGATCTGGTTAAGTTATACTTGCATGCAAGCCTACAGGTAGAGCGGTTCAGCCGTCAGAGAATTAACAGCATGACAGGCGATTAGAAAAACGGGAATGAGCATAACTGAATGGCGACCAGGCCCTACTTGGGAGGGCAACCAGATGACTCTGACCTATAAACTGCAGCAGACCCGGCCACCCAAGAATGGGTGTCTATGATCAACAAGAATGGGGAAGGACTACTCTCCTTATAGCACCTGACATTACCAGAGATCCTAGTCTAAAAGCCCCCCCTCCAGTCAGACCTGTACTTCCTCCGGTCCCATCCTGGTGGGGCCGAGGCCACATTATCCTGACCTCCAGG
>JAODUD010000045.1:4192951-4218747 GCA_026784285.1 Stomatorhinus walkeri
GTGAAACACTGTTTCAAACTACAAAGGACAAAAAGACAGACAAGGAGAAACAAAGGATGAACTCAGCAGAGAAATGTGACATCTTATTTACAACACTGTTACATATTCACCTATAACTCAAACTTTTAACGCGGCAGAAATTTGACGTTAAATCTATACGAGTAATGTATCATTTATATATAGTATTCCTTAGAGACGAACATATAAACAAAACACACGGATAGTATCCCCGGCTCGCGTATTTCGGTGAGGCAGTAATCGCCGGTAACCTTCGGGATTCCTCCTCACGGCAGCATCTTCACACACAGCGTTGGGATTTGGTGACCAACCGAAATAGATTTGGCACGGATTACGGAGCAGGAGATTTAAAAAGATTACCGAGATGGACATAGTAACTGACAGAGACGGGGAGACGAAGAACCCACGACGGCGGCCGACAAAACTGAGGAAGCCCCAATATAATAAGCCGCATTATTGTTCCTGCGGGTCGGAGCGGCAGTAATAAGGTCCAGATAAATGTCCTCAGGTTCACGCATCAGTCACACGTGTTACTACGGGACAAAAATACGGTCAAATTCTATAAAAAAATAACCTAGATATGACACTATCTATGGATCTAAGCGTGCATCTCTTTCGTTTAAAGACTATAAATACGTGCAAATTTGTGGCAGGTACAGCTGCACCATCAAAATGATTAAACGCATTTAGATGCAAGTAGACAATAGCCGCACTTCTGCGCCCCAAATATATACGCCTCGGGCTCAGTGATAGAAAGCCCCGGCGGACCGCTGTTCCAACAAGCGCTCCGATGCTGTCAAAATGCGCAATGCGCTAGCCTGCTAGCTAGCCAAAACCTCGGCTGATGGACACCGGTGCAGCAGGGCTGCAACAAATCAATCCGGCCGCAACAATGACGGCAAGGGCGCCTGGCCAGCAGCGAGCCGCAGGTCCGTCAGTCCCGTACAAGAACCAGCCGTGATCAGGCTCTGCAGGCTGCGATTTCGGCATCTGGCTACGCACCACCTTGTCCTCCCGTTAACAAGTCCGCTCCGTGTAGCTAACGGACCCAGACAGGCAGCTTCATCACGCATGCAGGCTGACGGGCAGCCGGACGATGAAAGGCGCTTTTGACGCACGGTCTTTGGAGCAGCATCGGGGCCCTCCGCCCTCAAAGACCTACACCAGTGTAAATCCTGCGGGCGCCGAGGTGCAAACAAAGCCGCGGGTGGGGATGCGGGAGAGGCGTGCTGAAGCGGCGGGGAGATGGGGGCGGCGGGGGTGGGGGGTGGGGGGGTATACACGGGGTCTGCATGTACGGGGATAGCGGCACCGGGGCATACGCTCCACGGCCCATCGGAACCGGGCACTAGCCAACAGCTTTCGGACTCCCGGCTATACCCAAGGCTAAGTCCACGTGGGCTGCCGTTTTAACTGAAATCGCCGTTACCTTTTGTTTTGGACCGGGAATCCTTAGCGGCTCGGGAAAACGCCAGCCGACGGGAGGTCTGCTTAAAGCGCGTTGCGTCCGGCTGCGGCTCTGTGCGGCCGCTCCGTAACGCTGTTCGCCAGCTCTCGGTGCTGATTCGGCGCTTAGGCTCCTCTGCCCATGTCCGTCCGGCCCGTCGCCACCATTCCGTTATCGATCGGGCTTCTGCATCCGGCAGCCGCACGGCGCGCGCGCTTCGGCCGGCCGCTTTGATGGCACGCGCATATTCCGCGCGCGGCCCCGCGTTGATGTATTTTCGCTGCCGGTTATTTCGGTTTAAATGTTATTTATTCACGCGCTCAGGGCCGTGCTATACCCCCACGCGCTGCTAAAGCAAGCACCTCCGGGCTGCCCATCCGTCTCCGCGGATCACGGCAGCATGCCCTGCTTTTTCTCTCTCTCCTCTGTCCCCTCCCCTCCGCCGCCGTCGTCGTTTAGCTAACAAATGAGGGGGGGGGCTTCATCCAATGCCGAGCTGAAATGACGACGACCGCCCCGCTGTATAGCCGCTTCCCTTTCGCCGAAAAGGGCTCACCGATGTCAACCGATGGACATAATGGTAACGGGGGCGTCGGTACCTCGCGTCGGGGCACTACCTGGCTTAACACTCTCACCTTGCTCGCCGCTTTAGAATGAGGGAGAACCAGGAGATGTCAATACGGCCCGACTGGGGATGACTGTAGCGTCCTCTCTCCCAATTAGGGAGTGCATTAAAGTCAGCGAGCAAGGACAACCGTTGATTATGTGTGTTGGAAATGTACCTATACTTATACGTACATGCGTACACACACATTATATATATATATATATATATATATATGACTGCAGTCACAGTGGACCGTCGCAGGATTCACCGTGTGACTGTCTCCCTTAGACCCCCTCCTCCGCACCCTCGGTGTCCAAATTGGATTTATTTTACTTTCAAATATACGCCGCCGCTCCTAGCAACCAACAGCCGATTGGGTTAACAGGATGGCGACAACAGCGCCTCTTTTTCCTCTTTGGTCATCGCATTGACTGACGATCGGCATATCCAATTAAAAGTTAAAATAAAGTGACCTGATGAGATTTGCCTATTGGCGATTGGCTATTCGCTATTTGTGGGCGTAGACACTTTCCTGTACTGGTATGTTTAGAATAACGAATTATCTCAGCATCACTTTTGGTGATCAACGCTTATCTCCGGGGCTGCAAACGTATATCGTCACGTATTAATCAGCCGTTGTATGTTGATTACCCCCTACCAATTTACATTACATTATAAACGTGTCCACAACGAGAGATGCGACACCGCGAAGGACTGTATTGCATGTACCAACCGAACACAAACGGGTGAGTAGAGCAGGTGAGTGCGGCTAGACGGGGGCGGGGAACCCTGAGGAGGGTTTACTTGGTGCGGTATCACGGTCGGGGGTTGATTTGGCACCACATATGTGGCAGCATAGGTATGACGCTGCAAAAAAACAAAATCTCTACAACTCACCTTGCCACGAGAACCATTAGTGAGTCACCCTTACCTCGGCGTCCTTTCGGTGCTAATACCAACGGGAATTCCCCCTCCCCCTACCACGGTTGAGCAGATTCTTCATTTGCACCTCCGGTAATGTCATTGGGGTGTAATGAGTTCACTTATGGAGAAGCTCTATACTCAGGACACGTACTTCATTTGTGTACTGGGACCACATGTCGATATCTCATTTCCAAAATATGTGTATAGGACTCAGAATTGGTAGTGAATGCTGCAGTAGAGTAGGGTACATTTCTGGGAGAAATCCAGGTTAAGTACTAGTGTCAGTTAAACTTGCCATTAGTGGAAAAGCCGTTCATACCGTCTAAACCCGAGATTCCAGCTAATGATCAACAAGATAGAATTCCCCATACACTACTGGGCATGTTTTTGAATGATTTACTTAAACTAAATCTGTGTGGCCATTGACAACTCCACAGTGGATGTGCTAAAGCCCCTTTAGGGCATCACAATCCTTACCAGGACTGAAATCTTACCAGACTAGAATCAAGAAACTCATCTTAAAGTCTTCACTGTCTATTCTTTTATTTACTACTTCACTCTGTAATCCTTTCCTTAAGAAATTCAAGTATTTGTTGATAAACAAGCAAAACAATGTTTACATGGCAAGACAGAAAATATCACAAACATTTAAAAACAGTGTTCATTATCAGAATCAATCTTAACACAACTATCAGGTTCTTTAAGGAAACAAAAAGTGTCACATCTAGGGTCATTTCTAAAACTGGAGTCCCTCCTTTATGCCACTCCCCCCCCCCCACCCCACCCCACATACTGTCACACATGCACGCACGCACACACGCACACCATTCTCCCATCATCTTCTGACCTCACCCCCACCCCACCCACATACAAAATATCAAAGCAGGATAACCAATCAAAATCAAAACTGCTCACAAAACTGAAATTACAGATTCACAGACAAACTAAAACAAAAATGTACAAATATCTGAAATAATTAAATCACATCCTATAGAAGGTTTATAGCTAAAACTCCCAATTGCACACCTGCCAAATTAAACCGTTAGGAGATCCTTCTGAAGAAGGGTAGTTGTATAAAATGTTTGCGTTCAGTATCAGAACACTTTACCCATAACCCCCTCTGGTGGGGAATGGAGTTCAGTGCTGTTTTCACAGCAGCATGACATGCAAAATTTCCTCAATCCCCCACCAGCTGATGATGGCTGGTAAGGTCCTTCATAAACAGGTTAGCTCGCCTAGGCGCATTTGCGGACAACCATGTGTACCTGGCCCAAATTCTGCAATGGGGAAGAGGAGCCCTGTAACCCAGGCCACAAATGAACAGTCAGCAGCATTTTCCATCATCTCATCCACCCGTTTCCCCCTGCGGGCTCCCTGTTGTCACCGTGGCTCCTCTAATCTTCAGCGTCAGGGAGAGTGAAGCCTTACAGTACAGTGTAGCTCAGCACAGCGTATATTACAGTACAGTACAGAACAAGACCAGTATTGCATATACAAGCCAGTCTCCTTGGAGGTTTTTCGTTTGATCCCGTGAGCTTTGAGGTAATGACAAAATTCACAGCAGTTTTGCGCTGTATGTTCTCCTATGCTCTACCCACCCACACACACATACACACACCACAAATTAAATGTGACCTCCGTATACCGAACAGCGGAGTTCAATATACGTCAGCAAAATATTACAAACAGCACAGTACATCAGAATGCTTTCATTGGACTTTGATTACATGAATGTATAATTTAACATTAAAACACATGGCCACAACCATAGCCTACAACTAAATTTAGAGAGTAAAAGAAAATGTATTATAAAAACCAAACTAGCAGAGGTTTACACTCCAAGATACAAGATGGCCTGACATGTTATGCCAAGTCAACTAACAGTGTTAAGAAAGAGCCGCAGGACCCTCAGAAACACCTCAGCACAGTGAACACCAGTGATCGGCCACTTTCTAATACTCCCATTTAAAAATTTTCCCCTTTAAATCTGTCACACAGATTTAAATAGTCCCTTTCTCAAATCACATCTCTCAATGAGTGGCAAATTTAATCAGTGAAATGAGCCAGAAAGCAGAGATGCAGCCCTGAAACATCAGCATAGCACATGGAAGCATGGCCATGTCATGGTCCTCCATGTCACATGCTAGATGGCCATGTCATGGTCCTCCATGAAACATGCTAGACGGCCATGTCATGGTCCTCCATGTCACATGCTAGATGGCCGTGGGGTGAAGCACAGGAGGCAGGTACAGCAGCTCACAGCACAACAAAGGACTGTGCTACTCATAGCACAGGTTGCTTACAAATCACACTTCAGCGAGTAAAGGGGGTCAAAGCTGAGTTGAGAGAATGGCCAGTGGCCCCAGCACTGCACTCCCGTCCTGGCACGCTGGCCCTGGCGTCCCTGCACTCAGTTTAGTTCTAAGTCCAGATGCTGAGCTTGTCCGTTAGTGAGCAGTGCACTTTCATGGCAGAAGCAGCACAAAAAGCAGTTACCATCTTATTCCACATCCATCCTTCCGATCATCATTTCCCACCCCTCTGCTCCCTCAATGCCCCCTTCATCTCTCCTCTTTCCTGGATACTTTGGAGGAATGCCAAGCTGTGGACCTGAAAAAAAATAGAGTGTTAGCCCCCCCCCCCCCCCATCAACCAAAAGGAGGGGGGTTTTTTCCATGGTCAGAGACGTCATGGGTGATAATGTACCATGGATATTGTATGGCAATATGGACCCTGACAGAACAGTGACAATGGACAGGGAGCACTTATAGTTTGGATGCTGCTGTGGAGACAGGTGTTGCCCCCTCCTTACCTGATGAAGGTCTTGAAGGCGGCGCTTTGGGGGTTGATGCACAGGGGGACACGTTTGCCCTGCTGGTGCTCAGTGATGAAGCGGTGGATGAGCTCTGAGGAGGGAGGGAGACATACAAGTGTCAGGAAGGCTGTGGCCCCGTGATTCAGACAGCAGTGCGGCCCACGCACCTTTTCCCTGCCACACGGAGAGCAGGCTCTGTTCATAGCTGTGGCTGAAGGGCCGCTCAGCTGACGGCTCAAAGTCACGTGTGTAGACCCGCCCACTGGGTACTGAGTAGCAGCACTGACACATGCAGGTGTGGTAGCGCAGTCGGCCCTCATCCAGGTAGGGGTGTGATAGGGCGTCACTGCCGGAGATTCGCTTGGCCTGGTGGATGGTACAATAAGGAGTCAGGACCGGGACTAACAATTTGGACCTGCGGAGCGTGTAGACAGATTTAAAGAAAGAAGAGTGCAAAGGAGAGGAGCTGATTAACAACCCCCCCTCACAAAAGCATTTAAACCCAGCTAATTTATTACTCACAGGATCAAAGACCAACATTCGGCACAGCAGGTGAACGGCCTCGTGGGTAGCACCATCGGACAGCATGTACAAGACTGACAGAGAAGGCTGGGGGGGGGGGGCAGTACGTGTGAGACCAGTTTCACCATTCTTCACTACTACACTTCTTGTCTATTAATATTTCTGGGGTGCGTCTGAGTAAATAAGCTTTCTAACATGCTTTCTGCACAAGCCAGTGAAAGGTCTTCAATATTAAGAATAAAGGTTCACATCTACTTGAAGCAAAGAGCCTGTCCCAACTGAGTATCCATAGCAATCCAGAGTAGGCAGAGCCATGAGGCTTTGGGTGTGTGTATCACTCACCGGTTTCTGGGGCCCCCTCAGGATATGTGCCCGTGCCCCCTCGCAGGCAGATGCCATGGCTGACAAAGGGGGTGTGCCCAGAAGATCTGTGATGAGGTCCAGCTAAGGTGAGGGGGGGGTAGCATCATGAGGACTCAGCAGGAAAGTAAAGTGCTGCATGAGGCATGTCATACACTAAAGGGGTGTCACCATTGGCACACTCACCATATTTTTGTTTTTTAAATTGTGTTAGAAACCAAGGGACCCACCCACACCCCAGCCCAACCTGTGATCTACCTGCTGGATGGGGGTCTGGGCCTGAAACAAGATTCGCCGTCCTAGCAACTCAGCGAAAATGCAACCCACAGACCAGACGTCAATGGCTGCGCTGTAGTGCCGGCTGCCCATGAGAACCTCTGGGGCCCGGTAGTACTGTGTCACCACCTCCTGGGTCATGTGACGAGATGGGTCTGGTTCTTCCACCCGGGCCAGTCCAAAATCACATATCTGAGACCATAGGATGATTTGGGAAATAACATCTCATTACAAAACAGGAATGTCATTTACAGTGAGGTTGACATGAGTGAGTTAACACTCAATATAAATCTATAGTTACCACTGTATGTCAGTCAACAGGATGACTGCATGAAATGAGGACCCCATTATAGCATCTACAACGGAGCAGCTAAGTGACTATATGGACACTCAGAAGTGTTTTCCCACACTTTCAAAATTAAGTTTTAGGGTGTGTTGGCAGGACAATAGCAGAGTCATGCCGAGAACAGTACCTTTAGAAGACAGTTGCTGTTGACCAGAAGGTTCCCAGGTTTAATGTCTCTGTGCAGGATTCCAGCAGAGTGCAGGTACTTGAGCCCTGGGGACCAAGGTAGCATCACCATTAACGTCACGTCACTTGCATAGTATACAGGATGTGGCCTCAATTGATTTCACATACAAGGTTATGGAATCCAGTAGTATGCTTTACATCCTGTGATTTCCGTACGTCACCAAGAACCATATTAAATGATCACAAGATGCACTTATTTTCAGAAACTACTCAACATCACTTATAAACAATGATTCACACACAACACTGCAGCAGAAGGATAATGGATTCTTTGTAGCTCAAAGCATTTGAAGCACGGTTCAGCTTAAAATGGAGTTCTGAACAGGACTTCAATCTTAATGTGTGAGAAGGTCAGGCAATTATTCTGACAGATGAAGAATTCTATTGTATAATATAGCAGTGACCTATTTCTGGTTTATTTTTAACCCCAAACCAGAGACTGGCTCATAAACCCAAAACTGATGCTCCAAGTTCAACCTGATTAAAAACCCACAAATGTCACTTTCAGCGAAATAAAGCAGACTTGACACATTTAAATCTGCACTCAATTATCTCCCAAATAACCAAGTGGATCTGATAAACCCTCAAAGGCTTTGTGTATCGCCTCACCTCTGAGTATCTGGTAAAGGAAAACTTTCACATGGTCTGTGGTGAGCGGCTGTGGGGACACAATGACCTTATGGAGGTCACTCTGCATCAGTTCCGTAATGACATAGCTGTGATGCCTAGGTGAAGGAAACACACTGCCACTACATGCAAAATACGACCCAAGAGGCCATGGTGGGGAGACTGTCAAGAGGGATAGCGGGGAGAAAAATATACCCAACATAAAACTGCAAGTAAAAGGACAGTCAGAAAGGCAGGTTAACATGGGAGAGAGCTTCTCAGTAAAGGATACATTTCCTCAAAGCAGTCAATCTGGGGAGGCTGAAGAATATCAAGGGCTGACAGAACCTGCAGAAACGGCACAGTCATATCTACACCCTTACTTAGTTGCACACACAGCTCTTAAGTTGTATACAGTCTAGCTACATGGATACCCAGGAACACACAACACATTACAGCATGATGTTCTCCATTTCTCTGTATTGTTTACCCCCTTTCTGTACATGACACAGAGCCCAAATTCTCACATTATCATGTTTGAAGAAGCAGAGCATCCTTAGCTCCCTGAAGACCCTCTTGCAAGACACCAGGTTCTGGAAGACGTTAGGCATCTTCTTCAGAGCCACTCTCCTCCCATCTCGCGGGTCTGTCACTGACCTGGGGGAAGAAGTGTTCACAGTAATAATGCAGTGTTCCTAAATCCTGGGACACATACAAGATAAGATCATGCAAAACACACTTGCACGAATGAGTCAGATGGAGAACCTATTTGCATGTAGGCATTTAAATTTATTTGGATACTCAATTTACTCACCAAACCACACCAAAAGCCCCATATCCAATAGGTCGATCTGGCTCCATTTCAGCTGGGCTCGGCACCTCGCTAGCGGTGTTGCTATGGGGCTGTGGAACAGCGGCTCCTCCACCCGTACCTCCCCCTAGCGCAGCCGGATGGCGAGGGGTTCCGGCTGGCGCAGCGGGCCCACTCGAGCTCGGGGTGGCGCTGAGGCCCGCCGAGGTAGTGCCGGTCGAAGAGTTGACGCAGAAGTATTTGTGGCCTAAATCAGCCCCCGGAAACAAGTTGCCGCACACGGACTGGCGGCTGGTGCCGTGAAACGCCATTTTAAATAGCCAGTGATTAAATCACGCCGACGTTTTGTACATTACAAGCGATAAAACTATACATGGGCTCGTCGATCCTTTCTGTAAGACGGCCGTCTGCCGCGGCTTTGCCGCTCAGCCTAAAGCAGCAGATGTAAACAATGGCCCATCACTGCTAACGATAGTTAGCCTTGCGAGTTAGCCGAATGGCACATCCACGGTCCTTTAATAGTCGCCACACGGCGTATGACACTCCCCGAAAGGCACAGTCAGTGTCTGCGGCGCCGCACGGGCAGCCGGCCGGCCTGAATCGGGCTCCACGGAGCCAGCTAGCTAGCCGGTGCCATGGCCGCTAGCTAACGCCCGGCACAGCACACTCATCTGCGGACGGCGAGGCTGAAGAAATGCTCCAGAGCATCCATGTCGGTTGTTTTACAAGCCAGTCACGCCATTGTCAAAAGCTAACGGACGCTCGAAACTGACAGTTTAGTGTGATATTTAAAGTGATTATCGCATTGTTAGCATCTAGCACTAGCCTCGAGCAAGTTTCGCGTTGTTCCAGTCAGAGCAAGACCCTTACAGAAATACTATTTACCCGCAGCAGATGACCCGGGTACCGCTAAGTGCCCTTAGTTATTTTAGAAAGATCTTATCTTGCGCTGTAAGCAGACATCCTCTGTATAGCAAGTTACGGTTCCAATGACCTACTTTTTTACCGTAGGAAACGTCGAGCCGCGTCTACCTCAATACCTATAAAACGACACGAAACTGCAGTAAATTGCAAATGCGAGGCGTCCGTACTGCGGTGAGGTACAGACGCACCTACAGACAGCCCCACTTCAGCAGCAGCTCATTCAGGCGATCCGCGACTAGTGTTTCATTTCATCACACTCATCTCCACGACTCCCTCAAAATCAGCTGTGTGCAAGAGTAGCCGACAGCATACGAGGGAGAGTGATGGTGGGAGGAGAAGTTGGGGGGGATGGAGGAAAAAAGCGAAAGATTAAAGAACAGCGGTGGGGGAGGGGTTCCTCCGATATAAACAATGGAGGCAAATTGGCAGGGTTCCGTGTATCGCAGAAGTGTCTGGAAGCGGATTACTGCGTTATTTTGCCCTTTGGGTGAAGGGAAGGCACATCTGGGAAATGCAATAATACATTCAATATTTTGGCCCCGCATAAACCGTTTCACCCGGTAACACTCCGCCGTGATATTCACTGGGCGCAGAACAAGGCAGTCAACGAAGGTGCAACCTTGATTGGTTATCCGTTATCCTGATTCTGTGCAAGGATGCAGCCAGACACCCAACCCAGTGTAAATGTTATTATTGATGCAGCGTTCATATATACAGGGATTAATACATATTATAGCAACACAAACACTGGAGTGGCATTAAACAAGCGTTAACAGGTACAGATGAACCAATGTCACACATCCTGACACACGTTCACAATATAACTTTTCTGTTCATTTTAACTTAAGGCTAACAAATTAACATCAATAATAACAATGACTGTAGAAGGCAACTGACAATAGCTTAAATCTGTATGTACATACAGACGTGATAAATTTATGCAGGTCCTCCGTATTTTCAATTTACTGATAATAGTGTAGAGTAGCTCAGGGTAAAATAGTACTGCACAGTACCAGTCAGCAACCCATTAAAGTATTTCAACAGAGGTGGATATTGAATACAGATTTGATCAAATTCACTCCCAGACTCCCATTTCACTTTAGTGTTTTGCCACTGTTAATGACTGAAAAATGAAGCGAGGGCTTTCTGGTACCATGTACTGTATTTAAATGTATTTTAACATCTATTTGTTTATTCTTCTTCTCCCAGTAGACCATCACCATCAGCTGGGAGGAACCCGCAACCAGTCAGTGACGAAGTATAGGACATTAAAAAAAAAAAATCCAGACACCACATTAAAATATATACAGGTATATATATATTAAAAAGTCAGTTACACTATGTTTAACAAAGCCCTAACTAGTTATCAACTGGTACCTCTCCAGGGGAAGCAGTCCCTTTCAATAAGAAGTCACCATAATGCAACTGTGATTTCTCTGTTATTCAAAGTGATCATTTTTGCTTTGTTTGTGAGTAGCTGACATGTTACCTATCAAATATTTATTAGAAAGAACATCAGCCGGAGATCTGCCTGCTAAGCCTCCCTGAAAGAACAGGTTTGGTCCAAATGTAGGATTGAGTCTGTACCATCCAGCACAGCTCCATGTTAATTGTCACTACCTCCACCGGGTTCCAGTCATCGCGTTGGCAGGCCCATGGACGGGCCAGCGACATCTGCTATGCTACGCTACGCTAACTGGCTGAGTCTGGATCCAAAAGTGAAAAAACAAGGCAGTAACAATAAAGAAGAAGGACCCTCATGTTGTGTGGTTTAACATCCTAACAGAATAGGGGGGCAGTGTGTGGCTCAGTCTTAGATCCTCAACCCCCAGCTCCCTGGCCGCTGCTATGGGAGGCTGCCCTTCGCGCACAACTTACGTTACAAAAAAAAAAGAGCAAGTTGAGGGAGGTGTAAATATAATTTCCCCAAGGGGATCAATAAAGTATCAATTATTATTATCTGAGCCTATGGAGGGGAATGGTGAGAGTGCAGAATGAAGAACACAGCTCATGTCAAGGACACGCCACGCGTGTGCAGCAACAGCTAGCGTTTCATCTGTGAGTGTGTACACACCACTGCCTGGATCTTTTTACTAGCGAGTGATTGGCTTCACCCTCCTGTTTCTTTCTGTCATCTTGTTCCACCGCCCCCCCCCCAGCCCCGCTAGCTGTGAGGCTGGGGGGCAATCCCAGAGCAGTCCGAAACCAGAAGTCCCACCGCACCTGTGCTCCCGCATACACCGAGGGACACGGTGCTGCTGGGGGCCGTGGTGGTGGGTGGCACAGGACTGGTGGCAGCTTGTGGGTCGCTCTGGACTGTGCGGTGTGTGCCCATGTGACCCTGCAGCTGTGTGGGGGTCTTGCACTGCACCCCGCATAACTGGCACAGGAGAACCCCACCGGGGCCGGTACCCCCGAAACCGCCCCTCTGGCCCTCGCTTTCCTTCCACTCCTGGCCGTGGTGCTTCTGAGCGTGGACACGTAGGTATGTCAAGGTGGTGAAACCTGGTCCCAGAGAAAACAAGAGGAGTTACCAGAGGCACTTGCAGACTGTGCACATGGTCAAGGCCCATGCCAAGAAATAAAATGAGTGAAGCAGGCCTTGCCAATGGAACCCAGAACACACAGCCAGTCTGTGTTTGACACTGACATATACATTCAAACAGAGCTTCAATAAATAATAATAATTGATACTTTATTGAAATTCTCTTTATTCTTCCCCCAACTTGCTCTTTGTTGCAGTGGCCAGATAGCTGGAGGTTAAGGGTCTTGCTCAAGGACCCGCAGACATGCCAAAGCTGGGTTGAAACTGGTGACCTTCTGATCACAGACACACAGGTTTAGCCCAGTGAGCCACATGATGCCCCACGTATATCAGAGCTAATGATCCTATTAATCAGCAGCAGAACACATTCTGAAGTGATGTTAACAGTAGCTTAATGTAATGGCTACACTCATGGACTCATTCCTTGTACTTGAACCTCGGCTAAAATCAGACACATGCAGCACAGATGGTCTCCATCCGTCTAAGTACAGATATTTTATGGGTTCCACTGAAGTAAAGGCAGCTGATTATGAGAAAGATCTCGGTGTGTATGTTGATGCTTCCATGTCCCATTCTTGCCAGTGTGGGGAAGCTATAAAAAGGCCAATAGGTTGTTGGGTTACATCTCTAGGTGTGTGGAGTTTAAGCCAAGGGAGGTGATGCTGCAATTATATAATTCCTTGGTAAGACCCCACCTAGAATATTGTATGCTGGTTTGGTCACCATACCTTGAAAAGGACAATGCTACCTTAGAAAAGGTGCAACATAGGGCTACAAGAATGATTCCTGGTCTTAGAGGAATGTCTTATGAGGAGAGGTTAGCTGAGTTGAATCTGTTTAGCCTTGAGCAAAAGAGACTAAGGGGGACATGATCCAGGTCTATAAGATTCTAACAGGTCTGGATGCTGTTCGGCCAAATGGCTACTTCAATATTAGTTTAAATACTAGAACTTGTAGCCATAAGTGGAAATTAGCAGGAGAACATTTTAAAATTAATTTGAGAAAGCACTTCTTTACACAGTGTGTAGTTAGAGTATGGAATAGTTTTCCTGTTAGTGTAGTGCAAGCTAAAACCCTGGGTCCTTTAAATCAGAGCTAGATATGATTTTAACAACTCTGAGCTATTAAGTTCTCCCCAAACAAGCTTGATAGGCCGAATGGCCTCCTCTTGTTTGTAAATTTCTTATGTATGTCTACTTGGATGCAGAAAACAAAGGCAAACTTACTGCGGTTACAGAGGTGGCAGGAGTGGTGCTGCGACTGGTCGTGCACTCGCATGTGATCGGTGATGTAGGCAGCAGACAGCAGCTTCCCGCAGATATGACATGGCACCTTCTCTTCGTGCCGTATCATGTGAGCGCGCAGGCGGTCCCGTGTGGCAAAGGCCGACTCGCATGTCTGCACGCCACGCAAAACGCAACCAGAGAGCACATGTGGTGAGACATGGAGAAGTGGCTCATTTACAAACACAGGTTGTGGTCAAGGACCAGAGTGTAATCGAGCGGTATAGAGAGAAGAGTGGTTACCTCACACTTGAACGGTCTCTCGGTGGAGTGGACTTGTCTGACATGGCTGTTGAGGTGGTCCGGCCTGAGACAGCAGAAGCAGCTAGTTAGACAGAGCAGGGTCCGAGGTCCCAGGGGTGGCCTAACATTTCAAGCACACGCCTGGACAACCTTACTGTACCGTGAGAAACCTTTGGCGCAGTGGGGGCACACGTAGGGCTTCTCAACACCACCTTGGTGTGAGCGTACATGGTAACTCATGCGGTCTTTCCGTTTAAAGCGCTGCTGGCAGATGGGGCAGGAGTAGGGCTTCTCGTCCGAATGGGACAGCCGGTGCCGATTCAGGTGGTACACGTCCCGAAAGGCCTTTCCACAGGCTTCGCAGGCATGGTTCTTGCGTACAGGGGTTGCACTGGTATTTGGGTTTGGCTGACGCTGTGAAGTGGGGGACGGTTAGGGTTACTGTTCTGTCCAGTGCTGTAAGGGCATCCTCTACAGGTATCAGCACCTGCTCTGATAATGTGCAGGATCCAAACACTGGGCTGCTTAAATGACTTTCGGTGTTTACAGCACACAACGATCCCACCATTTTTCAATGGTGGGCTTTTCTCATTATAAGTTAACAAAATGGTCATGATTAACGTTTAATATCCGACATGCATGTCAAAATATCCCCTACATGGAGATCAATTCTATGCACATACAGTGCAAACCCAAAACCTGCCAATTAGCAGTTTCACATCAGCCAGTGGCATTGCTGCACACGTATCCTCTTAAACCAACCTGCACCATTGCCCCAGTAACCAAGACAGCTGACGGAGGAGGAACAGACGCAGCCATGGTGACTGCTGCTGTGGTGATAGATAAGGAAATGGGTTGTACATCCTGGGTGCCAAGAATTGGCTGGTGAGGGACAGACTCAGGAGTGGGATGGGGAACAGAGAGGTGCAGCAGGGAAAGAGGGACAGTGGCCCTCCCTGCTCCAGCTTGCACCCCCTTCACACTGTCGTCCCTCATCACTCGATCCTTCATTCGGATGCCTGTGTGGACTGACTGGTGCCGACGGAGGTTGTAGCTATTCTTGAATTGTTTGTTACAGAGCGGGCAGATGTGGGCGGCACGTGAGGGACGAGACACGGGTTTCACTGAGTGAGAGAAAGAGAGAGAGGAATAAGGGGGCAGTCAGCTCCAGCCACAGAGCCCAAATTAGCAGAGCAGGCAGTGAGGAAAAGCCACCTGGAGGCTCTCCTCTTCACCCCTTCTCACCAGGTAAAGGTTCCTCATTTAGAGCAGCGGTGTCCACCGTTGAAGGGGGTGTGGCTATGTGTTCAGTAGGCGGGTTCTGCACTGATCCCGTAAGTTCTGGGAGGAGATCTGATTGGAGAGTTGTCTCTGCTTGGGTTTGGGTAGGTTGTGTCTTAAAAAGGCCAAAAGAATCACTTAAAAAAAACTCTGCAAACCTCAGAATCCTGGGATCTCTTCTGTTTCTACATGCACACTTACTACACGTTGTGTTTTTATTTTAACCATACGAGTCTCAACTCAAGATCATTTTGTTAGTAATCTGTTCATTTGAACATGTCATTTAGACATAACCGAACTCCAGAAAAATGCAACACGTCATGTGAGATTTTATTTTGACCACAAGGCTCATATTTGTATTCTTCAATAAAACGCGACGTGGGCTCACGATATTCATGCAATGGTCCAACATGCGTTCATATCAACGGCGCTTACTGACAGAGAACAAAGCACAGCATGCGATTTTGCACAACTCACCTGAAATAAAAAATTACTCCAAGCCGCATCCATTTTGAACTGTAGTCAGAGTAATAGTTATCAAAAATATTTTTGCATATAGTATCATTAAACAAACTCGTGGTTTGTCCGTCTTCGTAATACAGTCCTTAACAAGGGTTCATAACTTCAAGCTGCCGACGGAATAAAAACATCATTTCGTCCAAGATTATAACGCATTAAAATTAACTGAGTAAAATGAACAGCAAACGCCAGTTCACCAGAATATTACCGTAACCGTTGTTTTCTTGTCAGCAGCCGCTTGCTAGCTAATATTACTGTCACAGCTTTCATTCATATCTACTCAAAATATTTCCCCTACAAATTTTCCTTTGAAAGTCCACATTATTAGTTTGACTTGACTAACCTAACCATTCGGCCATCTGCCTAATAATAGCCAGCGATTGATATTGACTGGTTAGGTAGAAGACATTTTGTTTTTAACTTTTGTAAGCTGAGCCACACGAAACCCCCGCAAACATTAAATACAACCAAAACCTAAGAGTGCATCATTTTAAACTGTCTGGTCATACTTCAGCTAGCTAGCTACCAACACAAGGCATAAGCTGTTGTTCATTCAAATCATGCAAAAATTCGATTGTTTGTTAAGTGAAAAATACATATTAATAGATTTTAAAAGTTACGAAATATAATTAGCCTGTTCCCTTACAATGCTTTTTTAGAAAAAATATTTGTTTTATTTCAATTTTATATTATCACCGCCAGGCCGGGCGGGTGTTTATTAAAGCCTCGGTGTTGCGTGAAGTCTTGGCCCCGGCTAAAGCGCTCCCCTCCGGCCACAACCCGTCACTCCGCCTCGGGTGTTCAATTGAGAAGATGTCATCTTTCTTTTTTTTCTATCTCTCTCCCTCCCTCCCTTTTTCCTTCTTTTCTTTTTTTATCTCTTCTTTTCTCCCCCCTCAGATTCTCCCTCACCGCGATGTCCCCCTTATTTTAAAGGGAAAGTAGTCAATCCGCTCGCCCCCCCCCACCACCATCCGTCGGCCTCCTTCGCCGCGCGCGCTGCCGTCACCTTCCCACGGCCCTCACCCCCTCCCGTCGCGAATTTGGCCGATGGAAATTGTCGAAGTGGAACACCGCCGCAGCTCAATAATAATAACCCATTTTGCAGCTGGTAAAAAAAAATCACGCTAACCTGCGCAGCAGCTGAAATATGTTACGGCAAATGTTCATTCCAGCCCTGTCTTTGTCAATCAATACACGATTACTGAGAAAATGCATTGAATAACAATAGTACAGGTGTATTTGCAACCCGAACTTTACGTTTCCCCTTCGTGCAAACTTAATACAGCTTAAGATCCGGTAATTCTGATCAATACGTCTTTATTAGAGCAGGATACAGCATTTTCACTTCACAGAATTTCAACAGTACTCTTCTATTTGCACGACAGGCACCCAACATAAAAATAAATAAATAAAAAGATGAAAACGTAATCTTTCTCTACCCGGCGTTCTCAAATATCATAACTTAACAAATAAGGCTCACTCCTATCACAGAAGCAAATATCTAAAATCTCTATAACGGGGCACGTTTTGTGCATTCATAAACCGTAAAGGGAAGAGACTTGGATTGTCACTCCCGACTGAAAGTCTAACCAACTAGTAACAATCTATTTCTATTACTTAATCGGTAGATCGCATTGCTAACCTTACTCTTTATAAAATGAAGGGAATGGATGTACCCAGTCTTAGAAAGATCTACAAATGACCATAACGTCGAACGAAAATCACAATTACAAATTCATTAATAATAAAATAATAATAAATCAGTGAAATGCAGGTGGAATTGACTCAAAGCTTCTAAGCTGCTCTATGTTGTTATACCTTTAATCCTACGGGTGCCTCATCCCTATCAGCCGTCATCCTGCTAAACTCCGCTTTCCAGTTTAATCAGCCCCATCAATTTCATTTCGCCGCCCAAACTTTCCCTACACCTCCCGTTACTACTGTTGTCAGTCTGTGAGTGTACGCAGCTTTCCTATGAAGTGCACACCGCAGCTAATTATAATTTATATAAGACTTGAACAGATACTATTCCTTCCATTAAAAACTGTCAATATAATACTTAACATAAATACGTGGACTCTTGTAATATAAACGAAAACCATAAAAAGCCAAATATCTTTGTTGATGTTTCACAGCCTTACGTAAAAGGTCCCTACATTTGTCTTACAATTCACCTTTCTTGATTATTTACTATCCACCATTTTTATTTTACAGGTGCTGCCAAACTGCACCCCCAACCATGCATCTCATTCCAGCCAGTCTGTCTGTCTCTCAGTTATCCTTTCTTCTTTCCACCTCCCTCTCTGCAAGGTCGATGGCAGCCATGTTCCTGGAAGCGGTAATCAGGTGCAGCAGGCTGATCCCAGACTTCATCACAGACACGATGCCACAGACGCCCAGCAGCCACAGAAACCATGCTGCCAGATGGGGGAGAAGAGCATCACAAAGAGCCCCGTGGAACATGGCGTTGGAGGGAGAGACGGAGAGAGGGGGAGAGGCAGAAGGGAAGGAGAAAGAGAGGCAGAGGGAGAGAAAGAGTGACACAGAGATACTGGAGGAAAGAGACAGAGGGGGAGACTAGGAAAAAGTGAGAATAACCAAGGGAGAAAGAGGGAGAGAGGGACAGACAGAAGGAAAGACAAAAGGATGGAGAATGGCAGAAGGAGATGGGAGAGAGAGGGAAGGATGATGAGGGTCAGGAGTGACAGAGACTGGCTCACCCTGCGGCTCCTCCAGGAGGTGCAGGATGTACAGGAGGCAGTAGAAGAGTTCGTTCCCCATGCACATGAAGAACAGCACCGGCTGTGGGGGGGGTGGGGTCAGTCAGCATGGAAGCAGCATCATCATCATCCCCTTGGGGTGTGTGTCTGACGCTCTTACCCGAGAGGTGTAGTACAGCCGTAGAACAGGGTTCCCAGACAGATCGATGGCCTTGTGGCTAGATGCACCCTTCATGATGGAACTAACGAGGATGAGAGGACGAACAAAATAAATCACGAGAAGGAGAGGAAGGGAGGATGCTTTCCAACCTTGGAAAAAAGAAACACGGGTCTCAGACTGCATGATTGCGGGGTAGTTTGGGGTTGCTACCTGTGCAGATGCAGCCAGTGACTGGCGACATCCAGACTCATGCTGAGCTGAAAGAGGAAGGTGAACGAGGGATAGAGCAGAGCCAGGTTCACCAGCAGGCACATTGTAGCACAGCGGTCCGTCAGCATGTCCAGCATGGCCCCGAATTTGGTCCCTACACAAGGGAACACACAAGCCAGGGAGAGCGTGAAGAGTGGAATACAAGCCACAGTACACAACCATAACCAGCCAACACACTGGCACCAAGTCCAGCACCTACCTTGGTTGAGCGCTCTGGCAGCATGGCCATCAAAGGCATCTAGCAAGGCGCTAAGCAGGTAGAAGAACATCGCCGGCATTGGATAGGATGGCATGAGGTAGAAAGCCAGTAGAGCTAGTGCGATCCGGGCATAGCCTAGGAGAAGGAGCAGATGCGGAGCACCACGATGACATTTCCCAGTACAGTGCCAGAATATTCATTTACAGAAACTCAATGTTTACATCACGAGTCGTTTAACACGTACTACCCGTAATGCCCAACACCGCAAAAAAACACAAACCTAGCTTGGATAGCCAAAAGCAGGAAATTAAAAGAGAAAGCTACAACAATTAACAAAATTAGTTCTACAAGCTTCTCCACTTGACGTAGATACTTGAAGAACCTATTTAAATGGGTCGCGATCTATATGTAGCGCCAGACGCATCGACTCACCTATCAAATTGGGGACAAACAAAAAAATGTTTTCCTCCGTCATCATAGCAATTGGTTTTAAGTTTATATAATACTTTCTGTCTCCTACTGTTTCCTCTGAAACACTAAAACACTGCGCCCCCTTCGCCGCTCTAGCTCGAAATCAGGCAAGCTTCCGGAGCGGTGCAAACGTCAGTAGACCATCCCTTTAAGGGACCCAGATTTCTCTGGCCTCCATTTTGAAGACGAGAGAGGGACAAGTACAAGGCGGAGCGCCTTTAAATTTGTAGTCCAGACGGAGAACTCGCGCGATGTTTGCCTAAACCTCAAAGAGCTTCTTTCGTCTAAATCAGGGGCAGGCAGTCTTATCCAGAAAAGGCCACTGTGCGTGCAGGTTTTCGCTGCAGCTCTCTAATTAGAAAACTGATTACCTGAAGAGTTCTCAGGTCTGGATTTGAACAGCTGGCCTAAAGGTTATCCCAAAAACTTGCACAAACACTGGCCCTTTGAGGATATGATTACCTTCCCCTGCTCTAAATCAATTCTTAACCATAGTAATGGAACATGACCTATGCTTTTGACTTAACCGTACACAGTGCAGCATCAAAACACGTACTGGAAATGAGACGTAAAAATACTTAGGTTCTCAATTTGAACAATATCAATGCTAGTTTTATTTCCTTAAAAAACATATTCACATCGTCCAGTGTTATCACAAAAGTATGTTGCCTCACAACAATCACAAAAATAAGTCTCAATGAACACTCACCAATGTCTGGTTTAAAATCTTTTATTTTTGTTAAAATTGTTTTGTTAATTTCTGTACAATGAATTCTGTTAAGAAGCCCTTCCCTGTGACTGCAAATGGCTCAGCTGTAAGGCTGTCAGTGGGCTCTGCTTTAGGCCCATGCAGCGAAAACCTTCTCTCCTGGCCTTCAGGGCTGCTGCAGTCTAATCGGTTGCAGTGTTTATGCAAAATATTGGAAAATCTTTCAAAATCCATCCAAAACCTGGAACCAGAAACCAACCTTTAAGCTAGCCATCACCAGCCTCCATTCAGCACTGTAATTACATACACACACAAGGAGTGCCAGAAAACGCTGCATCCTAAGCACCAACGAGGTGGCGTCAGGGGTGCAATTTGACAGTTTGTGGCACAGTACACCAGGCTTGATTTGGCTGACCCATAATATCCTCTGCTCTTTCAGGAATACACGGTTGATTGGGTGTTTAGTGGCACAATATGTACTTATCAGTCCAGTTTTTCCCCAGTGCAGTGTACAGAAGAGATCCCATGTAACTGCTCAAAATACAAAAAAAATATATATATCCCACATCCCCTTTGTTTTAGTTTTTAACAAAAAAGCCAGTACATGTGTGAGTACAGTAAGATGACTCAAAACTTGCTGGTTTGCACTGGTGACACTACTGTACTCTATAAATATATATACACAGCTAAAATTTTAAACTGTCCTGTACACAATTAATACTGTCGCTAATGTACTACAACCCTGACAATTCACTGACCAAAAAAATCCTACGTTTAGGCTTTGTGGGGAATTTGGGGTTAGGTAGTCCTTTATTTAAACAAAAAAATAATAATAATAAAATAAAAAAGGTCTATCACAGTAACATCTCTCACACTCCCCACCTAGTGGTCAACGTTGGCAATAACTTTAAAAAATAAACAAAAATAACAGAATTAGTGCACAAATGTTTCAACAACTCCAGTAGTAGTAGTAGTAATAATAATAATAATAGTAGTAATACTTACTGAAAAACTTTCCCCCAAAATTTTTCAATACTATAACATCAAATTTATTATTACTATATAAAAGTGTTCAGTTAGTGCTTTATATACATACGAGTACAATATAAATCAAAAGTGTGGGACAGTGAACAGTGTTTACTGTCAATAAACCTTTATATATATATAACATGTACTGTTATGTATACAAATGCTGTCTGTACATTAATTTCATGCATTGAAATGTGAGCCCCATACACACACATCATATTTACATACTCAGTATGCTTGCTATGGAATGATGGGAGCTGTTTTTTCACATTTTCACACATGCCCAATGCCTTGCGTGTGCAGGAATGGGCCAGGTTTCTATCCAAGCAGCATGTTCTCGCAACCTTTATGCGAACGCTTTTATTGCTTGGCCAGTGTGACGCCAATCCATGCAATCCCTTTAAGAGACCTTAAAGGCAGTGGGGAAGTTGTAGTGAATGATTTGAGCCACTGGATGGCAGTGAAGCATTTGTAAAAGTTAAAACCCTTTAATAACAGCTTATTTTCCAAGTTTGTCCCAACCTTTCCCTATACCTATCCTACCTACTTGTCTCTGGTTCAAATGAACTATTATTACTATTAATAATAGTCAGGTTCATGTGTGATCCATCTCAGTCAGTATTTACACTGCGTTCTTAGCTTTCAGTTCTTTCCACCTCCAGAAGGCCCTATTCACTCCGACTCTCACAATTTAGCACCAGTCCCTCTATCTCGTCCTCTCTGTAAACAACATTGTGACTAAAGTATGTCCCTGCTCTTCACTCAGAGCCCATGTCAGATTCCGGTATAGTGTGGGCCTAAGGTCATCCTGCTGCCCCACGCCTAGCCCAGCGACCCCCACCCCATACCCCGCACCCCCTCTATGAGTAGGAGAGGTGGGAGCCATTGGATATATGGGAGGTGACCGAGGTGCTCCGACTCAGCCCGCCCTCACCAGTCGCCGCCCCACCAGCTCCACTTCCGGAGGCTGTCCTCCGTAGAGGCTGGGGGCTGTTTCTCAGGGCCATCAAACTGGGCCCCCTCACAACCAGCCCCCCTCCTCCACTGCCACCATAACCTCCCCCTTGGGAAGAGGAGGAGGAAGAGGAGGATGGGGGGGAGGAGGAGGAGGACAGAGATATGGGAGGTGGAGGTGGGGGCGGGGGCAGTAGCGCCAGGGACTGGGAGGAAGAGTGGGAGGACAGGTGTCGAGAATGGGAGTGGCCATGGGACGGGTGGCCGCTCCCAGCCGCCCACTCCCGCTCCCGCTCCCGCTCCCGCTCCCGGTACAGGTGTGGGGTGCTCTGGTGATGGTAGTGCTGTGGCAGGTGATGGTGGTGTCGGTGGGATGCTGAAGAGGAAGAGGACGACGAGAAGAGAGCCCCATCACGGCCCACCTGCCCGTGCGAGGATGTCGACAACGCCACCACCCCACCGGCCTCGATGCAGCTGTTCTGACTCCGCCAAGAAGGCGGTGCCCCTGAGTTCTGGGGGTGCACGCCATGGGTCCAGTGGCTCCTGGAGCGGGGCACGGGCTGTGAGGGCCAGCCCCCTGAGGAGGATGGGGGCGGGTTGGGGTAGCCCTGGCTGAAGGCTTCAGCAGGAATGCTGGTCAGCGCCATGTTGCTGAAGCCCAGCCTCATGCTCTCTGAGTCGAAGGCCTCGATCTCACGGGCCTGGCGTTCTAGCAGCGACCGGATCCGCTCTGAACGTTCATTCTGCAGGGACACCATCTCCTCCTCGATCTGGGCCGATTGGGGTGAGAAAACAAAGATTTTTGTCACAGAACAACAATGGGTCTCCTTTTAGGTACTTTTTCTGCTGATTTCAGACTTCCACTTGTAGTTTTTGAGAGCCATCATTTTTAGGTTATCCTGATATCATTCCCTATTAAGAATGCATGGGCACAATGAAATTAAATTAATGAAAAATTATTTTGAGTTGAATTATTATGAGTTTACAGACTAACATTTGGACATGTTGAGAGATTCCTGCTCTCTCCCTCTGATATGGAAAAATGATACCAAGGCTAGCGTTGTCTCAGTATGCTGGCTGAATTCTGCTGGACCCTTAAGAGGGATGTTTCTGAGGCTTCTACCTTTTGGATGAGTCACTTCGGACATATACTGTAAATAAATGTAAAGTGGAGTTTAACTGTGTCACTTAAAATTCTTGACTGATAAGGAAATCCCAATAAGATAAGAATTTAGCACTAAGATTCACCTATTGTGATGCATGTGACAAAGAGTAAAATGTGCTGAAGTGTTATTGATTATGAAGCTGTGTGCTGGGATCTGCAGCCCAGCAGACGCACCCTCTGCTCCAGCAGCGCCCGGCGGATGGACACCCGCTGCTCCAGCTCCTTGACCTCCCGCTCGTGCTGCGAGTCCGTCTGCATCTTGATCTTGCTCTGATAGGCGTTCAGCAGCTCCAGCTCCTGCTGCAGCTGCATCCTCAGCGCTTGGCACTCCTCCTCCTGTGTCTCGTCCAATCGCAACTGTGAGGGGAGAAGAGAGGGCGGGGGCAGGTGGCGTCAGCACGAGGGGGGTGAGACTGGGGGTGTGGTGGGGTAGCCTCTAGCATGCTGCGGGCAGCCCATTTCATGGCCTCACCGTCCGGCTACCTCAGGCGGTCCGCAGACCGCCCTTCTCTTAGCTCCTGCCTGATCATGAGCCCAGGTTAGCTGAGAGCTTAGTGGCTGCCCCAGAGCGGGTGGGACCATCTCTGCCACTCTTTGCGTCTGTGTGCTGGGAGGGGCAGGTCGCTTGCCTTACTCACAGCCTGTGTGGACAGCATGTCGTTGATGGAGTGGTCATACTGCTCAGCCAGGATGGCCAGCTTGCGCGTCTGCTCCTCCTTCAGCCGCTTGAGGATGGCCTTGTGCTCCGACTTGGGCGTGCTCTCCAGCAGGTGGTTCCTCAGCGCCTTGTACTGTCGGGTCTGAATCTTACACGTGTCCTGGAACTGCCGTTTGATCTGCAGCTCTTTGGACTGAAGAGGAATTCCGATTCAGCGAATTTGTCACTTTACCATCATAGTCCTCACCCGTCTTGCCATCCACCCTACGCCCCTCCCACATCACAGTCCCCCTTGTCCTGTTACTCACATCACAGGCTCAACCCCATGTCCACACCCATATCGCATTCCCCGTTCCAACATACAACCCACACTGGTCTCACCTTGAGGCTCTTGGGCTGCTGCCGCACCTCGACAGCGTGCTTCTGACGCAGCTCCTGCTCGCGCCGCTTGTTGTACTCCATCTGGTTGGTGAGCTCAGTCTGGTGCTGCGTGCGGATCAGCTCAGCGCGCGTACGCTGCACCAGGCCCAGCTGCCGGAACTCCAGCTCCTGTGTGGACTCGTGGTGCCGCAGCAGCATGGCGCACTCCAGGTCCTTCTGCGTCTGGCGCTTGTTCAGGTCCTAGGAGACAGGTACATGCATTCGGATTTACAGGGAGCCTTCACCACCATGCCCCCTGCTGGCCACTGTCCAACATACCTCTCTGAGCAGATCCTGCTCCAGGTTGTGTCTGGCCAGCAGCATCTTCCTCTTGTACTGTCGACACTGCAGCTCGTAGTACTGCCTCTGTCTGCGCAGCAGCCCTGCCTCCTCCTCCGCCTGCACCTGCTGCAGATTCTCCTTCTGCCGAACCAGCCACTCCTGCTTCTCCCGCTTCGGGGTTGACTGGTTCTCACTCAGCTCCTGCACACACAGGCACAGATGTATGGTCAGGTCTGTCTGATTGGATCGAAGACCCCCCCCCAAGAGCCGTACGCAGACCTGCACCTGCGTACCTCCTTTAGCTGCTCCTTGCGCTGCCTGTACTGCCGCTTCTGGGAGTCCAGCAGGGTGGAGAGTTCCTTCTTTTGCTGGGTCAGGATGTGCTGCTGGAACTTCTTCTCCTCTGCCAGCGCAGCCTTTGTCTGCAGATATGAGAGGAGGGTCAGCAGGCAGCGGTCGGACATCAGCCCCGAGTCCCGGACTGCCGGTTTACCTCTTTCTCTAGGATGGCCTGGTGCCTCTTGCCCAGTTTGTCACTCTCCATGGCGAAGCTGCTCCGCTGGGTCTCCAGCTCCTTGTCCAGCCGCAGCTGGTGCTCGTCCATCTCGGCCTTCAGCTTGTTCTCCAGCGCCATCAGCTGCTTCTGGTGCTGCCGCCGCATGCGCTTGTATCCCGACATCTGCTCCCGCAGCGCGGAGCCTTGCTCGTGCTCCTGGATCTGCCGTGTCACCTAGAGGGACGACACAAGAGTAACCATGGGGTCACAGAGGTGCCACAGGACAGAGGTCTTATGGGTGGGGGGGCTGGTGTCATGACTACCAGAGAGGCGGTACGGATGGTGGCAAAGTGGTCTGGGTTCTGGTAGTAGGTGCGACGGCGAGCTGCAGATGACGCCTGCTGCTGGTGCTGCTGTGTATCCACCTCAGGCTGATAAGGGTCATCATAGATGTTGTCGTGACCCTGTGGAGGTGTGAGGGGGATACGGTGGTCACAGAAAGTAGGCACAGGAGGGCATGGGGAGCATGTAATCGGGGGGGGGGGGT
>JAODUD010000045.1:4242811-4255130 GCA_026784285.1 Stomatorhinus walkeri
GTGCACTGCATCAATACAGTTGTGAATCACTCAGTTCAGTTATATAATCTAAATAAAGTAATTGCTAAGCTACCTGCCACCCGTATGCCTCCAATACATGGACTCAGTACCTATGTAACACCACTGGACTGTCAAAAAACCTCTAAAATAAGAAAAATACCTGCTCACCTCTTCCCCCCTCCCAGTCTGTGGTCAGGCTCCACTTAACACCAAGATAGTGGGGGGTCAGGACGCATCTCCAGGCAGGTGGCCCTGGCAAGGCAGTCTGCAGCTGAATGGCTCTCACGTCTGCGGAGGATCCCTCATCAACAATAACTGGGCGCTCACTGCTGCCCACTGCTTCGAAAAGTGAGTAAACACGGCGTACGTCTGTCTTCTGTAACTGCTCATCCGGGTCAGTCTCAGAGTGCAGCCGAACACAGGACACAAGGCAGGGTACACATTGGATGGGATGCCCATCCATTGCAGGGAACTTTATTACAAGCTATGGGCAATTCAGAGACACTGACTCATGTAACATAATGTTTTCAGACTGTGTGAGGGATATACAATGCCATCCACAAATATTGGCACCCCTTGTAAAGGTTTGCAAAAAGGGTCAGAAAAAAATCCACCTTTAAGTGAAGCACCTTCATCTCACACTGAAAAAAATGACAAAAATCTAACCTTCCACTGAAACAGAAAAACAAATCCTTCATCAGGAAATAATTATTTTCAACAAAAATTGCACAACTATTGGCCCTCCAGCATTTAATACTCTGTGCAACTGCCCTTTGCCAGTATATCAGCGTTGAGTCTTCTCGTATAACGTTATGCAAGGTTGGAGAATACAGAGCCGGGCGTCTGAGTCCATTCCTCTTTACAGAATCTCTCCAGATCTTCCAGGGTCCTAGGCCCTCTCCTGTACACTCTCATCTTCAGCTCAGCCCACAGGTTTTCAATGGGGTTCAGGTTGGGGGACAGAGATGGCCATGGCAGAAGCTTGATTCTGTGGTCAGTTAACCATTTTTGTGTTGAACTGGACATGTGCATCATTGTCCTGCTGGAAGATCCAGTTTTTCTTTCCTGGCAGTGGCAGATAAATTTTCATGGAGTCCATAATGCCATGTAAAGTTTCCAGGGCCTCTGGGGGAGAAACAGCCCCACAACATCACAGAACCTCCACCATTTTTTACAGTTGAGAACTTTTGGTTATAGTTGATTCTTTTCATTATAGCCATCCTTATTTTTACGACAAAGTCACCTTGAATTTTGATTGCCAAAAAAGCTTAATTTTTGTTTCTCAGACCATAGAACATGGTTCCAGTCAAAGTTGCATTAGTGTTTCACAAAGTCCAGGCACTTACGTTTGTGGTTAACTGACAGACAAGGCTTCTTTCTGGGATACCCTCCTAATAATCTGTTAGCATGAAGGTGGCGTCTGATGTTTTAATCGGAGATGTGGTGACCCCAAGATCTTATTGGTCTTGTAATTTTTTACAAGATTATTTTGGGATTATTTTGCTTCTCTTGTGATCCCCCTCACTGTATGAGGGTAAAATAAACTTGGGTTCTCTTCCAGGCAGGTTTGTAACAGTTCCAGTTGACAATAACTTTTTCATTATGGGCAGTACAAATGGGCATTTTCAGGTGCTCATGTTTGCACCTAATCAGGAAGTCATGGATTACAACTTGAAGGTTCCTACACACCCCAGTCAACTCAAAGATCTACAATTTACATGGGAAACTTGCTTCAGTTACATTATGTTTAGTATATTTTACAGGGGTGCCAATAATTGTGGCTCATGTGTTTTTGTTAAAAATTATTTTTTGATGAAGGTTTTGTTTCTCTTTGAATATGTTTATTTAAATGAAAGGTTGGATTTTTCTCATTTTTTTAGTGTGAGATGAAACTACTTCACCAAAAGGTGGATTTTTTCTAACCCTTTTAACAAATCATTACAAGGGGTGCCAATAATTGTGGAGGGTGCTGTATGGTCATGAGAATACCCATTTAATCATATGTAGGATGTGCAAAATACACACACACACACACACAGCTGGGGGTGGGGTTGGAGCCATCCAGTCCTGGTGTGAGGCTATAAAGTGAATTACTATGGTGAAAGATGACGATTGTGTATTAATTCCTCAATAATCATCTTTAGCTTCACATCAAAAACGTCTTTAAAACGTTTCTGTCCACCGCAGTGAATCTCCTGCTGACTGGAAAGTGTATGTGGGTCTGCAGACCCAGGACAGAACTAACCCAAATGGACAGGGCAGCGCCGTGAGCCGCATCATCATTCATCCCTTTTACGACAGTCAGACGCACGATAATGACATCGCTCTAATGCAGCTCAGCACCACTGTGACCTTCACCGACTACGTCCAGCCCATCTGCCTGGCAGCCAGCGGCAGCACCTTCTACAGCGGCACTGAGACCTGGGTCACTGGCTGGGGTGACATCAGCTCTCAAGGTCAGTGTGAAAATACGCTGAACCCCATGCCTAATCCATAGCCCTTCCATTGCTGGAAGTGAATCTTTGTCATTAATCTTTGTCAATGCTCTCAATGTTCTCTGCTCAAGCAGGTTTGCCTTCAAAGCTTCACAATGCAGGTCTATCAGCTTTTGTAAAATACAGTCAGCCCACTTGTCATCATAACTAAATGTCTTTTCACACCAGTCTCCCTTCCATCACCTGGGACTCTACAGGAAGTGCAAATTCCTATAATCGGAAACAGGATCTGTAGCTGCCTTTATGGCACAGCAAATATCAACGTCACGAACAACATGATATGTGCTGGTCTCCTACAAGGAGGGAAGGACTCATGTCAGGTACAGCAGCTTCTCCACAGTCATTTTCTGGGCATGTAACTGAGAGCTTTCCCTGTGCTTATAGGCTTCAGTGTTGGTATATGAAAGAATTTCATGGATGGTGATTTTGTTACTTACGATATGAATGTATTTGCAGGGAGATTCTGGTGGTCCACTGGTGACCCAGCAGGGCTCTGTCTGGGTCCAGGCTGGGGTTGTCAGCTTTGGCATCGGATGTGCAGAACCAGACTTCCCTGGAGTTTACACCAGGGTGTCCAACTATCAGGACTGGATCATCTCCACCATCATCTCCACCATCTCCTCTCAAAACCCAGGCTTTGTCACGTTCACCTCCAGTGGCACAGATGATAATAACAGCACATGTCCTGAAATGGGCATTAGCTCCTCCTCCATGACCAGAGCCTCAAACTTTCTCCTTCTCTCCCTTCTCCTCTCTTTAGCTCCTTCTCTGCTGCATCCCTGCCTCAAATTGTAAACATCTGCCATTTTAGGCATTAGAAAAAACACCAGTGAGAAGCTGTGTACTGGAGGTCAAATGCAAAGTGATGTAACAGATAAAAGTCTTGTTAAATTCTGGGGCAATTATATCTTAACTTTCAGCCCGTGCGACAATAATACTTAATAATAAAAGCATACCTTTATACTGTTAACTGTAATACTTCCTCTTCATCACCTAATAAAATCATGACTCATTAAGAATTGTACTGAAGTTTTTATTGTGTCTGTGATTTCATAATTAACACTCAAAGCATTCATACCATTCATAATGGCCAGATGCATTTCTACAGTGGGGTATCCATGTTATTCTGTAGTACTGAGGACTGCCATTCTTTAAAATGTTTAATGCAGTTTTGAGTACTGCATGTACCATGAGAAGGGCTGTCATCATGCTTAAAAGGGTGAATTTATACACCAAATTCATTTCGATTTAACCGTTTGAGAGGAAAAAACTGCTTTGGTGTTTCATGACAGCATTTTTTCCCAAGACCTCTACAATTCGCCCTGACATGCTGTCAATCAACTTCTGGGCCAAATCCTAACCAATGGCAGCCCATTCTTGCATAATCAATACTTGGAGTTTGTCGGAATTTGTGGGTGTTTGTTTGTCCACCCGCCTCTTGAGGATTGACCATAAGTCCTCAATATGATTAAGGTCTGGGGAGTTTCCTGGCCATGGACCCAAAATGTTGATGTTTTGTTCCTGGAGCCACTTAGTTATCACTTTGCCTTACGGCACGGTGCTCTATCACGCTGGAAAAGGCATGTTCATCACCAAACTGTTCTTGGACGGTTGGGAGAAGTTGCTCTCAGAGGACGTTTTTGGTACCATTTTTTATTCATGGCTGTGTTCATAGGCAAAATTCGCGGACTCACATTTGAGATCTTTTAGTTACAGGGGATTCATCAGAGAAAATGACTTTACCCCAGTCCTCAGCAGTCCAATCCCTGCACCTTTTGCAGAATATCAGTCTGTCCCTGATGCTTTTCTCGGAGAGAAGTGGCTACTTTGCTGCCCTTCTTGCCACCAGACCATCCTCCAAAAGTCTTCGCCTCACTGTGTGTGCAGATGCACTCACACCTGCCTGCTGCCATTACTGAGCGAGCTCTGCACTGGCGGTGCCCCGATCTCGTGGCTGAGTGAACTGTAGGAGATGCGCTTGCTGGACTTTCTTGGGCGCCCTGAATCCTTCTCTCCTTGAAGTTCTTGATGATCCAATAAATGATTGATTTAGGTGCAATCTTACTAGCAGCAGTATCCTTGCCTGTGAAGCCATTTTTGTGCAAAGCAATTATGACTGCAAATGCACATCATAGGCAAGGATATTCACATTGGGAAAGGTTTCAGTTGTGCACATGTGGACCAGTTAAGGCTGCTCGAAATTAATTTGACAACCTGAACCTTGGTAGTCGTCCCACTCAGCCTAACACAGTGGTCAGAGGTCTTGAAGGTCTATGTTTCAATGCTCACGTAAGAAGTATTGCTAGAATTGTTTTCTACCATCTATGGAAAATAGCCAGTCTTTGGAAAATGCTTTCACTGACTAATACAAGGCTTTATATTTTCCAGACTGGATTACTGTACAATCCCCTTTCTGGTTATCCGCCTGGATACTTAAATAAATTTCAGCTGATACAAAACTGTGCAGCTCTCACAAAACTTTTTTTTTCTTTTTTTATATTAGCCCAGTTCTATGCTTCCGTTACTGGTTTCCAGTTGTCTTGGTTTGACCCCAAAATACTGCTGTTAACTTATAAAGTACTGAATGGCCTTGCACCAGAATATCTTAGAGATCTACTGATCTATTACAACCCTCCTTACCTCTTTCGATCACAAGGAGCAGGCTGTCCATTATTACCAAATGTAGAAAGACCTACGGCAGGCTGCAGAGCATTCCACAATTGTATCCTATTTTACAGAAGACTTTCAGTCTTTTTTATCTATTGCTTCGGCCTTCTACAGATGACCAATCACTATTCTGGGAAACTGCAAAAGCCTTCTCGAGAGCTCTCATCATAACTTATATGTCTAGTAGGAGGCGCAGACAAAATGAAAATGGGGGATTTTAGAAAGCAAACAAACAAGCTGAAAGAGGTTATACAACAAGCCCGTCTTCAAGGAAACTTAAGGAAATTCCTGCAATCTATTCTGCTTCGGAATCCCTCTTAACAAAACAGGCAGAGTGGAAAATCAGATGACCTAAAGAAAACCTTGATGAATACGGCAACAAAGCAGGGAATTGTTTAACTTAAATGACGAAGAAAAAAGTAGCTTCACAAACTATTTCTTTAATTACAGATGAAAAATGCGATTTTATGACACGACTACCATTACCGACGCCTTCAAATGATTCAATAAAAATTTTTATACATCACCATAGATAGTCGCATTTGGATTCTCCAGAACTATTGGACACTTTTTTTCTCCTCTCTTAATCAGAAATCTGCTCTTAATGCCCCCAAATCTAGGAAAGAGGTATTTATGACTATTAAAAGATTGCAATCTGGGAAGGCGCCAGGACCTGACGGGTTCAGTAGTGAATTTTATTAAGTGTTTCAGTATATCCTGGTGGACCCATACTAGATATGTTCCATGACTCATTTGGAAAAGACAGTCTTCCTACATCTTTGAGGGAGGCAAATATTTCTTTGATCTTGAAGAAGGGCAAACAGCCTGAGAACTATGCTTCCTATAGACCTGTATCTCTATTAAATATAGATCTGAATCTCCTCTCCAAGACACTTGTGATATGGTTTGAAGGGTTACTTCCTCTTCTTCTTAGTGAAGGTCAAATGGGTTTCATTAAGGGTCTGTCAGGGTCAGTGCCTGTCCGCCCTTGCCCTTCACGTGTCTTCCCTACTTGGTCAGCAGGTGTTACTGGCCATTCCTCTGTCTTTGCACTAGACCTTTGGGTTTTCCCTGTGCCTCAAGCTATCACATGGCTCAGTGGATTGAGTGTGTAGCACAGAGGCTTTAACACTGCAGCCGTGGGTTTGAGGACAGTCTCATTTGTTGTTTTGTATTTATTGATTTTCTGTTTCCATGGTTTATTTTCTATTTGTCTCCCTCTCTTAGGTTTTCCATACTTGTGTCTGGTTCACTTCAAGTCCTGTTTATATTTTAAATTCCTGGTTATTATCTTAGTGTAACCAGTAACTAAGCATTAGTTACATACTGATTCCATCTCCATCCTTATTCATCCTTAATGAATCATGACAGCATGTCAATATTATCTATGATCAGTTCACGGAGTGGCGATGACTTAGAAATGATGGAGCAAATGTTCAGAAGTGTGCAGTTAGAAAGTTGTGCTTTGACTGGAGTCTGGGGTAGACTACAGAGATTATTAAAATTGACAGCATGTTGGGTAAAGGAAGCTGGTGGACACCCAACAGTCCAGAATGTGCAGATGTTCGTATTGTTGCAGTTAAGAAAAATTCAATGGCAACTTGTGCCACAATGTATATAAATGGCGTTAGCTTGAAAATGCCTGCTCAGCATGCAGTGGAGGCAGCATCTCTGGGGAGTCGATGGTTGTTGTTAAGGCATTTGAGTTTCTGTGGTGGAAATTGTAAAATCAGGGAGCAGACCGTCGAAAAAGTGCAATTAGCAGGGGAAGCATGTTTCTGTGGCTGGGAGAATTTGCGACTGCAGTGCAGTACTATGAGTGCTGGGCTGCTCCCCAAAGCCAGAGCCGACCACCAGAGAAGCTGGCAGCGTGCAAGACACAGCACACCGGCTGTTCCAAACCAGTGACCAAGACCAGTGCAGCAACAGCAAGAACGGAAGCCTCACCCATGAAGTTTCTACAGCTGGCCTGTGGTAATGCGATTAAACATGGAGGATGGTTAGAAAACCAGATGGAAGGTCTCATACTACCTCTGTTTTTACCCCAGTGTGTGATAAGCCCAGACTTCTTACCCGGAACAATCGACAGTAGCTTTCGAATGTGGGCAACTAAAGGGTTCGCTACGTGATTTCAGAATCAGAATCAGAATCAGAATCAGATTGATTGGCCAATTGAGTGTGCATGACGCACAAGGAATTTGTTTCCTGCAATTGGTGTCTCTGCGGTACATTACAATACAATAGAACAAAATAGTACAGAATAAATAAAATATAAAGGACATCTTATTTATAGACAGAACAATGTACATAAAATGCAAACAACATACCAGGTGCAAAGTGTCTGGTACGTCTTAGATTAAGTTCAATGGTGTGTTTGTAAGTGGAGCAGGGTGTAGCAGTCAGGGAAACAGGTGTAGATGAATGTTGCAAGTCAGATGTTTCTAAGGGTGATGGCTTGAGGGAAGAAACTGTTCCTGTGGCAACTGGTCATGGTCTGCAGACTTCTGAATCATCTGCCAGAGGGGAGAAGTTCAAAAAGTCAGTGTGCAGGGTGTGATGGGTCAGTGACGATTTTCCCTGACCTCTTCTTGATTCTTGAAATCCTAGAGGGAGGGCAGGGGGGGCACCAATGATTTGTCCTGCTGTCCTAATTGTCCATCACAGTCTGTTCCTCTCCTGTTTGTCAATGGATCTGCCTCAGAGTGGATCTACAGCCAAACCCTTCTCATACATCCTGCTTTGTAACACAGGCCCCAGGAGCTAACTTTGGACAGCACCTGATGAATTAGATGGATCCACTCATGTCTTTTAACCAACTAACGAGATATATGATATTATACAACAGGATTTCCCCCCCATTATTTACAAGTAAGGGATCTTGCCAGGAGGGACACTACTGTCCTTGATATCCAAAATGTCTCACATATAGAGAGACAGCTCCTACTGCTTCAATCAGGCAATATCACAAGTTCTCTCTATGACATACTCAAAGGGTATAATGCTGCAACCACTCATCACTTAAAGGGAACACTGGAAAGGGGACTTGTTGAGATTGGAATGAGGTCTGGGGAAAAAAGTAAGAACTAGGTGTCTCTAACAGAGTTAAAGTGACTCAACTTAAGATTCTGCACAGAGCTCACATATCCCCCTGCCAACTCCATAAGGTCGAGAGTAACTCCCCTCCACCAATGACTTAACTGTAAATTAGAGACAGGTAGCCTCACTCATTTCCTGTAGTCTTGCAGTAAAATTCAGCAACCTGGTGTAATGGGCAAGAAATTAACCAAATTGTATCTGTCACTGTAGAGTGTGATTCTTCATACATGTTGCTTGGGATATCAAATGATTTTATCGTGGATAAATATAAGGGAAAACTTTACAATAAGTTAACATTCTGTGCAAAAAAATGTATTCTTTTGAACTGGATATCAGATAAAGTCCCATCAAAAATGCTTTTGTTTAAGTCGTATTTCAATATGTGTGTGTTATACTACAAAGAGAAAGTATTGTATAAAACATGGGAACCTTTTATGTCCTACTTTGGTTTTGATGCTTCCGGTTTTGATTCTTCATTCTTGTGTAATCTGCTTCAGTAGCCATGTTCAGCTTGAGCTATATGCCTGTTTAGATATATGAATTTATGTCATTCTGTTCTGTTTTATTGTATTGTGCTGACACATTGTATAATATATATGCATAAAAAACATAGCAAATACCAAAACATTTGCCATATTGAATAAACAATGATAATTCCACCAGCAATACTTCCGCATTTAGTAGAAGACTTTCACATAAATGCCACCACTTTGCATTATACATTTAAAAATGAGCGTTTCATTGTGTTGTGAGCGTTGTGTGCACCGTGAACAAATAAATACAAAACCAGGCGGAATTTCTTTTCTGTAATTAAAAAGCACTCATTTGGTATATCAGCTGTCAGCCTTGTTCACCTTGCAAAACAGCAGACTTGAATCATGGGAAAGCTACGCATATATTCTCTACTGTTATACAAGAGGTGACAAATTCTGACAAATGTTCCCATGCACGGCCTCTGCTCTTGTTCTTTTGTGGTCAGTTGTGCTTTTCTAATTTTACCTGCTTGCGAAGACAGATTACCCTGATGCACAGACAGAGATGGTCAAAAGATCTTGCATGTCAGAGAGGCATTCCTCCCATTCCTGGGCGCCATCAGCTGATCTTTGCACCGATACTCCTCTAGTGTATGTGAATGTAAACAATAGTGGGGGGGCCTCCTGGGATCAGGGAGACTGTTGGATTTAGACTCAGGATGGCTCAAAAAGTCACGCAGGTGCATAAGTGACTCACCAATAGGAACTGCAATGCTTGTTTATTCAAAGGGCAAGATTAATGTTTCTGTGTTTCCCTGGTGTCTCAATGCCGCATTTTGTCACTTTCAAAACTGGAATATCTGGATTTTGAGACATGGGTCTGTTTCAAAGCAATTACCTTAGTAATGCCACATTAAGGTGTGCACTTGAGTAGAATGACCAGGGTTATCAAAGTGAATGACAATGTGGATTTTACAGGAAAGGAGTGTTTAACAAAGGGCTATCAGAGGAGGGGCTATGGAAGCTCACAGAGAGGCTGCTCTGTTATCTCCAGCGAGAGCCTCAACAGACCAGGACATGGTTTAAAAACCCATCGTGGTGAATCAAAGTATTGCTTTCCACAATTAATTTCTCCATTCAGTTGGTGGTTGCTTGTTTTAGGATCACAAAGCAGAGCATTTATTGTTCTTTTAAAGGAGAACAATGGAAAGAATTACCAGACTTTTGTGTATTCAGTGTACAATGGAATGCTGAGGGGTGGTTGTCAAAATAAGCACCTTGGCCATTTATGGTGACTGGAAGGCAAACTTCATACAGTGCCTGGCATTAATGAGAAAATCATTGGTCTCTCTTTAGAGTTAATAATTTCTATGGGATCATATGCCATAAAATATTCCAGCAAATCTGGTTTATTAGTTGCAAATGAGATTTGTCTGCCCAAAAAGCACAATTGGAATTTCTTTAATAAAATGATTTATGATCATGGTGCAAAAATGAGTACACCCCAATGAAGGTCTTAGGAATAAAACTTGACAAAATGCTAATTAACCGGAATTCAGCAACAGACGCCTCTACTCTTGCGTCCACCTGACAATTAAGGATGTATCAACAAACAGAATCCCCTCCCATTGAATGCTGACAATAATGGCACCACAATGAAAGAGAAATGTCCCGAGAACGAAAGCAGTTTCATTACAGAAAAAGTCAAGACTACAAGAAAATCAGAAATTCAAAAAGGATGAACGTGTTGTAAGCTCTTTGAGACATCCAGACTGTCTACAGAAGGCAACATCCAGACCTGAGTGTTTTATGATAGGAAGAGTTAAACAGGAGAAAGCCATACAAGTTCATCATAGTGACCTAAAGCAGTAGAAAGCCGGGTGACTGTTTCCTGGGACCAGGGACATCAGAGGGGCATGGATGCCATGACAGATTCAGGGGGTCCAGTACTTTGCAGGGGCTCAACCTGAGCAGGAAGTCCAAGGTGACATTTTTCCAGGGGACCTGGGACGACTAGGAACTCCCCTGGCCATCACACAATACGATTTCCTCTGCAGAGGAATGGCATGCGAGGGTGTTGTTCAAAAAGGAAGCCACTTTCAAAGCGCAGGCAGAAACTGACCCGTGTAGCATTTGTCAGGACTTACATTGACAATGGTGAAAAGTATTTGGAACTACTGGCATCCAAACTGCATGGAATCACAAGGGCGAGGAGTACGATGAAAAATGCATGGTACCCACAGCAAAGCATGGCAGTGGTAGCGTTCTTCTGTGGGGGTGTATGAGTGCTGCAGGTGTTGGGAAATTGCACTTCACGGATGGAATTGCAAATTCACAGATGTACTGGGAAATACGGAAAGACATGGCGCCTTGGGTTGCCAGGTACTCCCTCAACATGATAACGACTGAAAGTATATTCTGCTTTTCGACATGACAGTAACCCAAAACATACATCCAGGGCCAGTGCTACATGGTGAAAATGATTCAGTGGCCAAGCATGTCCACCACCCACAGCCTATGGGACGTTCTGGAAAGACAGGCTGAGCATCATTCTCCATCCAGCATCCAGGCCTCTGATAAAGCCTATTTTCCAAAAATAGAGAAAGGCAAATGTGGTGGTATGTTCTTTAATCCATGCCAAGAAGAGCTGCTCTAATAATCATGGAGGATATACAAAATATTAGATTTGGTGGAATTAGTTGTAGGGTGTATACAGGGTTCAAATTACGCAGTGGCATTCAGGGGTGTCCTATTTTCTGGTGTGAACCATAACATGTATTGACACAAGAACAACACATTACTTACATTACAAAAAAAGCTAAGCATCGTTTGACATTACGTCTATTTGACGTTTTGACATTCTGACTATCCATAAACCACCCCAAAATACTGAATAAAAACATTTTTTTTTCTAAATTAAGGACTTCCATTCAAATACCCTGCCCACGTAATGATGAGGAGTTAGGTGGCTGAAACTAGTGATGAGTGCAGCGTCACCACACATGAATGACCACAGCAGGAACAGACACAGAACTGTAATTAGTAGAGAAATGTTTGGAAAATGTAATGTAAAATGTGAATAAACATACAACGCTGACATATTTAGACATATTATACTATTACTACTTTATTTCAGGAACCGTATTGTATGGAAAACAGATTATATCCTATAAGTGGACGATTTTTAGTATTCCCCCTAAATGTCTTTTTTTGGGGGGGGGGGGACCTTTCTCAGGGGCTGAGCTCCCCTTAGGTCCCCCGTAACGTATTGTGGGTGTATTCATTTTTTGCATAAAGCACAATTGGAATACTCAGTACTCAGTAATATGTTCTGCAGAAGGGGTTCTGCTAATGACATGGACAGCTGGATTCTGAACCATCTGATGTTTTATGTAGGAGTTTATGTAGAATACCAGAGAGGAGGATAATGCAATAATGAATGAGAGATATAATCAGAGCGGTTGGAGTAATAATAGCAATATTAATATGAGCTTCAAAAGATAACGTACTATGCAGGGTGACAGCCAGACTTGTAACCTGGGGGGGGGGGGGGGGGGAAAAAAAATAAAATTTGAAATTTTAAAAAAA
>JAODUD010000045.1:4271411-4281605 GCA_026784285.1 Stomatorhinus walkeri
CCCCCCCCCCCCCCCCCCCCCCCCCCCCCCCCCCCCCCCCCCCCCCCCCCCCCCCCCCCCACAGAGCCCTAGATGCTTAAATACTGCATTTTACATTCTCCTAGCATGAATGTATTGTGTTTCTGTTCCATGGTGATGCTTCTACAAGACAGGAACATTCATGAGACATTCCCAGGAAAAAAAAGCCTTTTCAGGTAATGGAATGGCAGCTTCTGAGCACAGGGGTGGTGGGGGGGGGGTCGCGGGCCTTCCCCTCACCCTCGTAACGCAGTGCCAGCAGTAGTGGGATGCTGGAGGAGTCGGCGGTGAGCTCCAGGTAGAGCGCGGAGCCCTCGCTGACGATGCCGCGCTCAGGGACATCGTCCAGGTCCGAGTCAAACTGCACCGGGGACAGGGAACTGTTCCCCCCGCGCACAATCAGCCTGGGGGGCAAAGAGAGGTGGGTGTGGGGCGTGAGCTACATGAGCTTTAATTACACTATCAGCAGAGTAAAACACAATCTGGCCATTTTCATAATCGCATATTTTATGCCTTTAGAAGTGGGAAAAAATTATGGGAAATGAAAAGTGTTTGTTTCAGTTAATCAGCAGTTAAAGCATGTTTGTACAAATCTGGGGTTTTTAGCTGGAGCCACATGGACCCCAATTTATACCATCTGTGAAACAAAAATACTGCTGTTTTTATACTATTCATTTACATGTGCAATTATTTGAGACCAATTCAAACACAAGTGAAAAATTGCACTGAGCCCTCCACTCAAAAAAACATAAAACATAACAAACTAATTACAAGTAAAATTGGCAATAACAGCAACAAGGTACTGAAGACATTTTAATGGAGACTCACCGATCATCGTCCTCATCCAGCGCCATCCTCTCAAAGTGTAGGTGGAGTCTGTGCCCCTCCCTGGCTTCAATCAGCCAATGACAGCTCAGGTTGTTGGTGGTGCTATGGTTACTGGCAGAGGGGGGTGCAGGGGAGAGGATTCGGCCCACGGTGGCATTTCTGATCCATCCTCCGCATGATACAGCTGGGGCAGGGACAGACTGGTCAATAATGTAATACTTGTGTTTTAGCATATAAAAGGTTGTGCTATGAATTTGTCAACAATATAGCTGGATTCAAAAAGAATGACTGCAGAATTTTTGAGTGCAGAGAAGGTCTATACTCTTGGAAAAGATTATGGCCACTCGGTTGAGCAAAACCATGGCAACAAAGGATTACTGGAAATGGTGAGATACTAAGAGGAGGAAGAGAGCCACTTACCAACACACTGCGGTTCCGTAGAGCTCCAGTGAGGCCGTGTAGAGTTTAGGCAGGTGGCCACTTCATGACCTCTGACCTGGAAGCCAGGGTCACAGTGAAAGTGGGCCTGACCTCCAGGATGAAGATCTGTCACTGTTACACCGCCTCCCTCAGGAGAGCGAGGGAATGAACAGGACAGGAGGAAAGCTAAGAGTGTGGGGGGAAAAAGAGATTGCATTCTGTCTGATATTGCTGAATCATACTCCAATGCAAACAGTGCCTAGTTCTCAATACTGGACAGACATGATTGGCCAGAACTCAGCCTGTAGATGGATGTGACATAACAGGGTTACAGGCCATAAACTCCATGACCTACTCTCCATGATCTCTAAGGTGTAAATAATGCTAATTAGACAAGTTACTATCTCTAATAAGGCCAGGCGGGATGGGGGTGGGGAACAGAGGTGATCATCACGTAGGCAATAACACTAATCGAATGCACATCCCGCATAAAAGGGTAACAGTACCTTGATAATGCAGGCTGAAGACACCATGGTTGGTTGGCTGGAGACTGCGGTAGTAAACTTGCACCTGGTTGGTTGAGCTGCGTATCACCTGACCCTCACTCATCAGTGTCTCATTGGCCAGGAGCTCCGGACTATCACCACCCAATCCAAGTATGGATAGGGATTCCTCTTTGGAGAGATTCACCTTCCTGACCTTAGGGCAGAAGACAGGGGAGTCTAAGCACCTACAAAGCCCTGACCTGGCAATACAGCGGACACCAGGCTGGTCAGGCAGGACCACTGTACCTGGATTTCCACCCCGTAGCCACGGTAGACAGTGATGGTGTAAGTGCATTCCAGGGGGGCGTACACAGGAGAGGAAGAAGAATGTATGTCTGGGGACTCCACGATTCCTTCCATCTCTGACAGACTGGCATTGCACTGCACTGAGGAAAGAAAATAAGGGCATGTGGTAGGTTGTGGGTCAAGGGTAGAGCAGAGACGAGCTGAAGCTGAGGGAGGTGAGCCTGAATTACGGCACAGAAGCACACAGTAAAAGCACTCTGCCTGAGGTCACCTCTGGCCCAGATGCTACATATCTGAGAAAAGGAACAGTGTGTACCAGGCGTGTGCACTGTCGTTATGGTTGTCGTGGTAATTAGAGTCGTTGTGGTTTCCTCCTCCGAGGGTGATGATGTAACAGCACTCCACGCACGGGGCTGGCCAGCTGACGACGTGGCGGCCGTGGTGAGAACTCCCGGTGACATCATGGTGGATGAGGGTCCTGATTGGTGGACGGGAGGCACAGCCTGCGTGGGATTGGTGGTTGTTCCTGGTTTTAAAGGGAAGACGATGTCACACTAAGTTTAGTGGAACCAATACAAAACACCAACAGATTATATGCTAACATGCGCCTGCCTCTCACCGGCAGAACTCAGAGTTCGCCCAAGGTGCTCTTTGCTAAGAAGAGCTGCATGGATAAGGTCCCCAAGTGACTGCGGCGTCGATGTTGGTTGACGAGGAGGCCATCTCCGTGAGGGGCCAGCGCTTTCGCCAATGACATCATCCTCTGGTTCACCTGGCACGGCGGTCTGACCTGAGGATGTGGATGCGGTTAGCTGGGTTAGCCGTTTAGCATGGAAACTGCGACTGCATCAGACTGAGGCATCGGAAATGAGCAAGAGGGAGCACAGAAACACAGGCTAGTTACCTGAGGACAGGTGGAGTAAGGTGACAGACAGTGTCACAGCAAGAACTGTGGACAACATGGTTTAAGGTGAGAGAGACTGCTACCTAAGAGGGGAAAGAAGATGATGTAAGAGGGCGAGCAAGGAGACAGATGAGAGAGACAGGGGGGGGGGGGGCAGTGACAGGAGACATAACCTGAAACGGGGAAACAGAAAATATCACATGACTTCTTGTTGGATCCTTAATCGGTGAAGTAATTAACGTCAGGGTCCTGCCTCAGTTTCACACTTTGTATTTACATGTATTTTCAACACTGTGTGCTACCAGTATGGCTGCCCCCTTACCCAAGCATGTTTGCCGAGTTTACCGTACGAATCACTGAAGAGCTACCTTAAAACGAAAAGAATTAATGACGTTATCTAACATCATGTACCTGTTTGGATTTTTGTACAACAAATGTTATAATAATAACGATGACTTCTAAACATAATGATGATAACGACAACAATAATATTGTATTTCATGACAATAATAAAGCAATCACAGGAAAAGCGATAGCATTAAGACAGGAGCACACGCGTGTACACAATCAGACTAACGCCGTGGCCCGAGTGCGCTAGTCCTTTTCATTAGCCTTCGTTCATCTATCCCCCGTCCGTCCGCTTTGCGCTTTCCGCTTTTTCTTACCGATTTCTTCCCCTCGGCCACCACCAGCTCACTCCCCCTGCACCCACAGAGACCTGGCGTCTCAACATAAATATGGTGCAAAAATATGCAATGACATCCACCGGGCACCTCGTCGCTCTGACGATAAAAACACGCAGTTTCAATCACGAAATGACCGTATAAGAGGAATAGGGGATAGAGCGCTATTACGTACCTGTACGAACCGCCAACCCCCTCTCCCTCTCCGCTTATAATCCGCCCGTTAAATGGATTTTCCGTCCTTTAAAGCCGGCTGTTTTTATGGCTCCTCTCCCTTTTTGGCCACCTTTGCCCCTCGGCTTCGCACTAACATGGGGGAAAGAGAGAGCACCGCGCGTAATTATGTATCCGCGCCGCCTTTGTGCCCTGGAATGTCGTCCGGTCCGCGAGCCGCCCCACCGATCACGACGCAGCTCACACCGGCAGATGCGTCCGTTCGTCCGTCGCCTGGCCGCCGCCTCTGACCATCCGTCTTTCCGTCCTGCCGCGTCTCTAGGCCCCGGAGCGCACGGCCAGGTGGGTGGAACAAGTGTAGCTTGCGGCTTCTTTTCGTATGCCTGACGCGTCCACTGTCAATATGTGCGAGCTTAGGGAATGTGTGTCTTCTGCGCAGGGAACAAGGCTCGGTGGCGCCACCCGGCGGCCGCACGGGTGCACTGCACAGCGCCACACCGTGGAGTCTGCGAGCTGCCGCTCGGCACCAAGAGCTGTCCAATACCGCGGTGCTGAAATACGTTCCTCCAGAGGTATGCTGCCAGGGGCACCGCTCGCCGGCCATCAGCGCACAGAATAACGAGAACGGATACACAGGTAAGGGATGACACGCGCGTTATCCACCCCAACAACGAGGAACTTCGGAATTTTCCGTAAGCGGGGGGCTCGCACTCGGGGTACTCCGGAAACACCGAATGCGGAACAGATACGTGAGTCGCAGAGGCGCAATCCACACGCAGGCACAGAAAAGCGGAAAACAGTGGTAAGGGTAACATTTTAATCATATATGTTCATGTGTACCTGCAACAAAAACATACAAAAAGGAGACCCAGCGAACGCAAAGGAAGGAAGATAAATGGCGTCGCTCCCGATTTCTGCCCGTGTGTTCACATGATAATTTCCGTGTTTGTGTGTCTCTAACTCTCTCCATCACTCTTCCTCTCCATCACGTTTGAGGAAATCGACAATTTCGATCCCTCATACGCGCATAATTTACGGAAACAATGCTTTTTGCGTACTTGTTTCGAGAAACAAAATTTTGAGAAGTCAAAAGTAAACACACGTATTTAACGTAAGTCAGAAAATAAGATTTAGTGGTGTCTGTAGTTGATCCTGCCTGTTTGATCCCGAATCTGATATAATTTGGTCTGAGTTGTTACTGTTAACCTCTGTGGAGGAACGAAACAGGTATTAAGAAACAATGACAAGTGGAAATGAAGGAAGAGATTGCAGAAGCTGTGCACCTAAAGGAGATACCCATTTCATGCTTGATACAGAATACAGTACATTGTAGAGGATTGATACGCAGGAGTGTTTCTGTCAGTGACGGTGTACTTACGTCATAGTTCGCTCTAATCTGAGGTGTCAAATCAGTTGTTTTAGAATAATGACTAATTATTAAATTAAATTATTTTTATTTCAGTAGTAGGAGCACAAATTCTTAAGTATTTCACACTCCCTAATACGTGGGCAGGAGCAATTTTAGGATATGGGGGGCTCAGCCTCCAGAAATACATGAAGAAGTCATTAAATGTATTTAGAATAGTAATTTTTTTCAAGAGGATGAGACAAAAAATTGTGTGGCTGAAATTCCCGCAAATAGTCTCTGTGCTCCCTAAGTGAACCATGATGATGCTTCCATCTTTGTGCTCTATGAGTGAATTGTAACGATCCCTCTGTCTCTGTGCTTACTTAGTGAAATGCGGTGTTCTCTCAGTCTCTGCGCTCCCTATAAATGAATTGTAATGATCCCTCAGTCTCTGCTCCCTAAATAAATTGTGATGATCCCTCAATCTCTGTTCTCCCTAAGTGAAATGTGATGATCCCTCATTCTCTGTGCGCTCTGAGTGAATCCTGATGCTGCCTCAGTCTCTGTGCTCTCTACGTGAATCGTGATGATCCCTCATTCTCTGTGCGCTCTGAGTGAATCCTGATGATGCCTCAGTCTCTGTGCTCTCGACGTGAATCGTGATGATCCCTCATTCTCTGTGCGCTCTGAGTGAATCCTGATGATGCCTCAGTCTCTGTGCTCTCTACGTGAATCGTGATGATCCCTCATTCTCTGTGTGCTCTGAGTGAATCCTGAAGATGCCTCAGTCTCTGTGCTCTCTATGTGAATCGTGATGATCCCTCAGTCTCTGTGCTCTCTATGTGAATCGTGATGATCCCTCAGTCTCTGTGCTCTCTATGTGAATCGTGATGATTGTTGGCCCTGACATCCTATGTCTCTCCCCCAGCTCACCAGCTCTGCCCTCTGATTCCAGAATGCATTGGACGCTGGAGCTCCTACCTCTGCCCCCTTGCCCCGAACTTGGGGCCCAGCCTTTTAGTGGGATACTGTGGACATTACTGGTGCTCTTTCTCTGGTACTGCTATCGGGTGGGCTCTGACCCCCCTGTGGCAGGCAGGAGCCATCCAGGAAAACTGAAGTCCAGCTCTGTTCGCTCTAGCCGGACACCTCGATCCCCTGGGGGCACGGCCGGTGGCACCCGGTCAGGCAGCCGAGGGGGGGTATCTAAGGCCTCCGGGACCGGCGGCTCCCCCTGCATCACCATGGAACTAGGAGAAGAGGAGGAAGAGGAGGATGCTGAGATGGGGCGTATTCGTGGTTACCTCACGCCTGTGCTGAGTCACACACTCTTCCCTGCTCAAGCGCCACCTGCCAGCAAAAAGTTGTATGGCGCCTTGCAGGAGTATGCTAAACGTTACAGCTGGGCAGGCATGGGGAGGATTCACAAAGGACTGAGGGACCAGGCCAGTATCTTACACCTTGAGGTTAACAAGCTAGCAGCTAGTGTTTGACACATTTGCTAAAACGACGATGATATTTATCTTGTAGTGTAATTCCTGGAGTTTAGCAGCTCGGCCTGTCTGTCTGTCTGTCTGTCTCTCTCTCTCTCATCGTGCCTCTCCCCCATTTCTCTCCCTTTCCTGCAGGCCCAGCTCAGTGATCGCTCATCTATCCAGAAGCCCCATCTGTTTTATCTCCCTGATGTTCCCAGCGTCCCCTTCTATCCACGTGATGCCCACCGGCACGACATCGAGGTCCTAGAGGCCAACTATCCCATCATCCTGGCGGAGTTCCAGGCAGTGTGTCAGCGGGGTGTGGACACCAAGCTAGGATGGACCTATGTAGGGCCAAAGGTACTCAGCGACACACGACAGTCCCGCGTGTCACATGCCTGTCTCATGTATGCCTTCCCATGTCTCAGATTCCAGTGAAAGATGCATGTAAACATCACTGTTTAAACACTCAGGGGGAAATCGTATTTATCTGTTTACCTGAAACGGGGTAGGAGGATGACTGTTCCACCACTTTGTCAGGCTGTATATTAATTCTCATTCATGAGCATTGGGCATGCAGACAATAACAGTCTTGGCCAAACATGTGCTCTAAAATAGGACAATCCAGCTGTAGAGGTAATGCTTCACAGCAAGTACCCATGCAGCCCATAATAATCAGAAGAAATTAAATTATTCTGAAATACAATAAATAACTATATACAATAAATATAAATATTTTAACACGGTCTTTTCTCCTTTTACCATGAGGAAAGAAAATATATACTGGCTGTCCGCGTGCTTACCAACTGAGGACCGCCTGCCACTCAAACCAAAAAAAAACAAACAAACAGGGGTGCAGAATATTGAATAACATATGAAAAATAAATTAAAAAGTACAACACACTACGCACTCTTTCAGCCCAACATAAACAGAAATTTACATCCCTTGTTCTAAAGATACAGTGATTAAATGCAGACGCCATTCTTTCCCCCTCTTGTGACACATGGACTGCTCCAAATAATGCCATCCAAGCGCGAAGAGCAGTGCACAGTGATGGGATTCAGTCCATCCTGTTACGCATCCGAATGCTAAACGCGGTTCGCTGTAACCCCCCCCTTCGCAGGGGCAGGCTGTGTTCCCGCTGTACAACGCCGGTGTCTGTGTGGTGAGGAACTGCCGCTCCTGCCCCTACAGCTACCGCACCCTCCTCTCCCTCCGCACCTTCATCGGCAGCAACTCGCTGGGCGCCGCTGGCTTCTGGATCCTGCGACCTGGTGCCGTGCTGGGGGGGGGCTACGGGCCCACCAACACTCGGCTGCGTTGCCATCTGGGTGAGAGAGAGGGGGGGCGTTCTCACACGATAGGACGGGGTGTGAATGCAGGCGGACACAGGGCTGTGTCATATTGCTGTAGTGATACAGACAGTCGGTGACATAAAAAAACGGTGGAAAGTAAAACCTCTGCATTCTCCAACCCCCCCCCACCCCCACCCCACCCCCCTCCCAGGGCTGCAGACTCCTCCACAGTGTGAGTTAGTGGTCGGGGGGGAGCCCCAGTGCTGGTCAGAGGGACACTGCCTCCTGGTGGACGACTCTTTCCTGCACACAGTGTCACACAATGGTGAGTCACTCGGGTTTCCCATAATGCTTTGCGGGTCTGGCGCCACTCCGCAGCCTTTCATTTTTGTTATTATCATATTTTTTGTTTGTTCACGATTAACCATGATATGTCACAGAGCATGGCAGTGTAAAAATTTAAAAAGAAATCAACTACAAGATAAATACAGATTTTTTAAATAGAATCAATGTAACCAAATGCACCAGAACCTCACAATTTTGCTGTGAAGGTTGAGTGTCATCACAACAGTGGGACTGGTTTTTAATACTGAGGATATGTTAATTTTATTTGCACGTTGCACATGTGTAGCTCAAGTTCATTACCATGTGCCTCCTGATATCTCCATCTGCAGGTGGAGCGGAAGATGGACCAAGAGTGATATTCAGTGTGGACCTGTGGCATCCAAACATTGCTGCAGCTGAAAGACAAGCCTTGGACTACATATTCTCACCTGAGAAATAAACTACAACTCCCAGAGTGCTCTGTTTTTACTGCCCATTCCTTATTAAGAGGAAGAGGTATTTTGTGATATACTGTGCTGTTACACAAAAATTGTAACCTTTGGGGCAGACAAAAGCCTGCTGTCTAAGGTGTTCTGGACTTTGAGATTCTCGGGGTTTGCAAAGTTTTACTTCAGATTCTATCTGATATATCGCTGTACAAGACACTATGGACTCTGAATATAGCACCTCCTTAAAACTGTGAATTAGAACAAGGTGCATTCCTACCTGAGTGAACACATTGTCTGCACCTTTCCTCCTGGTTTTGTGCCTGAACAGTTTTGATGTAAGTAATTCTGAAATACTGTGACATATTCCTGAGTGCTTGTCTAAATCTGTATTCAAAACACGTCTGCTTTATGTGGTTACATAAATTGTGTAAAGATGTATTTTAACACATATCTTTGAAACATATATTCAGACTGAGAATATAAAATGTGTCCACTAATGCATGTATAGATGTGATGGAATGTTAATACATTGTTGATAAAAAAAAACAAGATATTTTTGTGTGTCAAATTTTTGGCTCCAATTCCTATAATTTTTTTCTATGAATAATGGCAGATGGCCAGTTAGAAGGCGACTATCCAAGAAGAAGTGACAGCAGCAGCGCTCTGCACAGAAGCAGCCAGTGAAACGATGTAATCAGGTCCTAACTGCAATCCCACAAGCCAGAGCACAGCTACACCCCCCTGGCGTAGTCATGTGCCCCTACTGATCGGGGCCCTGCAGACCCCAATGAGCCACAGCTGCTAGCTGAGCTCCTCCACCCCATTGCCACTACTGGCCTTAACATGATGATCACACCTTTTCACGCCCAGGTCTCTCTCCCTCTCTGCCTCATTGCTACTTACTAGCAACTATATTTTTGCCCCCTCCCCTCATTTTTTTACAGCCTGTGCTCAGAGTTAATAATCAGTGACAACTGGTTTGCCTTCCCGATATGTCTAATAATATCACGTAACATTGTCCAATCCTCATGTTCTGTGGGACTGTTTGCTTTCAACAACAGCCATGTTTACATAACTTGTATCATTTTGGATATAACCCAAACCATATTACGCCAGTACAGAGATACATAAAGAAGACAAATCAATATGATTATCTGATGACTTGCATTGCCTCTCACACTGTTATCACTGTCTAATAACTTGTGTTGTAGTAACTCAAAGTCAATGCCTTGACTTTCCAGTGCTTTTCTCAGTCTTATAACTTGCGTTGCAGTGACTCTGTTATGAGTAAAATTTTGACTTGTATTTCAGCGCCTCTCTCTGTCTGGTGACTTGTGTCGCAGTGCCCATCATTCTTATAACTAATGTCTTATAACTTGCATTGCAGTTCCTCCGTCTTATGACTGTTATAACTAGCATTGACTAGTGTCTTGTGACTTAAGTTGCAGTGCCTCTTATTCGTATGAGTAGTGTCTGACTTGCAT
>JAODUD010000045.1:4281705-4307582 GCA_026784285.1 Stomatorhinus walkeri
TGCAGTGCCTCTCACTGTCTTATGACTTATGTTGCAGTGCCTCTCACTGTCTTATGACTTATGTTGCAGTGCCTCTCACTGTCTTATGACTTACGTTGCAGTGCCTCTCACTGTCTTATGACTTATGTTGCAGTGCCTCTCACTGTCTTATGACTTATGTTGCAGTGCCTCTCTCAGTACAACCTAGTGACTCTGCCTTTGTATCCAAAATGAAAAGTATTAAGATTTTAGTAAAGGACTCCAAAAATTTTGTAAGGAAACAATTAGTACAATATGCACTGTTACCAGCCACACACTCATTTGTCACACCATTGTGTCACTCTTTTTTATTTGTATGTGGTGTTAAAGTAAGTAAACTTTGCAAACTAAGTTTAACTGAGCGCATGCAGGACATATGCAGGGTACATAATCCGTATGCACCTCAAAGTTCCTACATAATCCAGAAATATGTAGACGATCACTGTAACTGTGTGAAATGCACTTTTCCACAGCACTGGCTACGAGGCTGCGATTCACCAGCACCTTGTTGGGTCTGTGCTCTGCGACAGGCTGCAGGACACCCCCCCCCCCATGGTCCATGACTGGATGTATAGATACCTGCAAATGAGTGAAGATCTGCAACACCCACAACCTCAGTGCCCAGGAATCTACACAGAGCTGCTTATGTAATAGACATTTTATTCAGAAATGCTCATTTAAAACGCTGACCATTGTGCCTTGTAGCACACAGATTATATCAAGTGGCCGATTCAGCTGCCATCGACGTATTACTGACATGCACCTTTCACCCACCTGCCCCACTGGCCTGCTGCCTTACCGTAACTAATGGTGCAAAATGGAACAAAAATATCATAAAATGAAAGTTCAGTTGTATTTATTCAGGGTCTTTGGCTAAAAACCAAAGAACCTGGAAAAGTCCCAACACAAACAGAGCCAGGATCCAGGCATCTCCACATCACCCTCACGTTGTGACCCAGAGTGAGAAGCGGCCCCACAGGCCGGCTGAATGTGCCAGGAATGTGTGGGAGGTTCTTACTGGTCATCTTTAAAATGGGGCCATGTGTGAGTATCGGCTAAGCGGGTAAAAAAAAAACCATGTAAATGGACTGAGAAATACAGACACATGAAAAAGGATATTCAAATCCTGAACAAGGCGTGACAGCTTCCTGTGTGAAAGGACTTGGTGATGTGGCACATTCTGATTGGCCGCAGAACTAAGCGCATTGTGTGGGACTCTGAGGTAAAAATAAAGACTGAGCGAACAGTCTCACAATCCCACCCCCTTCTTCATTTTCTAATCTTCACCTGCTTTCATCCCTCTAACCGGTCCCTGGTTACGTATCTGAATAGGAGATGGGGTTAAAAAAAAAAAGAAGATTAAAGATCTGATGCACCATCAAAATAATTAAAGCCAAAAACGATGTCATTTCATCCAGTAAAATCAATGAATTTGACTAAAGCGAACCACATGCATTAACGGACTATGGTTGGTGCAAACTACTGATGTTACATTATGGGCTGCAGTAACCAAACGAAACACCAGAAGCACACAAGAGGGGCGAGTCTGAATGTGCACCTGGTCCAGCTCTCGTTGCGTCTCCTCCTCCATCCGCCTGATGTCCTCCATAGACAGGTCCACCCAGCGATCCAGCCAGCAGAAAAGCTGACGGTGAAAATTGGTGAAGAGCCTCTTCTCCTGCTGCTTGGTGACAGTGTGGGGGAGACACAGGCCATCACTGGGGTGAACGTGGCAGCCCCCGCCTGTACTGCTCCACGGTGTGCTGTACCTTGTGAATGAACTTCTCCACCCTGCCCTGCAGCCCCCACCAGCGGAAGTGAACGGTCACCAGCTTGTAGGCGGTCATGAAGGGACAGTTACTTCCATGCAGCTCTGTCTGCACAGGACGGCACAGAGAGGGTGTCGACCCATGCATGAGCTCATCTGACCTCACAGAAGCCTCAGCTGGACACAAGAGATGAAAACATACTAATGGCAATAAAGGAGGCTGGGGGGTCTGGTCCCACACCGACCTGGGCCACAATGGAGGAGAGGGTATCACCTTACCTTCCAGCCCGGACCCAAGGGCCCCCTGCCAGTTTTCTCTGAGTGGAAGATGGCTGGATCCTCATCAGCCTTGTAGTCCTAGTTCAGAAACAATGCACAGAACTGGTCAGGCGTCTGTGCTGATCCCAGTTCAGGAGATAGCGGGCAATGAGAATCGGCTTATCTGCACTCATTGAACCCACCAGGTCATCCACCTGCGAGCGGTCTGCGATGTCGATGGGCACCACCTCCGTTTCTTCCCACTCCTCTGCAGTCAAGCCATGAGGCTTCAGGGACACAGTGAGAGGAGGACGGTGTCAGAGAAGGGCGCTGGGGGGGGGGGGGCAGCCAGACAGGCGGGTGACCTGCACACTCACGTTGTCCGTGGTTCCCATGTCTGCCTTGTGCCAGGTCTCGATCTTAATGAAGAAGTCGTCTTTCATGTATTCGTTCTGCAAATATCAGGGTGTTACATTGGGCAAGATGGACGTTTTAAGCAGCTTCCCTGACAGAAGCAGCTGCACATGTTACTAAGTCACATGAGGATACTTACAGTCACAACTGTATTCCACAGTTTTATAAGGCAGGCAGCATGGGGAGGGAAAAAAGGGGAAACATATCAGCATTAATGTGGGAGCGGATGGCCGGCCGCGGCAGGAGAGAGGCGGCTGCTGGGGGTGTGTACTGACTGGTGCGGCAGTATGGGTATGCGTTCCAAGCCTTTTCGTGGAAGATCAAGGCTCCCTCAGGGGCAAACATCTGGATGAAACTGGGCACCTTACTGCATGACAGCAAGACGCAAATCCGTAAATACAGACACTAATTTTGCGTATCTCAATTTTACGTTCAAGGTAGCTGTGATCAAAGCGGCTATAAGTTCAGTCACCCTGTGGTTGTTAACTGTCTGTTTGCAGCTGGATGCAGGGGCAGACCTGTGGATGTGGTAGATCTTGTGCGTGTACTGGCCCTTCTCCCCGTCCTTCTCATACGGCTCGTTGCGCAGGACCTCGATGCCTTCCCCTCCACCGGTGTTGTTCTTGCTGGCTTCGGCCACAGAGTACAGCTGGCCGACCTGATACTGGGGGAAACGGAACAACCGCCTGCTCCAGTGAACGGCCTCTAATTAACGGGGTGAGGCTAAAAAAAGGGAGATGATAATGGCGATGCACGGCAACGCGTCCGCTTACCTCTTCTACAGAACATGGCAGGAGCACTTGGCTGAAAAAGACAGAAATTCAAATAGGCGTTTTCGGCATTATTGTTATTATCATCACTAATAACAATGACTGGTGGATTCTGATGGTGACATAATTTATTCCGGATTTTGCACTACGGTTTCGCACTGATCGATAGCCACTCGGACATTATAAACAGATTAATATAAAGCGGCTGACGCGGCGGCCCACGGGGGTATTAAGCCGCTTACCGGCCGGCCGGATCGTCGCATCGGTGCCGCACCGACACCCAGCGTCACCCCGAGGCTTAACACCGTATATACCGCGCAAGCTGCGGCGGCGCCGTTAAGTACGGGGCTGTACTCACTATTCCTTAATGAGCACCATGTCGGACCGGGCAGCTCCAGCGCCGAGATCCGCTCGCCGGAAACACGGAAAGTACGCCCTCCCCCAGCGTCACGGAGCAGCGAGCGAGGGGAGGGACGGGGGCCGCAGGACCCGGCGGTGTGGGGCAGGAGGGGGTGGCCGGACCCGGCGCTGCTCGCTGAGAGCGCTCCGTAAGACCGGGCTCTGCGCTACACACTGAACGGCCGCGTCCCATCACACCGGGGGAACTCGTAAACTTACCGAGGGAGAAGCTTTCTTGCGCCTCAGCCGCGTAATCACCGCCACGATTGGCTGCATTTTCCTCCATAATTAATATAATTCTATCATACCGGTAATTAAACTACATCTACAACAGCCAAACCTATCTAGAATTACCTAAAGTGATGTGCTTCGATTCAGAGTCCGTAAATTTTAATGAAGTAGCCTACCTTACGTAATGTAATTAAATGCAATTTGGAAGGAAACCAGAACATTAACACTGACATGCCAGGTACTATAAATAATTTATTATGATCATTTTACAATAATGTCCAGGATCACTTTCCTTATTTATTTTTAAGACTGTACAGTCAGACATTTCAGACTGAGACACTGTACACAATACTTAGATTCTATACATATTTACAGACATTTTCCCCCAAAACACACAGCATTCAAACTTGTCACACCATCAGAATGTACTTCATACACATCAGCTGAACCTGACAAACGTATTTACAGTCTCCAGAGACACACCAGCCATTCCACATGCTCTCCCTCTACATCTACATACTATTCTTGCTTTCACATTATTCAACCTGTGGGAAAAAATACAAATGCAGAATTTATTGTGCAAACTTAGCTTAGAAACACAAATAGTACTTATTAATGTAATGTTCAATCCAAGGATCCTGCAGTAAACCATGTATTCTATTAAACCACAGAATCTGAAGGTTCTAATTTCTCTATGAACACAAGTGCATAATACACACATACATACCAGTCCAAGTTACATTGGGGGGGGGCATTTAAAAACACACATTTACACACACTGTGCTGTATCTGTAAGTCCTTCGGGAGTGATGGGACACCGTCTTACTCCCACCCATTATCCTTGATCATGTGGGACACCGTCTTACTCCCACCCATTATCCTTGATCATGTGGGACACCTCGATGATGAACTTCCCCTCCTTGTACTTCTGGCTGAGTTCAAAAGCCTGTTCCTGCAAAGACGAGGGGAGGGAACAGGATCAGAGTCAAGCTGTGGTGTGTGTGTGTGTGTGTGCGTGAGGGGGGGCTGACAGCACGTATCCCACTCTCAGGCCCCAATATGTCATTCCTACAGACGTAAAGATGTTACGTCGGGGTCCGTTGTTTATGTATCGCTACTGTGTCAGTCTTTCTTTAAATGCACGCGAGGTCTGCCTTAATTTTTAAATGAATGATTACATTGTAATGTACATGTGTCAACTAACTACAAACGACACATCTTTGCCCTTAAGTATATGTGAGTAATTGTAAGTCACATACTATGATCTCATATTAAACAATTCTGCCCATCTGCAGAAAACTTTTTATTTGTATTTCACAGAGTTGATATGACCACACGTTTCTAAACTAACCGACTGAAAATAAGTCTAATGTCTAAATTAACTGACTAGTAAATAAGTGTCGCATGGGGTCTTGCACAGACTCTGAGAAGTCCAGTATCTCTTTTGTACAGAAACACGGGGTAAAACATTATATTTTTTCATGCTAACAAGCTCCAAACAAAACGTTCATGTCAACGTGTTAATTTTCAGCTTTTTAGCGTGAAAAAAGCAACAGCGTCTTACAGAATGACGTTTTGGGGCTTAGAGTGGTGTCGGAACTGACAGGATACACGATCTCAGGTCCCCCCTGCAGCCAGGTGCCGGTGGAGACAAAATGGCCAACGGCACACCAGACACCAGCGAAGATGCCGGAGATCATTAGCCGCCTGACCATCTCAAGGAGAAGCTGCGCTGAGACGGAGAGGGCAGCTTACGTATTTCCAGCCTAGGGTGGTGTGGCAGCTCTCGCAGTAAATGTCCGCCACCGCGTGCAGCCCTGTCAGCAGCAGGCGCTCCTCCGCCGGTCCACAGCCCACATTCACCCTGAAATCACAGCCAGCGCAGAAGGTGAAGCCAGAGCAGCAGTTGCTCAAACAGAACGGCCACTCAGAGCTGCCTTGAAAGGGCAGGGACTCACACAGAGTTGAATAAGTAGGCCCGTCCCTGGCTGCCTTGGAAAGACTAGAAGAAACAAAACAGGAATTCAGTGGTACAAGCTTCCTGTGGTTCTCGAACAGTAAAGTAAGAGAAGCCCAGCATATCGTACCTTAGAAAGCAGCTCATCGTGGCTGGCCAGGTGTGCCCGGCAATGAACACAGCTATACTTACGCTCACAGGAGTCCAGATATGCCTGGAAAGTTTTAACCTTCGACAACTTCACCATGTCTGAAACCGATTAATATAAAATTCGCTCAGATTTGCCGTATACTCTCCAAACACTTCAGATCCTGCATGGCAATATTAACCAGGACTTACAACTGGGCGGAAGTAACTGAAATAGGAAATAATACGTCACTATTTATATTACAGAAATAGAAACAAGAAAAGCCACGTTAGGCGAAGCACAGCTTTGAAACACAAGAAACCGACAATGTCGATGCTGCTTAAATCTTGAAATAGAATAAATACATAGCAGGCACCGTTCAGAACATAGATAACACTATTTACAATACATATTAGCTATATATAATAAAAATCCAGAAAAAAATATACTTGCAGAGTTTCGCATGCAACACGAAACAAAGCACACAAATCACTGCAGACAACTATTAACCACTATCTGGCAAACACCGATGTTCACCTATAATTTGTGTCCTTACCGACAGGCCTAATGTATCGCGAACAGATGTTTAACTGCTTTAACCCGAAGGAAACGCTGATACATCAGCTAGAGCCCAGCATGGGGTTTGGAGCTGCCGCATGGAACGTCACGCCCACACCAAACAGGAGCCACACTACAATTTCGGCGGTTTTATATAAACCATGAAACACATCCACAGTAAGAATTTCTTGCGGCTGTCGGATTCCTAGATACGTTTCGGTCGCAGTCGTGACGAAAATAATGTGCAGTTTGTTCAAAACGCGACCTCAATTCGCAGCGCCACCAGTACCCCGAAAAAAACAAACCCAACATCCGCCAATCAGAGGACGGAAGCACGACGCAACGTCAGGCAGCGAATCGTCTTCGCAGGTTCGGATTGCGTGTTGAACATGTTTTTGTTTTTCGTATTGGCGCTGAGTATAGCGCCCTCTAGCAGACTGGGCATGCACTACAGGACTTAATGCTTTAAAGCGCCGTAACTACACAGACGCACATACATGCACACAGACACACACAGACACACACACACGCACACAAACAATACCATAAGTAAGCAAACTAAGCAAGTCTTTTGGCATTTGTAGTTTTTTTTATTGCAGTCATAAAATTTCATAAAATTGAATTTCTCCTTTTGGGGATAAAAAAGATGGAAAAATGTCCCCACAACATCAAAATAGTAGGTTTTATTTGATATATTCCGTACAGCAAGAAAAGGCTCAGCTAGACACCCGTTTGTCCACAGTTTGCAAGACTCGAATCACATTCAATGCACTATGGCATTCTCTTACGTGCACCAAACGATTTTTTTGACATTGAAACAGGATAACAAATTTTACATAAAATACTATTATGAAAAATACTTAAGTAACATGGCAAATGGATCTACTGATCTACTGAGTGGTAACTATTAATTATAATGTACTTACGTATCTGGACATGTCTAACCCTGAACAACAGACATACATGTTACAATAAAAGAAATGACACAAAAATGGACACTGCAAAATTAATATACTTTATTACATTCCAGTGGGTTAAGGGTTTTGCTGAAATGCCTGATGGAGATAAGACTATTCCGCAGAGGCCAGGGCTCAAACCGGCGACCTTCACAGTTACAAAGACTTAACCTGCTGAAAACTGGGGCTTGATGCCCCCTAGTGTTGGAAGGATGATAGTGTTTCCTTTCACTGACAGCTAAAGATGTTCGGATGTTCAGCTGAAATGAAAGACCGATACGCTACAGACTGTTCTCTCCTGGCCCGAGAGGGCAGTTCAGGCTCCTCCTCGCTGGCAGATCTTTTCCTAATGGCTGCATGGCGGGGTGATCTGCAGATGAGTGCGGAGGTAATCTGTCAGGAGTGTGGGGTAATCAGTCATCACTCCTGTCGCTCCAAGAGCAAAGGCCTCCTCAATGTCTGTCAGCTCATTACAGACAAAGAGGTGCACCTGAGGAGGAAAGGGTCATGGGATCAGGGGCTCGGTTCAGTCATGATAGGAAGACCATCACGCCAGATGCATCAAAAAGGGTGCATCAGTCACTGCTGAAGAGGGAAAAGGCTTTTTGGAAGGACCCACTGGCCATGTTTAAGAAAGATGGTAAACCCTAACCACGCTGGAGCAAAGCCTCCAGTCAGACGTTACACAGCATCATCAGAGAGCAAGAGCATGTGTGTGGACAGGGGTAAGGGAGACTCACAGGGTGTGGGGTCGTACCTGAATGCCTCGATCCACCAGGTGTTTCAACAGACTTTTCCTCATCATTATCCTGGAACAAGACAGGCAGCTATCTGTAGACTTGTTTTCAGTGTGACAGGCTCAGATGCCATGACACACAACGACGGCAGTCCGAAATATGCTTAGTGTGGGGGGTGGGGGGTGGTGGGGTGGAGCAGGCCTACCTCCTGCCCCAAGAGGCCAATAAGAGGATCTCCCTGTCTCTCCTGGCTTCTTATGGGTGTCCCACCCCCTGCCCCGTCACACATAAACAAGAACTTCAGGGAAGCCCAATCATTCCCGGTCGTCCTGTGCCTCTGATTAGACCGTGGGGGGTGGGAGCAGGAAGGAAGTAAATAAGGTATGTGGGGCTTTGGCCATTGAGGGCGAGCAGGTCACGGTTTGATCAGTATAACTGAGCTTCAACTAGAGTGAAGTGGGTTGGAGTCCTGGCAGGTGGGAAAGTTCAATAACAAAAAGAGCGGCTCTGCTCTGGTCCCCAAGCCCACCAGCAGGGGGGGCAATACTTACTTCTCAATCACAAAGATGATAAATCTGTTCCTCAGAATTGGAGAATCAGGAATGTATGTCCTGCAAAGCAAATACAACAAGGTGGTCTAAATCTGAACAGACTCATGGAACATAAAACACAAACAAATCCAAAACTCATACACAGGGGACCAAGTGCATTTGATTTAGCAAAACTTAAATGCAGAATCCTTTAGTCTTTGTCAGGTGTTTGGTAAGTTTTGGTTGTGGTTAGGTGCGTGTAGGTTGTTGTTAGGGTTAGAGTTTTGTTTAAGGTTAGATTTGTGCATATTATGGTTATGGTTAAGGTTAGGTGTGTGCAGATGGGGGTTATGGTTGAGGTTAGGTGTGTGTGGTGGCACACCTCCCTCACCGGTTGAAGACGTGGGGCAGGTAACTCTGCAGGAAGCTCTCTCCTAGTGGAATGAAGGGCAGCAGGCCAGTGTAGTAGAGCAGGAGGAGCTGGAGGCCTCGCACCAAGGTGAACATGTACGGCATGGAAGGGTTCTGCAGGGAGAGAGGTGGGAGGCAGCTAGAACGCTGATTACCGTGATAAATGAGGTGCACGTGTAAGATGTGCATCATTGCTCTTCAGACATTTTATTATAAATGGCATTAAGGATAATAAGAATTCAGAAGCATGTGCATGTAGTTTAAACAAAACTTTCTTTTAAACAAGTGGGTATTAAAGCGGAATCCATGCAGTTTAAACACTGACCATCCCCTAAACATCCCATAAACCAGGTGCCCAAATAGCTAGTGTGTTGTCAGGTTGGGGCTACAGTCAGAAGCATTTGCCTCGCTGAATGATTGTCCTACTGAGGGTGGGAATAGAAAGTTAGGGATCACCATGCCAACACTGCAGCTCTTCCAGTGTACATTACTCAGACACAGTGGACAGTGCGGTTCTAGACAGTGACTGGAAGCTCTCACCTCTTTGAGGCATTTTTTCATGATGCCGGACTCAACGCTGGCCCACACCGTGAGGTCCTCTCTACCATACTGCCGCACAAGCGAGGATACCTGCGGTTGGGATACAGTGTTCTCACGATGTCAAGGAAACACAGGTTCACTGAGAGAATGTGGGAGACTGATGTACAGAATCAAATGGCACCAGGTCTTTAATGGGTTTTAAAATGGTCAATAATATTATCTTATTAATGGGGGAAATTCAACGTGCTACCATATCAATTTATGCTTGAAAAGTGTTATAAAAAACTTTTACATAACTTTTACAGACATGGTGTACGTAAAAGTCGGTCAACATTCGAAACATTTACGGGTACGTATAGCATTCCCTGCTTAGCCACCCCCGGTGGATAGAACTAGGATAACCTCATTTTTCATGGTTTCTTTTTTGGTCAATCGATCTCCATATATTCACCTTCTTGATCAGTTGGTCGTTGTCTTCTTTAATCTCGATGTTGATTGGCATTTTCGGAAAACTCCGGAAGACGTCTTCCAACAGGGCAAACTTTCTGTCTGTGCCCGTGCTGAAATACCCTGCCAGAAACGCAGTGGCTTACAAAGCGAGTTGCTGCAATATTGGCCACAAGGGGGCGAATGCTGACGAATGACGCGGCATCATCTTCTTTTGCTAATCGGCCTCTTACAGTGGCTATCAGTTTTACTGACTTTTTCACATTGGTGTTAATTCACTACAGCGATTTTTCCATCTCAACTATACAAATGCTGTTCTGGGAATAAAATCTTCAAGTGACGTAACAATCCTAATTCCATATGCAAATGCTACTAACCTTCACGAAAAGTGACCTCTAACCTTTCTTTATAGAGAGGCAGGTCCTGAAAAAAACACAAGTTAATGTCATTGTTAACAACTACTACTTAGAACTGCAAATTCTGTCAAGCAACTGTATACATAATTTTTAAACTTAGATTGGTTCGAATGTACAGGGAACTACATTGAAACGTTGAACCTTGTTTCACCCACTAACTTCTAACCTCCAAGTTGACAGATGAGATATTGACATCCACTCCAGTTTGTCGCAGGAGATTCTCATCATGTGACACAATCACATGACCGTCTTTGGTCATGTGACAGTCCATCTCCAGCATATTTGTCCCTGCCCCCTCAGCGCTAAAACAGGGCAGGACAAAAGAGGGGAAAAAATGTGGGGCTAGACTGACTTTCCATGTCCAGTTGATGCGGAGGTGAAGGTGGTGGCTGTTTTACTCACTGTCTAAAGGCTTCCATTGTGCTCTCGATTCTCTCTCCTGAACCTGTCATGCAGTGAAACACGGTAAAACACAGGAAACTGATAACAAACCGCGGGAATGTGAATGATTACAGTGCAGGGTGCTACTCCAGCTCACAGCCTGGGGCCCCATTCTCGGCCATCTTACCCCCCCTGTGAGAGATGTGCCTGCAGTAGAAGGCCACACGTTTCTTCTTGTGCAGGATGTGGGGGTTTTTCAGCAGGTAGAAGGACGTGAGAGCGTAACCCCCCAATGCTGGGATTATGTAGTACAGGGAACTGGCCATTACTGCGTACACTGTGGGAAACAGGCATGTATGATTCTCTCAGTGCAGCAACTATGATCATGAAGAAGTTTCTCAATGAAACCATCACTCTCAAGTCTATATAATGCATCTATATACAATATATACTGATGTGCTTTAGTGATATGTAGAAACTTTCAAAGATTAGATTTTTGTGATCCATTTGGAAAGTCTAACTTCTGGACAATAACATGTGCATGCAATCTGCCCCGTTCCTCTCCCCCTTCAACCACCTCTGCCACACTTCCCCTCCCCCCCCCCACACATACACCTCCAGCCCCCCACACATACACCTCCAGCCCAACAAAACCACTCCCTCCCACCTGGATGCCTGTCAATGACCCGTCAAAGGAATGTGAGCTGGCAGAGGTGAGAGTAAATCTACAAGGCATGAACAAACAGGCCAGAAACTACACACCCTATATCTAGGGCTCACCTGCACAGGTGAGGAGGACAGTGGTGCCACACCCACTTCCACTCACCTGATGCCATTTCTCTTTCACATGCATCTTTATTGGGCAATATGTAAGTAATAATTAACTACAACATACTCCATTGGGCCATTGAGCAAGGCTCTTAACCTGCAATTGCTTCCTCCTGGGTGTGACGTTAATCTACATCCAGCCCTAGAAGGAGGTCCTCCAACTTACAGGGATAAACTGGGGGGTTGGTGGCAGGATTGGCACCTCAGCCACCAAAATATATCTGGTTTGTTGTGTGGTGGGTGTGCCAATGCGCTGTAATCAGTGCATGTGGCAATGCGCTGTAATCAGTGCATGCTTCTTACCTCTATACCTCTATAACTTACTACACCCTTTCCCCCTTTTTAAAGAAAAGTAAACAAATAAAATATGTGGGAGTGAGCAAAACAAAAACAGAACTACTCCACAAACATCCCCCCACTACAAAAAAACACACAACAATACATGGACATAAATTATTGATTGTAAAAATGGACTAAGAAATAGCAAACAATGAATACGTACAGAGAGACAGCAGATGAGCGTGGCATAGATCTGAGTGCAGTCTGATCCCCGGATCTGTGTAGCCAATCAGTGCTGCTGCTTTGGGTAGCTGCAGGCATCTGAGTGGGCCAGTGCTGATCAGAAGCTGCCTTTATAGGAGGTGCAACCAAGGGTGGTTGGTGTGTGTGGGGGGTGTGGTCAGGTTCCACCATAATGTTCCCACTTTACACTCTTGCCGTTAGCGCTTGGTAAAGTGACAACTAGACAGAGCAACTGAAACATGAGAAATTGATGTTTAGATAAATGCTCATATAACAATAAGTACTGGATCACTATAAAGTATCAGTGTGAAATATGAAGCTCCCCCCCCACCAGCATGTTTACAGGAGCAGAGGGAGGTGAAGCTGCTCTGTCAGCTGCATGGGGTGTAACGGCACTCACGGGTGAATGGTAATGCTGAGCGCTGCAAAAAGGCTGCCATGTGGAGGGGGAGGGGCTGGGGGGACGGGGTGAACAGAGCAGGGTGTTGGGGAGGGAAGACAGAACATGATAGTGTGGACAGAGCAGGATTTGGGGGACAGAGGACAGAACAGGACAAGGAACAGAGCCGGGGAGGGGGGGACAGAGCAGGATGGGGGGCACGGTGGACAGAGCAGGGGGGCAGAGCATGACGGTGGGGACAAAGGGGAATAGTGAATGCAAGAGGCACAGAGCAGGATAGGGGAGGATATAAGGCAAGTTGGACCTGAATGGCCTGAACAGCAGCCGGCTAGAGAGGAACATGTAGTTAGAGCAGTGATGCCTACATCGCAGGCAGGTTTTCTACATGTCCAGGGAGGAAAACAGTGACTTCACACGTCAGTAAAACCAGAAAGGGGGGGTGACACCCAGGCCCCCACTCTCAATAACTCATGTTATGAAACCTCACAGAACCTGACAGGCAACTCTTGCGATTGAAGGCAAAAGCTCTGCTGGTTCAGGAAATATTTAACGACTGAGAAAAAAAAACAAGGTTTTCGTGTAACAGTTTATTTAGTGTACTTGTACAAACACACACCTCATACAGAACTACACCACTCATGCCTTTGCATCATACTGATATTCTCACATTTTAAACACTTTGTTCCTTTAAATATAGGGGGAAATATTTGACTGACTGATTTTGTCCCACCTGTCAGCATGAGGAAATTACACAATGTATTAAAAGTCATAATCGCCTCACCAAAACGATATTACACCTAGTAATATTAATATATCAGTAAGAGAAAGAGAGCACAATAATATTGTGTAGAGTCAGACCACAACTGCAGCCCTAAAGCTAGCTTCACCCTGGACATGTCTTCACCCCGAAAGCGTCTTCGTCACTATAGGCGACCTCTGCTCCACTGTGTCAAATGGTTTTTCCAATTAGCATGATGTTTATTCATCCAGTTGGACGCCAAGACGCCTAACAGCCAAGTCCGGCAGATGCTTCATGACTCGACTTGACTTAACCATCAACCACTGACACGCTGTAGATTATCAAGCCACCCTTTTGTCACATAACAGCAGGCAGTCATTCTTCACTGAGAATCGAGCATTTAGGAGAAAATCAGGAAGGGTCCACAGTGAGTCTCCTCATCTAACATCAAACCTTCCACAACAGGATGAGGGGATGAAGTGCAGGTGCGTAGACTATTCTGTTAAAAAAGAGCGTGACCTGATGGAGCTGGAACAGACAAGGACCTCTGAGGCACATCAAGATGAGAGAGAGGGAATTACAGGTGAGTACAGACCGATGGGAAGAGGCTGCACCTCAACCGCAGAGTCTGGGATGAGAGCTTGAGAGCTTGTCAGAAAGGACAGGAAGAGTAGAAGGAAGAGGAGGTCCCAGTCCCAGTCCCAGTCCCAGTCCCAGACCTGAGGACGATGCCACTGATGCACTTTCCCGGGCCTAAAAGGTTCCAGTTCTTTTGCGAAACGCTTGTGTTTGTTGTGATCCTGTTCAGAATCATCACGCATTTTCTCAAAACAAACTCAGTTTTAAATCTGAACACAAGCATCTGTTTTCCTCCAAGAATTAAAGTGTGATGAGTCTTTCAGTCAAGGAATCGAACCAGTCAAAGCACAAGAACAGCTGAACTATTTAGCCAAGCAGAGGAGCCTTTCAGTTTGAAAGCAGTTTGTATAACCCAAAGTAGCTCAAAGTGTCCTCCCTGACATGGATTATCTGGTCACCCTACTGAGACAGGAGGTGGAGGGACAGGGGCTTTGAATGCAGCCCAGCACAAAAAGGTTTTATTTTCTTTAAAACTGTGGCAGAGATTCCCTTGGGTAGGCTCTACAATACTGCCCACCCCCCCAACCAGGAGATCAATGCTCTGCAAAGAGGGCTAGAAATTGATAGTAATAAAGAATTAAAGGCTGCCGGAGAGCCTAGCCATAATGTACACGAGTTGACGAACAGAGAGCAGCTGAACAGTGCCACTGTTGCCACCTAGTGGACACAGAAGAAGAAGAAGAAGAAGAAGAAGAAGAAGAAGAAGAAGAAGAAGAAGAAGAAGAAAGTTTACCTTGGCACTACGGATGTTATTAGTCTATGGCTGTACATCTCTCTGATTATTTGATACGCTGTACCTATAAGTCTCTTGTAAAAGTGCCATTCATATTTAAACGTCGTCTCCAACTTTAATGAGAAAAAACACATTTCTATCAAAATACAAATTTACACCCGGCAATAACTACTGCAGAACCACATTACCCATAAGCGCACGCTATCGCTGCTCAAGCCCCACCCGCGTTGACATGACGTTAATGGAGGCGTGGCCTGTCCAGCATCGCTCAGCTTCCTTAGCGAATGCAAACAAGCGGGGTAGCCCGTTCAGGTGTGTGTTAGTGGGTAATGATACGGGGCAGCGCGTCCTGGGCCGGCTCGGTTCGACTTGCTCTTACGACACTGTTTGCCCTGCGGAGCTCTGCTTACTCGGCTGGAGGCAGGTAAGAACAACACGACCGACCCGAGCTGAGCCCTTTTAGCACGGGTAGCACAAACCTCTGCGTGTGTTTTTGACAAGACGTTTAGCTGTGTTATTTTAATCGATGCATTGCTTGTCATTTATGATATCATTATACCTGTTAACGTTTCGGTACAGATCATCGACCCAGTTCTGGTTTGTTGATCTGTCTTAAAGCCTCCCATACGCGTAGTTCTCGTTTAACCGGTGGCGTACCTGTACCATTCTGTTCTTTCTCGACTTTTGAATCAGCCCTGCTCTCTGGTGTGCCATCTCCCCCGGATCTCTCCGTAAGAGCCTCGTATCTACCGTCCCAAGTGACTGCGCCTGGGCTCCCACTCAGTTTTCCATGTCGTCCACGCTACACATCAAATCCAGATGCCCAGTGTATCCTGGCTCACAGACCTCCAGGTTCCCAGTGCCAGATGACAGAGTGAAGTGGAAGACCGAGTGGCCCGAGTACCGGCCGACCGTTTACACCGCCGCGGCCGTGCTAGCTCAGCCGGAGTGGGCTGATCCTGACGTAGGGTGAGCACCAGGGGAACGGCTGTTATTTCACGGGGCAGCTAATGATCAGCAATAGTTGAGCCTGCCTCTCTCGCCATAGATCATTCTGTCCGCAGTTCAACATCCTGGATGGATCAGTCGAGCGCAGGAGCCACGAGGGAAAGTACAGAATGCTGGACGGAAAGCCGCTGTAGGTGCCGTACTCCCTGCACTCATACATGCGCATAGCGCCACCATATGACCGCTCAGTCTCAGCTCTTAATTTTCCTCTGCAGAAACCCGCATGGCCGCACTGGATTGACTGGAAGAGGCTTGCTGGGTCGCTGGGGTCCAAACCATGCAGCTGACCCGATAGTTACCAGGTGGAGGCACCATTCCCCCTTTTCCTATTCTTCTGGATGGGAAAACCGTTCACTGACCGAGATGCTCTGTGTCTGGCAGGTGGAAGAAGGATGGGGGTGGCCAGCCCGTGGTGAATCCCCGCTCTGGGCTCCCGCTTCTTCAGTTTGTTTCCATCATGAGGAAGGATTGCGGGGAATGGGCCATTCCTGGGGTCAGTCTGCCTAGCCTCAGGGGACTGTTTGGTGCTCTGGTCCCTGTGGTCGATGCTGACCCCGGCTGTGTGACTTGTGCGAGTGAGACTGAGCCTTGATCATAGCGCCATGCTGACGTTTGGCTCTCTTCCAGGGGATGGTCGACCCAGGGGAGCGCGTCTCCCTCACTCTGCAGCGTGAGTTTTCCGAGGAAGCGTTGAACTCCCTGGCTGCCAGCCCCCAGCAGAGGGCGCTGCTCCGCCAGCGCATCGACAACCTCTTCAGTTCCCCGGGCCTGCAGGTGGCAGCAGCGAGCCTCGTGTGTGCCTTCCATTCATGTGCACACACATCTACACTTCTTACATTTCTGTTCCACCCATCACAGGTCTACAAAGGTTACGTTGATGACCCCCGAAACACAGACAATGCTTGGATGGAAACGGTGGCTGTGAACTTTCATGATGAAACAGGTCATTATATTATATGTACATTTTTTTGTAATAATGGCTGACCTTGGATTACTGTCATGTAAAAAGTACAGGTTTCTAAAAAAAAAAAGTGCAAGAAATTTGCTGTTGTGTGTATATAAAGCTGCTTATTAATGCTGTATTAATGAGTGAATGTCATTGTCACCTCCCAGGGGACAGTGTGAGCGAGCTACCACTACAAGCTGGGGATGACGCAGGTCAAGTGACCTGGATGGACCTTGACTCCACCCTCCCTTACTATGCCAGTCACTCCCACTTCCTGGAGATGGTTGCCAAGGAAAGACAAGCTCACTGGTAACTCCCCAGGCACTGTAAAAGTGGCAAAGGTCAGAACCGGGGAAATGTGGCAGGTTGTGTGCGTGTGTGTGTCTACCTGTAAGCAGTGTAACTGTAACCCTGTGTGCGATGGCCATGCTCGAGCTGCCCCTTACTGGCCGCTTTTGGGAATCAGGAAATTTTGCTAATTGGTTAGATGTGATGAATGTCCCGGGCATTTACGCCTTGCACCACCATTCAAACCAGATGTAAAGTTGATACTGAGAACAACATAACTAGGTACATGTGCATACACACACAGGCGCCTGTCAAACATTTGTGTGCATGTGCATGTTCAGTGTACGTCTTTGTTTCCATGGTTTGTAATCTGTACTGGTTAATGTGAACATTCATCCTGCTGAAGAAGGATTCCAGTCACCGGCTAAAATAATGAATAAAGGATGAATAGAGACATTTTCTTGACTCTGTCTGGTTCACCATCTTCAGTCGTGGCAGCTTTTGACCCCCATCACTGTTAGTTGAGATGTTCATGATGGGGGAGGGGGCATATTGTTCATAAATAGTAAGGGCAGGATAATGGATCGTATTTAGATGGAATAGTCCCTTCCAATGAGTTTAAATGTTGCCTAAGGAAGAGCCAACCGTGGGCAGTTCTGTTCACCTCCAAAATGCAGAGTTCAGCTGTTGGGAGACTGATGCAGAGAGTATTAAACACCAGCAAAGGCAGATCAGTGGGAACAGACAGCTGTTTTATTCCACAACAGAAACCTCTCTCTACACTGTTTGATCAGAGTTTCGTTTTACCATAAAAGACACGGATGGAATCACCCATCCTCAGAAAAATTGCTTCAAAGTGCGGAGACATTAATTTAATTGGTCAGAGAATCAGCAGCATGTTAGTAACGGCGTAGCCTGTCAGTGAATTGGCTGTGCAGAATGTAGACGGTAAATGGCAGGACGGCATCGTCTCGCTGCATGGCTCACAGCGAGCAGAAGTAGTTGTGGACGGGGAAGGAGAGTGCAGCTGAGAGTGCGATGCCGAAGCTGTCTCCCACGCTGGCGGCGGCCATGGCAAACTCCCGCTCCCGGTCTCCAGTCTGGGGGGAGGGAGGTGCCATTAGAGAGAGGGTGAACACTGACGCCATGATCGATGTCGTGATGCCGGGCATCAGTGAGAGGCGGAGCTTAGAGTAGCAGCCCACTGCATTTTTCTAATCCATTAGCATATCTGGCCCAGAGATCCATCTTTCATTCTCCATGGAGAATATAAATGATGTTAGGTCATTCCACAAGTTTCAGCTGCGGCCGCTCTTGTGGTGCCATCTAGCCTCTGCCCCCCCCGGGGTAATTTTAGTTTTGAGCCCAGCTGACTCATGTAACCAGCGCTGTGGAGAATTACAGCCTGCCGGTAAATAAACTCACTGGGGAAGACGGAGGAGCAGAGGTAAGGAGCGCACACTGAACCATTCAGGCATGTGAATCTGAGTGCAGTCAGGCAGTTGGTGATGCCTCAGCACCACACTAGTCTGAATGGAACAGTGCGAGTTCTTTTTCTGAGGGCTGGAGTCCCAATTCTGTCATTAACCTCGATAGGACCTCCTTACAGGGCTGGATGTAGAGTAACGTCATACCCAGGACAAAGCAATTGCAGATTAAGGGCCCAATGGAGTAGGATCACTCCAGACATTTGAGGGATTTGAACCAACAACCTTCCGATTGCTAGCATAGAGCCCTACCCTCAGAGCCACCATTCTGCCTACTGGGAAAGATGGCCAGCATTTTAATGCAAAACCACTCACCAGCTACATGCCTGGTTTTATAAATGCTCACTGAAGTGCCTCAAGTCACTTACAGACACACCTAGACGTCGGTGGGAAAAAGACAGACCCCACAAGCATTTCAAACTGCAGACGCAACCTTAAGTAGCCAATAAAGTGACTGTTGGGGGAGGGAAAAAGGAGACTGACCTCTTTGCTGATGAAATGAAAGGTGTTGACATACGCGGCGCCCCCCAGAAGTCCTTCGTAAGCGACTATCACGAAGACGAGGATGGCGTTGGACAAGAAGTGGTAATAAACCGCGAAGAAGAGCAGCATGGCGTTGATGCACTGCAAGTGAGCAGGCGGACGGGGAGATTAATGGCGTTAGGGGCACATGGGTAACAGAGTGGGAGGAGCCTACCGGTCTCACCTGCAGCACTGACATCAGCCACACCCCGCGGATCTTCACGCAAAACAGGGAGGAGCGGGAGACGAACACACCGATCTGATAGATAGTCTGGTACCTGGGACAGAGATCGGCGATGTGACTAATGGACCTTTTCAGAGCGTCCAGCAAACGGAGTGCGAAGGCCTACCGGTACCCACCAGCGGTACTGCTCAGCATGGGACAGGGAAAAGCCGGGAAAGTACAGCAGTTCCAGCTGCAAGAGGAGACAGACGTTTCACTATATGTCCCGCGTCCCTCATGAGACACCATCCTGCCCGAAGGGAACGACGCAGACGGCAGCTGAACGGCAAACTCACCAGGCCCTGGTTGATGAAATACTCAGCAAAATAGACGACACCCAGTGGAATGATAAACCGCAGCAGACCCTGCGGGAGACGGAGGCAGGGCTCAGCGCACCGAGCTGGCAAAGCAAGATGGCACCGACATCCTTCCGGGGACTTACTCTCAAGATGGCAAGTCTGTCTTTGTAGGTCAGCGGGCCCTGGCTGTCCTCTGCTATGAAAGGGGGGGGGGTAAACCACAGGTCACAGGATGGTTCAGGCTTTCCAAACTCTCCCCACCTCCTGAGAGCCCCGCTTACCTGGTGCTTCCCCATCCCTGATCTCCTCGTCCTCATCGCCACTCACCAGCGGGCGTCTCTCCTGGTTTGCGTTCGGCGCTCGACCCTCTTCCGGCACACAATGCCATTGTGGGAATGAGGGCGGAAACACCAGCAGCAAATAATAGCTGAGACAAATATACAGGGAGGGCAGAAATCAGTACATTAGGGTGACCTTGGAAAGCGGGTGACAAGCCTAAGACCAGCAGCTCACCTGGCGGCCATGATAATGGGGACAACCAGCATAACCAGCAGGGTTTCCCGCGGCGAGAGGCCAACCTGAGTAAAAGCTGCGTACAGAAGTGCCCCGGCCACCCCAGCTCCGCCGGTACCGGATCCCCAGCCCCCCAGCACAAACCTGACAGGGAAGGTATGCACGTTAGGGACAATCGAGAAACTCCACACACAGGACAGAGGAGGGATTCGAACCCCGAGTCCTAGAGGTGCTGAGCAACAGTGCTACCCACTGAGCTACCCTGTCTACCATCAATCAATAAACCTATTTACTAATCAAGCTTCAGAAAAACTACAACCACTCATAATTCTTCCAATAGGCCTCATTTTGAAGTAGATAGATTAAATGACGTGCAGTAACCTACCTGGGGAAGAAGACTGTGAGGGAGAGGAAAGACAGCTCTCCCAGCCCCGAGCTAATGCTAGCGAACACCACCCCTGAAGGGGACAAAGCAGGCTTACGTGAGCACATGACTCTCACTATAGGTATAACTTTTAGGGCAGCGTGAAAATTAGTGCACGGGCGCAATAATCACATCGCATTTGACAGCAGCTTTGTATCTATTAGCACAACTCAAGACAACACTACCAACGTTATTTTACACACTCTATTGGTAGATAATAAGTTGTATATGGCTATAATGTAGTTAGGGTAATTTAATTTTGCTCCGTTTCATAAACATCGCAGTATTACTCATGGATATTTCATCGCTATGCGATATCGTGGAGTGTTAATTTTACAGGCTGGCCACTGCATGTACTTGGTATATTAATCGTTTTGAAATGAAAAATAAGCATTAAGTCAGAGAGAGCAACAGTACCCAGAATGCTCATGGCCACGCTGGAAGAGAAAGACACCAACAGGAAGCTGGCGGTTGCCGTGGCAATACACATCAACACACGGAACCTGTCGAATTAGAGATTTCAAGAAAAATATGAAGATTATGGTCAAGGTGTGACTGACTGAACAATTAGGGAAGCTAAAGGATAAGTGGTTTACCCATAAGGGAGCTGGTGGATAAAGAAGGGTGCGACTGCTTTGATAAGGAGAGTGGGAAGAATGTCAGCCAGAAGTACTGCCTGAAATGAATAAATCACGCATGAAAATGGATCCCACAGTGTAGCTGCCTGGAACTTCAATGCAATGTCTTTGCAGAGTGCAGGAGTTTTACCGCAGTGGAAACAGGGTTACAGTCGGAGGTGCTGCTGCTGCTATTTCCGCGATCCAGATGATAGGAATGTGCAGCTGTCTGTAAGTCAGGCCATGAAGAGGTGGGGGTTAAATCCTTTCCACCAGAATAGAGATACGTGTTTTTAACATGTACGTATGTGTCATGTATTTTAAGCAAAGCAATATATAAGAAAAACAGATCCTGAAACAGGGTTGCCAACTTTGGTCAGCTGGCTGGCATACGATTTTCTATTCAAGACAAGTCTGCACACGCATTTATGTGTATGTAACAGTCTCGTTATATTGTAAATACTCTACAGAGTTTGCAAACTACCTCAACGATTTCTATAATTTTAGGTTTATAATGGAATAATATAGATTCTTGCGTGAGTGTCACGACAGATGCGTGAGAGTTGGCAACCCTGCTGAAATATCAGTAAGACAACGAACCCATGAGACGTACAGTGTCTTTCCCACAGCACTTCATTGTGGCTATCTCACGTAGGTACAGACGTGGTCAAATGAGACAGAAGATAAACCGAAATTTCCATAAAATAGCGATTTTTCTGTGCGCGTGTTAAGTTCACGGAGATGCGTACAGGCTCGGTGCCGTTGGTCTCCTGCTGCTTCAGGATGTCGTGCGCTGCGCTCAGCATCACTACGTAGGCGAAGTTGTTGCACAGCCCGAGCCACCTGCACAGAAACGATGCATGTTAGGGGGTCGCGAAGTAATTAAATTAATCCCGATCTGTGAACAAGCACACTTCGCTTCCATATACATATTAATACAAAAACCTCACCAAAACCCAGCTATATTTCTCCAGGATATCCAGCGACCTTTTAACGACACAGAAAAATTTGAAACGTTAAAAAAAGACCTTGACATCCATCCATGTGAGAGAATCGCATGACAGCAAATTAGGCACTGACATTACCCGGATGATACCCAGAGACATGTTAAACCTCACCTTCACCGTCAAAGAGCCTTTCTGTTCTGTCCATGATTGAAAAGACTTTCCTTTTCTCAGTGCCCTGCAGCGACAAATTAAAATCTCCGGTCACCAAAACTGAATACGATATTGAGAGGAAGTCTCACGCATCGTGATAGTACATCCCATTTCTCATCCCATTCCACTTTAGTGTTTTTAATAAGTGAAAATTAAATAACGTCATCCAGCTAGTAAACTCTGACTTGGGTTGGCGTAACTTTGAAATGCGTCCGACGAAAATGCTGCACTCGCAATGTTGGTTCCGCTTAATTTTGTAGCCAAAAGGTGCGCGATAAAAACAGGAAATAAAACTAACAATTGTATCATTGTGTCAAATAATGTCATATGCTTAACTATAATTGTTCCTTATATTACACGAAAGAATGTGGAACGGGGTATAATTGCCAAAGCAAACATAAGCAAGAGTACACCCTATCAATGGGTAATCCAACAAATTCCGAGAGGTTTGAGTTCACATTTGCAGAGACATTATGCCACAAAAATAAGTATTATAAAAGGACAAAACACAGTGGATGGGGGGAAGAATAATTTATTTTCCAGTGTACAGTATACAATGTCTTATGGTAAAATACATTCCCACAATGGATGTCTGGGCAATAGAAGAAGGCACATGCTTTAGGGAATTACATACACTGCAAGTGAAACGTCACAACTGGCAGAAAGCATGTCCACATCTCGGACGTGTTTACAGACAGGACGCATGGAAGTGACGATCTCAAAAAATACATAATGTGAAACATTTGACCCTTTCCCACTAAACAGGAACAAGAGGCTCTTTAGTGACTCCACACTTGGAAGAAACAGGAAGTGGGAATGGGGTGGCAGGCTTTGGAAAAGGAGTTGCTTAATTGAGTCGAGGAGGAGTGTGGCAGCTGGACTCGGACCTGGAATGTTCCGGGTTCAGTAGGCATGGTTGGCCACAAACAAGGACTCTCCTGCTGCGGCACTTTTGTCCCCAGAGGTCGCATACTTCCCGAGGGCAGCCTGGTTGTTACTCTGAGAGACACAAGAAGGAGGGTGAGGACAATCAGCAGGAGACAGATGAGCCAACCAGTCAGCTGACAGATGTCATGTGACCCTGGACACCCATGCATGAGTGTGACATACCAGAGCTCTCTTAATGTACTCCTCCTGGCAGGCCTTGCCATTCTCCTTCTTGCCCCCCCAGGCCTTGAGTGCAGAGGCCTGCAGAGCACGGCCGTACGAGAAGGTCAGAGCCCAGGGCTTGTGCAGGGGACACTGGTTGATGGCATTCAGGTTAATGGAAGCTTCCTCCTCACTCTGACCTCCAGACAGGAAGGTGATACCTGGAACAGGAAAGAGGCATGAAACTGGCTGCTGCAGTTCTGATCCTTATGTCTTTTACACATTGTGTACAATATATATATATATATATATATATATATATGACTATATATATATATAAATAAGGCATAGCCTGTGTGTGACGCTCACCAGGAACTGCAGGGGGCACTGTGCGCCGAAGGGCGGTGACGGTTGCCATGGCAATCTCCTGAGAGGTGAACTTGTGAGAGCAGGAGTGTCCGGCTGTCACCATGTTGGGCTTCAGCAGCGTGCCCTCCAAGTAGACATGATGGTCAGACAGGGCCTTATAGACCGCAGCCAGGACCTTCTCCGTCACATACTGGCAGCGCTTCAGGTCATGGTCGCCATCAGGCAAGATCTCGGGCTCCACGATCGGCACGATGCCATGCTGAGGAGGGAATCGAAGTAACGGTCACAAGATCTGGGCACGCCAGACTCAGGCACAGAATGGTGCATATGTCAACGGATGGCTCTATTAGTTTATGATGTTTGGAATTTCTTTCCCCTGCCCTTGGTATGGAAGACCAGTAGGGGGCGACGTCTGCCATCTATGTCCTTCTCAAGTGAGTCTCTGGGCTGAAACAGCAGCTGGGCCACCAGTCAAGGCTTTACGCTTTTGGTGGTTTTAATTTCTTACTCATTATTAATCTATATATAGATTATTTCAGAGTCGGGTTCTGCCTGGCTGCCACCCATGTGTGACTCACCATCTGGCAGATGCTGGCGTATCTGGCCAGGACGTTGGCATTCTCCATGATGGCCAGGCTGGACGGTGTGGTGGGGGTGATCTTCAGCACGCAGCGCCACTTGGCGAAGTCGGCGCCATCCTTCTTGTACTGAGCGCAGCGCTCATAGAGCCCGTCCAGGCCTAGGAGAAGCCGAGATGTTAGCATCACCGCATTCCGTATGACGGCTGATTGGCTTCGCATGCACAACTCTACGCTGTTCATCTTCGCTGCGACTGTTAATTGCTGATGACTAAGCAGAGATGGAACAGTTACGCAAGCGGAGAGGAAGTGTGGACATGCAGACCGCCCGTCTCACCCTGGGTGGTGGTCTCGCCATTGGTGCCGGCCAGGGGGACCACGCCCTTGTCCACTTTGATCCCCACCACCATGCCCTTCTCTTTGATGAGCTGGGGGAATAGCTTGCCGCTGTCGTCTTTCTGGTACAGCGTCTCGTGGAAGAAGATGACCCCGCCGATGCAGGGGTTGACACGCTCGTCGGCGGTGAACAGCAGCTGCCGGTACAGCCTCCGGTTCTCCTCCGTGTTCTCGGCGTTGATGCTCTGGAAGCGCTTGGCGACGCTGCCTGTAGGGGGCACATCATTAATGGTATCTCTACTTGAAATGTGACGAGGATACGGGGGGGGGGTTGGAGTGCTCAAACACGTCTGACTGCTGAAACCGGCATGGCCAGAAGGGGGCGCTGCTGCTGGAAGCTGCTCCATCAAAATATCCATTTGACTGGAAATCAAACTCTAAGTCACTTAGAGGAAAATGCAAAGACTAAGCAGTGAAATAAAGAACATAATCTGCTGCCACATCCTGAGTCAGTGTCTTTCCTTGTGGGAAAATAAGGTCTCCAAGTTACTCTTAAAAAGATTTCATGGTCATTTTTTAATTTACTGTCGTTCTGTTATGGCTTCATTAATGGACGGATCCAGGATCAGTGTTTAATCGCCTGCTTACCAGTGGATTCATCAGCGGCGAGAATGCCCTTCCCAGGGGCCACGATCCTCTGGGCAATGTCACTGAGCTCCTTCTTCTGCTCAGCGCTCAGGAAGGGGTAGGCGTGCGGCATGGTGACCCTGAGGGTGGGAAAGATGCCCCGTTAGCGCCTGGTTGACCGCACAGCAGGCAGGATTGTTGTATGACTTCGGGAATGACAAGAACTTTTACACACCGAAACAGGTGATTAACGTGGGACAGTCCCGATTTCTTTCGGCTTACACGTTTTAAAAAATCGTTTAAAGAGGCAGTATAGGTATTATTTTCTTCCCAAGTGTACAACACTAAATCACATTTCGCTGCAAATATTGTATTGTTAATTCACATTTTAATATAACTTTTTCTTAATGATTTTTTTGTGTTGCTAACGAACATTGTCTAATTCCGTGGATGTGGAAAATATATATTTGGTCTTACGGGTATTAATGTTTTTGATATACATATATATATATATATATATATTTATACATACGTATGTTTTTTTAATAAATACGCCTCTGCCCTTGGAATTGCATCAGTATGACCTTGTTATCCTGTTCCGGGAGTTGAAACCGT
>JAODUD010000045.1:4321370-4334007 GCA_026784285.1 Stomatorhinus walkeri
TGGTGCTGGAGGTGTTGGTCATTATCACTGCGGCCTGGAACCAGGTGTTCCCCTGTCTACAGAGTAATGGGTCACCTGCATCACCCTAAGGTGAGGAGAGAGAGACAGGCGGACAGGAGGAGTGAAAAGCTTGAAGACACAGAACAACATTTAGTCTGAATACAGTACGACTGGAGCTGCACGCGCAGCAATACTGAGGAGTGAATGTCTGATGCGAGCAGCAACAGATCAGCATCCTTACCTGCTGCAATGTCACAGCTGTAATACAGATGTTTGAGGTAGATATGTTGTTCCCACAATTCGCCACTGTTGTATTCTGCTGCTGAATATCTGGAACTGTCATTTGGAGAGATGGTTTTCTGTGTAATTTTTTTTAGCATGAACATAACATCCAAAATGATTTTATACTCAATGACAGAGATGTAACGATATGTAAACTTTTGCATTATCACAATAAAAAAAATCCCAGCATCGTCATGGGACTGTGACAATATCTACCAGGATATTTCATGGTTATTTCGCTTGTACAGCTGCATTCTATTAGATATTCTTGCCAAAAATTGTATTGTTTTTGTTTGACTGCTGTAATTAAAATTCAAATTTCAAATTCAAAATAACTTTATTTGTCCCTGAGGGGCAATTAAAGGCACACAGGGCAGTTGAACAAGGACACAATGACATAAAGTGTAACAGTATTTGTAAGATTGCATGCTAAAAACACTGATGTTCTTCTCTGAGCGTGACTTTCTTTATTTACAAGATTCAGCTGCTGCAATAATATATTCTTTTATTATAAACCTATCCATAGGTTTTTCGTATCGATAAATTTCACCTCACTAAGTATGACAGCATTTTCTATAATTAATACAGTGTGATGAAGTCACACAGGTTCACACATGCTAGCACACTCACTCACCTCCGCTCTGGGTGCTTGCCCATCCTGTCACCCAACACTGTGTCCCACTGGGGAAGAGAGCACTGCCCAAGCCCAGGCACACGGGCTGGATGTAGTCGGTCAGGGTCACACTTGTAGCCAGGTGGAGCACAGCAATGTTGTTACCTGACAGGTTGCTAAGGGTGATGCTGGACACCCCTAGTGATGCATTTGTACCCAGAACCACTGTCCACTGGCTGATGTTGAGCTGTGAACTGGGGAAACCAGTTGATGCAGTCAATACGGATATACAATGGTACCTCAGTAAACATGCTTAATCCGTTCCACACTCTTGGACTTATACCAAACAGGACATATACCAAATGAATTTTTCCCATAAGAAATAAAGGGAAAAATGATTAATCCATTCCCATAAATGGTGATCCTAACCATTTTCTTCCTTGCTTGGCTCTTCTCATTAACTTTTTTAGAACTCATGGTTAATGAATTTACTAAAAGATTATGCGAAAAAACACATAATCATGTGAAAATTCACAGAGAGTTATAGTGCGGGTTGTTCACTGAATGGTAGCAACTGATGTGCTGACGCTGGTTGGCAGTCGTGGCTTTGTCTCGAGAGGTAAACAAAGGTAGCGCGCAGTGTCGTGACTCATTTAGACCCATACAAGTTCTAGCATGCGAGTTGTATTCCAAACAAAGGTCGTATACCAAACAAAATATTTTCACGTCCAAACAGGATGTACACCGAGGTACCACAGTACAAGGGAAATACGAGTCCTTTGTTTTTCATATTGAACTGCTGTTGATGCTAGGATTCAAGCAAGGAATTTGATTTATTTATCGTTTTCAGAATTTCACTTATTTCAGTCATAAATCTCCCACTGATACATTTTGTTGAAGTTACAGAGACATCAGCAACCTTTGATTCCATCTGTACTGACCTGTTGAAGCACTGGGCTGCACTCATGACGTAAGTCTGTGAGATGAGAGTGCCCCCACAGACTTGGACCCCATTCATCTGCAGGCTGACCTGCCAGGGCCACATCCCTGCTGCTACCGACCCGCTGCTCCCGCCATTGTTCAGTGGGGCGAGACCACATACAACCGCTGAGATGAAGAAGGCGGGTGGAAAGAAGCAGTGTACTGATATAATACCCAGGATCTGCTGAGTTCTACGCTGGTCATACTGTTGTAACTACACTTCAGAGACAGAGTAACATAAACCAGTAATCAGCCAATCAGAGAGAGAGCAGTTGGTACAGTTATGCAAAGGCTTCCCGTGTTGTAAGACGTCGGTCTGAGGAAGGCAATCACACGATAGACAAAATAACAATAACCTATGAAGCTAATGGGAAATTAAACCTGGGAAATATCAGACACTCACGCTTGGCAGTGGTGGTTGTGGTGGTGGGAATGCTTGGAGTTATGGTAATGGATGGTGACGAACTGCAGGAGGTGCTGTTGTCACTGTTTGTCCCACTGGAAGTAAATGTCACAAATCCTGGTTGGTTGGTGGTGATGATGGAATTGATCCAGGGCTGATACTGAGACACCCTGGTGTAGACCCCAGGGTAGTTGGGCTGGGCGCATTCATAGCCAAAACTCACAATCCCAGCCTGGATCCAAGAAGACCCCTGTTTGACCACCAGGGGCCCCCCTGAGTCCCCCTACACAGGTATAAACAGAATTCCATAAAAACTTTAACAGATACCAATCATACTAAGCTTCTGGCTACACACAGGAGCACATGATCTACAAAAAGATTGTGCAGAAGATACCACACCTGACATGAATCCTTTCCTCCTGCTAGCAGACCAGCACACATCATGTTGGCTGTGATGGTGCCCACCCCATATAGACAATTACACTTATTGTTTCCAACTACTGGTACCTCCACTTCCTGTAGGGTGCCAGGTGAAGTGAGGGCCACTGAAAGGGGAAATCGCCAACAATGTTAATAAGATCCTGGACAAGAGGCAACAGTCGATGATGACACCTTGATGGCAATCACACTGTCACCAGAATCTGTCCTCACATAAGAATAATATCTGTGAATGTCTAGTGAGATACATATAGAAAATTGATATAAACATCCTGACCAGGCAGGGTGTTAGTCATTTGCAGCATAATAGAGCTGACAGTGTTATGCCTGATTATGAATATGATGACATACCATTATACGCAACATCTCCCCAGCCAGTGACCCAGGTCTCAATGCCATTGTAGAAGGTGCTGCTGCTGGCTGCCAGGCAGATGGGCTGAATGTAGTCAGTAAAAGTCACAGTGGTGCTAAGCTCCAGCAGAGTGAGGTCATTGTCATTTGTATTACTGTTGTATAGTGGATGACGAACGATGCTACTGAGAGTTATGACTTGTTGATTTGAGTTTGTACCATATAACTGCTGAAGCCCCAGATAAACACTCCAGCCATTTGTATTTGTGCTACATGAAACAGAGCATCAAATGGTTAAAAATCAAGTTAAATCATAGATACTTTTGCAAGTTGGATATCTCTCAGATTCATTATGTCAGTTTTAACATTGACACTGTTGGTGAAATCACCAGTGACTCACCTGGAGAAGCAGTGGGCAGCAGTGAGCACCCACTTACTGCTGAGGAGGGATCCTCCACAGAGGTGTTGACCATTCAGCTGCAGACTAGCCTGCCAGGGCCAACTGCCCACAGGTGCGTTCACTCCCCCCACTATCCTGGTGTTAAGAGGAGCTTGACCACACACTGGGAGGGGGGAGAGGTGAGCAGGTGAAGAGCTGAACAAGGACTGACTGAAAGTTTGTACAATATTCGAACAGACATTACTGTAGCAGTTTTAGGCCAATTAATTTGTTAAGCACTAATTCACAAGACAAAGTATTAGTGTAATTTTGTGTTTTAAGGGAAGGAACATGATATTAACAAACTTACCATTCAGTTGTGCATGTGACTCTAAAAAAATGGGAGAGAATAGCTTTGGTTAATAATTATAATATGACTGAAAATGTTTTCATAATCCATCCATCCATCCATCCATCCATCCAATATCTCCCACGTATCCAAGGTCGGGTCATGGGGGGCAGCAGTCTCAGCAGGGAAACCCAGACTTCCCTCTCCCTGGCCACTTCATCCAGCTCCTCTGGGGGAATCCCGAAGCGTTCCCAGGCCAGCTGAGAGACATAGTCCCTCCAGCGTGTCCTGGGTCTTCCCCGGGGCCTCCCAGTGGGACATGCCCGGAACACCTCACCAGGGAGGCGTCCAGGAGGCATCCTAATCAGATGCCTGAGCCACCTCATCTGGCTCCTCTCAATGCGGAGGAGCAGCGGCTCTACTCTGAGTCCCTCCCGAATGACAGAGCTCCTCACCCTATCTCTAAGGGAGAGCCCAGCCACCCTGCGGAGGAACCTCGAACCACTACCCACAGCTTGTAACCATAGGTGAGGGTAGGAACATAGATTGATTGGTAAATCGAGAGCTTTGCCTTTTGGCTCAGCTCCTTCTTTACTATGACAGACCAATACAGCGCCCGCATCACTGCGGAGCGCCACAACGATCCGCCTGACGATCTCCCGTTCCATCGTCCCCTCACTCGTGAACAAGACCCCAAGATACTTAAACTCCTCCACTTGGGGAAGGACCCCATCCCCTACCTGGAGAGCGCTTTCTACCCTTTTCCCGCTGAGGACCATGGTCTCAGATTTGGAGGTGCTGATTCTCATCCCATCCGCTTCACACTCGGCTGCGAACTGTCCCAGCGAGAGCTGAAGGTCACGGTCCGATGAGGCCAACAGAACCACATCATCTGCAGAAAGCAGAGACCTAATCCTCATGTCACCAAACTGGACACCCTCAATGCCCTGGCTGCGCCTAGAAATTCTGTCCATAAAAACTATGAACAGAATCGATGACAAACGGCAGCCCTGACGGAGTCCAACCCTCACTGGAAATGAGTCTTATTGCTGCCCATGTGAACCAAGCTCTGACACCGGTCATACAGGGACCGAACAGCCCTTAAAATGAAGCCCGGCACCCCACACTCCCTGAGCACCCCCCACAGCACTCCCCGAGGGACTCGGTCAAATGCCTTCTCCAAGTCCACAAAACACATGTAGACTGGTTGGGCATACTCCCGTGAACCCTCCAGAACCCTGCGCAGAGCCGGGGCGAAAACCACACTGCTCCTCCTGAATCCGAGGTTTGACAATCCAGTGGACCCTCCTCTCCAAAACCCCCGGATAGACCTTACTAGGCAGGCTGAGGAGTGTGACCCCCCTATAGTTGGAACACACCCTCCGGTCCCCCTTCTTAAAGAGGGGGACCACCACCCCGGTCTGCCAATCCAGAGACACTGCCCCGATGTTCATGCGATACTGCAGATGCGTGACAACACACAAAAACAGTTTCGTTGTCACAGGACATAATGCTTGAAAATGCAGATCTGTTGCTAGTTTTTTTTTCTCTCACTGCCTCGCTGCTTGTTCTAGGGAACGAGTTTGACATTGCTGGTACGGTTGTTACAAATTTGCCAATCAGTATAATGTCACTAAAAATGTTTTCATGATGATTGTGCATTTCCCCTGTCTTACATGCCTAACCTCAGTGTGACCTTTAAATATCTATGACCTTTCCATTCATTTAAAGAAATGAACACAAAGCTGACTCTCCCATACTTTTTCAACACAATTACACCGTTTCATCTTTTTAAAATGAAATGTTTTCTTACAAAACCTGCAGTGACACGAGTCAGTGCCTGCAGGCTTTACTCAATGCTCAAGCTTCAACAGCATGAAATGCAGTGAAGGTAGAGCACCTGAAACACATTTGTCTTTGGAACCTAAACCCCACGTTTGCAGCTATGCAATTAATTTTGCTGTGATTATGGTGTTCTCATAGGGTCAGCTATGTTCTGTTTTAGTCCAGTAGTCTATTGTAACTGGTTTGTAGCATAATCAGGGAACAGCTACCCAAGAATGGTTAAGGTACTTGCCGCTGTGGTGAGTAGCCTAACCAGATGGTCTGTCCTTTTAGGGATTATATTTTTAAAAGCACATTGGAACATTTTAAAATGCTAACTGAAATATTTTCCTTTTGAAAAATGAAGCACGACAAGTTTATTCTGTTATTATTTTTTCTCATTAGGCGTGGTATACTAAAATAATTACCTGGAACTTGGATAGCACCTCTCTGATTTGCAGTTGAATTACACATAGTCGTCTTTGATCATTTTCGCATAACCCCACACCTCGTCGTGGTTTATCCCTTATTTATGAATCCACACGTTATTGAGGCTAATTTGCTGCTTCAAAACGCAAGGATGAAACATACTTAAAGAAGACTGTAATCTTGTATCAGACAAAATCATTTTATCATATGGACCAGTTATTTTTTTGTTATGTTTCATTGTAAAATTGGCCTCTAAACAGTTGTTAGTCTTATTTAAAATGATTAAATATTAATAATTGTTTAAAATCTTTCTTTCAGGTGGGACTATTGCATTAATCACTACTGGCATTCATCCCCTCCTCGCCCGAACCCCCCCCCCCCCCAGTTTAACGCAACTTTCCCCCCAGTTTCAAACTCCTTTCGACGCCACGACCTGCTAAAATGGCTCAGCTGTTCGAGATGTAAAAACCTAATTAAGCAACAGTTAGTTCTGACCAAGAAATCTGCTTGGACAGGAGTTGTTCTACGAGTGCAGTCATAAGACTATAACCGCAGTCGGACATTTCACATCAGCTGTACCACCAGCTGTTTTACAGGCGTATCTTACAACCACTGGTTCTTGTGCTTTGACGACCTATACCCGTGTTTCCACCTTTTTAAAACTGGACAGTAAAATAAAGGATCTCATGTATTCCGTTTTATTGAATTTATTTTTATCCGTTTCGGATTTTATGTTTTATAAGCTGCCAAACCGGAAAAAAAACGCTTTCAGAGTATGACTGCGCTGTCATTACTTAGTTCTTTACTCTTCTCAGTTGTTTTACCGCTGTCCTTTTAAGGATTGCGCAATAAGAGTATGCTAATAACTTTGTTGTCCGCTTAATAAGTCGTTCTTCTACCGCAACAGGCTTCCATAGAATGCCGAGTCTCCCTCTTTATGTTTCATGTTTATAGTCTTTTGTTACGTATCTTTGTTGTACTGAACAATTAGTCTTCTGAAAATAATCCCCATTGATAAGGCACGAGACAGATATCTCCAGTATTTCAGGTCGATCGGGAAGTCACAATCGGAAGAACATAAAAACGCGTTGTTGACACTAAAGTAAGTTAAGGTATAGTGATAGAACTTTTGCCCAGAGACATATAGATAAAAAGATGAGAGTTCAAATTACACAATGGCCCCATTTTACGCTGTGCACCACGACTCATATACGAGTCACATACACGCGCATACATAAAAGTGCGCAGCATGCAGCGTGGTCAGTGACTGCGAAAATCATTCTGCCATTGCTACTGTAGGCAGTTTATACCCTCAGCAACATTTTAAATGGGCACAATAGACACAGAATTGTGTTAATTAGTGGAGACCTGTGTTCAGAAGATGGAATGTAATGAGCGGCATATTTATGCTATCATTTATTTCAGGAGCCCTAATGTACGGAAAATATAACCTAGAACACCTTAGTGGACATTTTTTAGAGCTTCCCCTAAATCAGGGGTGCCCAACTCCAGTTCTGGAGGGCCGGAGCCCTGTGTAGCTTAGTTCTTTCCCTGTTCCACCATAAATAATTCAGCTCAAGAGCTGGGTGATAATTAACGCAAGGAGTTGAATCAAGTGTGTTAAATGAGGGGAAACCCAAAAACGAACAGGGCTCTGGCCCTCCAGGACTGGAGATGGGCACCCCTGCCCTAAATGCTCAGGGGAGGCTTCCAGGGAAAGGGAAGGCTAGTGTCCTTTTCTCGGGGTGGCGAGCTACCCTCAGTTCCCCCGTAATTTGAACCATGATAAAGAATGCATGTACAGCAGAACCTTGGAAATCGAACGCCTCTTAACTTGACCAACTCGGACAACGAACGGGTCTATTTTTTTCGACTTAGATTTTTTTTCGATTTGTACCTGGACCGAAATCTTGGAGCTCGATCGTTCCTGCTAAACCTGTATGGGTCGAGATTCGTTCAGCATTAACGATTCGGACCTCGAACGGGTCGGTCGAGAAAAATCTAGGCGCAACTCGACCCAAAACTCGAAACCCGACAAAACAAAACAGACTTGCTAAAACCTGTACGGATCGAGACGCGTCTCTGATGGGCTGAAGTCAAACGGACCTACTGGGGTGCTAATGCTTATGAATCACTGTCGCGGTACCTCTCCACTTACAGAGTTCGCCGGCGTGTGTTCCTGTGTTCGGTGTGATTTTTTTGTGCTTAATCTACAGTACATTTAGTGATACGGTAATCATGCCCCCTAAGAAATTGAGCAGTGATGGCAGCAAACTGAAGAGGAAAGTAGGAGAGTAACTGTAGAACTTAAAAATTAAATTAAAACGAGACCTGAAGGTGGTGCAGGTGTGTCTGCTCTCGCTTCTAAGTATGGGATTGTCATTTATTTCAAATTGATCTATTTGTAGGCGTGCTTTACATGTGCGAATTAGTAGTTAGGTTCAAATAGGCAATCATATGCTGTCTGGAACGGATTAAATTCATTTACATTGCCTTTTATGGGGAGATTTTACTTGGACCGCGAACAAATCGCATCTCGAGCAGCAATCTGGAATAAATGTGCTTGATAACCTGGGATAAATGATAATTCATTGTTATGGTATAGGATACAATGATACATACTTGCGAGACTACAACATCACTACGCCCAGCGCTCATGACCGTATTGCATACATCCACAATGTCGTGACAGGTGTAATTTGTTACGGCCGCATATAGTTTGCGGAATCGATTTATTATTATTATTATTTAAGGATTTTACTCCAAAATACAATTTCCAAATTTACTCGTTTCCATCATATTATGTTATTAACAATTTTATCGAGTATTATAAGTAAATTACAGTAATGCACTGTATTTTAATAGGCCGATAATAATTCTGTTAAAACGCCTATTATCATTGCTAATTTGTAAAACCATGAAAAGTCCATGCTGATAATGCATTCTAAACAGCATGAACAAGCGTAAATCAAACTTTAAAGAGATGTCATTTTTTTTGCATAATTTACAATAAAGCTTTTTCCCTTAGTTTCCAACATACGCATTATTTATGTTACACAACGAAGCGGTTCTAAATGCACAGCACTTACCTCTTCCAAGTAGACTTAGAGCCGTCACAAAAAGCACACAAGTCCTAAATGCCATTGCGTTAAACGGAGACTCCTAGCCTGTCTATGTTAGAATGCCTCTTCTGATTTCTTCCAGCAGTTTATACCACGTACAATAGCATATCCTATTGGTCCGCGGGAATTCCAAACATTCGCAACTCTTTAAACATAATATTTCATATTCGTGTTTCTTTGTTACACGTCGTAATTTTCTGTACGCAACCGTTACAAATGTTAAGTGTGTAGTGCAAGTGCCCCACCTTCTAATTCTTTGCTGTTAAATTATTCGCGTTACTACGGAAATAAAAAATTAAGCCACTGCAAGGTTCCAGCGTCCAGTATCAGTTAATTTATACTTTATGATAAAGATCAAAAAGGCACTATTTATGATAAATATCAAAAAAGGAGAGTATATTAATGAATTAGTATTAAAATTTAGTATACCCTAACAGCGCATAAGACCTGAAAAAAGGGGAAAAGCCTGAAAAAGGGAACCCCCCCCAAAAACATATTTTCATGTATAAAACTAAAAGCACATATCATATTCAGAACATGAATATAAAAATATTAATTTTGAGACCTGCATATTTTTTAGTTTGTAGATATTTGAAAGTTTTTAACGTTGTGTTTTTTTAAGTTAAATAAACACACCGGGTGCTAATCTGAAAGAGGCCTCATGTGTTGAAAGGGAAACATTTGATTGCAACACTAGTGGGGGTCAAATCAGGCTCTAAACCCCCGCCCCATTAAACACACGCTACTCCCACAATATCCTTAGGGACATGCTCCTACCATCCATACCCAAATGTACACCCTTAGATGTGCCCAAAGTGTCAGGAAGAAGGCCTGAAGGAGCTGCATTATTAAAATATACTATCTTCTCACACTGAACAATGTATATAGACACAAATGGAAACATTTGGGTTATTTTCAACCTAGTGTATTAAAGCATCCCAAAATTCCAGTTTTTGAAAGCGAGTTTTTTTTCCGAAAGCCTGCGGTACAGTAAACAGCATTGTTTCACAAATACAGATTACCTGCCACCAACGTCCTAATACATGAATGTCCATGTTTATGGGATGTAACGATATGCGTTCCTTTCTATACACTTTGGACACATCAAATTGCTATATTACTGCCTATAAATACAAAGTATTCATAAAGAAAAGCCATCATAAAAATAGCAGAGAAAACATAGTGTTGCAAAAATATTTGCCCTGATTTCCTCATTTTTTGCACATTTGTTACCCCAAATGGTTTCAGAACTTTACATAAAATGTAATATAATACGAACACGAGTAAACACAAAACAGGTATTAAACGGTTATTGCATTTATGGAAAGAAAAAGCTTATTCAACACCTATATCACCCATTTGAAGGAATAATTTCCCCCCAGAACTTAATAACTGGTTGTGTCACCTTTCGCAGCAACATCTGCAATGTTCTTATTGAGGAATACTGCGTTAGTGTTACACCAGATGTAACAGTATACTTTTATCCAAAGCTACATACATTCTGTTTTGCTGGTCAGGGTCAGTCAGTCCCTAGAGTAGCTGGAGACATAATTAAGGGTCATGCTCAAAGGTCCAATGGTGAAATAACTCTGCTGACTCTCTGTTTTGTGTTTAGTAAAGTGTCTTTGTCCTCCATGAATATTTGTAAGGGATAAACTCACCAACATGCCTAACAAAAGTCATCATACACAGCTCACTGCCTCTCTTTACATTAATATGTTAATTCATCTACTCTGTTGTTTCTGACTTGAATCACCTTGGAATGCAGCTCTGCTCCTGGAAGATCACCTCATTGGTCGAGGTCCAAAGACAATACACATTACATATTCAGATACATTTAAGAATGATTGTCAGGACTGGTCCCTGTTCTGCCCCTTCAGTTAGACAGGTTTCCTGTTTGGCCAGCTGGGGTTGCAGGTCATCCATTTCTGTGTGTTCCCCAAGTCTTGGGTGCTTGACAGCCCATAACGTCTGTGTTCTGTTTCCTGGGCTGCTGTGTGGGGTGTGTGGGTTGTTCTTAAACATACTCACCTTTATTGTTGTGGGTCTTATACACTGTTGTTCGCTCTTTGTTTTGACTCTCTGGTCTTTGTCAGGGGTGAACAGGTTGTATGAGCAAGCAAGACCGGTTCACCAATATCCAGTCATGTTGCAGGTGTTGCTGGCCATCCTGTTCCTTCCTCAGTTTAAGTCCTTAGTGTGTTTCCCCTGTTCCCTAGACGACTGCTTAGCTCAATGGGCCGAGTGAGTGGCCCTACGACTGAAAACTCTCTGGTCATGGGTCTGAGGTCTGTGTCTGCTCTGTTCTCTATTCTGTCAATGATCATGTATATGTTGCTATGTGTTAGGAGTTGCCTTTGTTTCTTAGTCCTGCTCCCTGTGTAGTTTTGTTTCCCTGATATTACTATTTTATGGTTTCTTTATTTAGTTCTTATTTTTCCCTGTTTTGGTCCATTTAATTTGTGTGAACGTCAGGCCATTCATTGTGGAAAAAATACCTCACCTCAAGGTCCACTATAATGCCCCTGTCACTCCCCCGCACCCTGTCTCTCTCACAAACACGTCTTAACTTTTCGAAAAGATACACAACACACATAAAATAGCAACTAGACGATTGTCTCCTAGAGACCCACAGAAGTAAATACTGGAGATTTACTGAATCTCTTCTTGGTAATAAATGGGAGTTTCTTATAACTCAGTAACTTAGTTCATGGCGTTTTCCAAATAAATGCCAGATCTAGACACATTTTCTGATGGGCTTCTATACATATTTTTATGCTGTAACAGCAAACACAGTGGGATGAGAATTGTGACTGACACGAACGCTATGCACCGTGGTGTTATCAGCGCTGCTATCTGTGCTATGCTCTTAATTAACCAAGCTCGACACGAGACAATTAAATCCCACCGTTTCACACAACCTTTTATTGATAAACTGTTGGTTGTGATACAAGGTCTTCAATGAGTTAAGTTTACGTACAAAGCCATACTGTGCTTCTGCATGTCTAAAATGTTAGATTTTAGTTAGAACATTGTTAGAACATTGTGGGGGACATGTCCCTCCCGCACCCGTATCGCTATGGTTGTACGGTTTCAGCTAGGCCTATGAAAATTGCTAACAACTTATTTTTCTTGGGATATCGACAAAACAAAGGTTATCTGGGGGCCATGACAAGTTTTTCTTGACATTAAAGTTATCTTGAGATTGTGACATTTATTTTGTTTTTCTGATGACAGATAACTGCTGTAACTGTTCGCTACACTTTGCGGGCCACAACATTAGCACACAGGACAATGCTGTCGAATAACCTTCCTATGGTGAGTGTTTATAATATACAGTAATCCCTCACTTATCGCGGGAGATAGGTTCCAAGGCCGACCGCGATAAATGAATTTCCGCGAAGTAGGGACGCCATATTTATTTAATTATTTAACGTGTATTTGGACGTTTTTAAACCCTCCCTGT
>JAODUD010000045.1:4350271-4365694 GCA_026784285.1 Stomatorhinus walkeri
GTTATACTGTAATACAATAAATTATGTAATGCTTGTTCTTAAGTTTTTAAGGGTGTATGAAAAACTAAAAAGTAAAAATGCCTGGAGCATCATTAAGGCTCGCAGACTCGCTTGATACTCATACATTTCCTGCATTCTTTGGTATACATGAACACATCCTTTTCCTTACATTTCAGTGCATTCAAGTTTTCAGTTCAACACCTACTGTGCACTTTAAAAGTAGCCTTTCCAAATTTTGTGCTAGAGAGCCATGCTAGAGTCCCTGTTAGCTCAATCGCACATCCCTGTTTCCTGCCTCTATCTGAAAATACACACCGAAGAGAACTCTAACTCCATAATCTGGTTTGTTCAGTTAAGTTCTGTAGTACAGGTGTCCTGCAGAAGGTGCTATGCATTTCCAGCATGTGGCTTAGTAGGTTAGGACACTGTCGAAATGGCTTGGAATTTGCCGACTCAGATCCCAGAGTTGGCAGGGTGATGTCACTCTTGGGCTGTTTTGCAAGGCTTTTAAAACCCAATCTGACCCTGCTTTCTCCAAAAAATGTTTCTAAATAAATGTAATATTTCTGTTCCTTAATCATAAGAACTTGACAAACATACTCCCACAGCAACACAATGCTATTTCTCAGCCAATGACGATAAAACTCTTTCTCCACAATTCACATAATTGATCCAGTAAACTATGAGTTTGGCTTATTACAGCTTGGGTTTATTAACTTGTGCCACAAGCACCATTCAAGAGTACAACACATTGATTGAATGGGACAGGGTGCACAGATAAGAATTAAATATACAGGGGACTCAACATCACTCTGGCACTTGAGATGTGTGGCCTGCGACGTTTCAGTCACGGGGATGAAATGCAAGCTTATCCACGGCCACAATCATCCTGGGAAGCTTAATGGGAATTGACAACTGCTCACAGTGAAAACAACCTCTTGTTTTGCCTTGCTGTCCTTCTTTCTGCTGCTGTTTTGTGGGCCTATTCTACGTTGGTGATGCAGTGAGGATGCCAGGGAGATGACATGGGGGCACAGAGTGGGCTCCTGTGTGTCTGCACATCTCTGGCCAAGGTCAGCAAAAATGTCAACAGCAAAGGTTAATGAAAAAGGACAGACTTGATTTGGGTTTCAAAAGCCGTCAGTCAGAGGTTCTTGCTTGGGCCAGTGAGAACAGGGGTGGGGGGGATTGATCTTCACCTAGAGAGAGCAGATGGAGAGTAACCTTCAGATTTTAAAGGACTGTGGTTTTATTATATACTTTAGGCCCACTTACCAGCTAAAGCTGGTAAAATGACTTACTACACTAATATTTTCATATAGCAATTAAGAGGTCACACTGACTGAATGTCAGCACAAGTTGCACCCATTATGGGCTGGAGTTTAACACCCATTTTAAACACTTGGTTGGTTAATTTTAGGATAAGTCACTTTAAAGGATCATCAGAGTAAAAATCAGTGTAAAAGTCTATAAAAGTATTAAAGCTGGTGGCAACTTTCTATGCACTTAGTAATCTTATCTGCAATTCTAATCTTGCATTAAATGTAACTGGCTGTGCATTTGTGTAATGTAGGAATTAAACCCATAAAGTAGTCTTCAAAGCTTAAATCCAGTGGAATAAGTTTAATTAAGGTAGATCCAAAGAAGTAGCCCAACAAGTGGGTTCAAAGCCTCCTACCTTTTCAAAACAGACGGTGACTGTGAAATCAGAAATGATTATATATTTATACACAAAATCCTTATGTCAAAAAAAAACATCTAATCTCTCTGCAGCTTATTATATCTCAGCACATTTTGTCTGGACATAACATCATATGCTCCACTTGTCAAGCAATAGCTGAGGTGATTGAGAATTGCTCTTCCTTTTCAAATGACAAATGGAAATGGAGAAAGACAATCCTCTCATATCGAAAATACTACTTTTCTTAATAAATCAGTCTGTTGGGGTTCCATTGAGGGTATTTAGTGGGGGGAAAAGCTTACTTTATGCACAACTATATAAATCTTGTGAAAGCTATGAATTTTTAAATTGAACAAATCTGGCCTAGCATATTTTTTTCCAATAGGATGTAGTTATATAAACTGTATCAATGAATATTTTAAAAGGAAAGCTTATAAAATCATTGTATTAACATTACATAAAGTAACATTGTTAAAGCATTCTCCACTACAGCTAAGGCTATAAATTAGAAATGCATTTAAAGCTCATTTACTTAACGAAGTTTGACTAAATAAGTGGAATCGTGTGCTATAACTAGCTACAGAATTTTGGCCTTCTATGCATATATTTTACAGTTTACACTAAATGCATACTTATATAACAGCCAGTTGGCTCTGTAACTCAGTAGGTGATGCTGGTGACAGGGATGTGGTTTTGAATCTGGACCATTTGTACAGGTGTTCATACAGATTAAGCGAATGGGTGATCGTGATGATTGTTACTGTGTGAATATGGTTGACTGTCAGGATCAGTCCATGTCTTGTCCTTTTTTTTTGTCCATTGTTGCCACATTCGGCCACCAGGGGTCTCTGGCCATCCCATTCTTTCTGTGTTTAACAGCTTTGGTAGTTCCTAATGTATTCCCTGGCCCTGTGAGCTGGCATGTGGCAGAATGAGCTAAGTGTGTGGCTGAGTACCTGTGCTATCCTACTGTTGTTGGTACAAGGCTGGCTAGTGTCTGAGCTGCTGAGTCACCAAGATGAGATTCAAGTGTATTAGACTGTTTAGTTATTAGGTTTGTTTTCCCTTTCTTGTTATGTTGTTGTTTTTTAGTATAGGTTCTTCTATATATATATCCTTGTTTCTGGTTATCCATACTTGTCTTTAATTTTGTAGTAATGTCATGTAACCCTTGTTCTTAGTCTCTCCTACTGTTTGAGTCCATAATGTTTCATAATAACCTTTCACTCCCGAGTCCCTTGTGTGTAATTAGTAATTGACTCACACCTGTTCCTCATCTAGCCTTGTTACTAATACATATACGTGCCGGCCCTTGCCTTGTTTCTCCATTGGTCACTGTTGTAGATGTATGTGCCTTTGTTTTCTGCGTGCTACCTTTTGGTGTTAGAGTATTGTTGTTCCATGTGTTCTCTGTTTATAACCTTTGCTGTAACCCCCTTCCAGTTAAGTATCTCTTGTTCCCCTTCACTTCTGTTTTGATTCTAGTTGGTTTTGTCTACCTGCCTTTGTCCAGACCTCGTGTGGTTCTTTTTGTTTCTGATGTTTCCAAGTTTAGTTTATAGTAATACAAAAAGAACCCTTTGTCGTCTGTAAGCTGCATCATTAATGACAATGTCCAGTCATTATCCTTCAAATGTCTTTTTATTGATTTGAAAAATTGCAAGTAAGTACCCTCCAGAACAATATTACACTTTTTCTACCCCCTCCCCCCACCCCCCTGTCCTATATCTTCCCCATTGAACATTACTACCCCAAATAGAGTCCCCAGACAGCCAGGACACAGACAAGATAAGTAAGTAATAAATAAATAAAACTGAAGTAGAACTAAACCACAACAAACAAATACAGGCGTAATAAAATCAACCATTATAGTGTAAAACATTAAATGTAAATAAAAGAGAGGGGGGTGGGAGGAGAGGAGAAGGAAGGGCTACTCTGAGACAATGGTGGTGAATTTCTCAAAAAACATTAAGAAGGGGCACCAGACTTTTAAAAAATTGGTTTTCAGAACCACGGACAGTGTTTAGACAACATAACATCCCTAACCCAGTGTGCATGAGAGGGAGGAACAATTCTACTTTATAAATTGGGTCTTTATATTGGACTTCCTCTGCTGGTCCAAGGAGGATGGGCTCCCCCCTTGACTTTGGTTTCTCCCAAAGTTTCTTCTTGCTTTGCAGTTTTTCCTTGCTCACTGGGGGGTTTTTGAGCAGGGACGATGTAAAGTGCTCTGAGACAATGTAATGTTGTCAAAATGCACTATACAAATAAACTGAATTATATTGACCTGAATTAAACTGAATTAAAAATCAGAATATGAAAAAAAACAATCATTTACAATTAAAAAAATTTTTTTACAATTAAAGTTTTTAATTGACACATGAAGTAGTATAATATTGTATATTTGACTACACATGATTAAACATGAACAGTGGTAAAGACTACTGATTGGAAAATATATATTACATAGATACTGCTTACATTTCAGAAGCTAAAAGTCAACAGTAGTAAGATAATTAGAGAAGCAGAATTTTGTGGAAATTTTCTGTACAATTAAATATCCAGTCATAATGAGTTTAAATGTAATCGTAAATGATTTAGTTCAATCAAGTTTGTCTTGATTATTAATAAATATTTTAATTCAGGCAGTAATTTTCTTTTAATGATTAAAATGGTAAACACAATTAAATGATAAAAGACAGGTTAAATTTTGAAAAGAGTAAACAAAAAGGTACTTTTAGAAACTAAATGGTTAGATTGAGCTGCTTTCTGTTATACAGCCTGTAATTTTGTTGTAATGTTACAGAAACGGTGCTGATTAATGAAGAGAAAAACAGCTGAGGAAGTCAGTGGCCACAGAGTGACATCAATGAGAGGGAGAGGAGGGGGAGGCTGAGGCTGAGGAGGGCGGAGAAGTGCTGTCCTGCTCTGCTGGGCTGTGGCATCGGCCCCACGTTGATGGAGGTAGATGAATTCGCTGAGGTGATGAAGGCTGGAGAACAAAGGCGAATATTAATACAATACCCAAGATCGTCTGCTGAGATTTTCACTGGTCATACTCTGATACTCCACCTAAGCACCCGATGGCAAATTAGAGATGGGAAATGTCACACACTCACATTGGCCAGTGGTGGTCAGCATAGATGAATTCTCTGTTGTGTTGAAGGTGATGCTGGAGGAAAATGAACTCGCTGAGGTGAAGGAGATGAGAATTAGGAAAGGAATCAGTATAAAGCCCAGGATGCACTGGTCTGTTTGTAGTGAGGAAAGTCACCTCATTATGATCTGTGGCAAATCTCTATTATCTAAATTATTACAGTAACAATGAGCAATAATAACCCTAACCCTAATCCTGTAATATGATGAGAATAATTTGAGTCAATTTAAGAAGGAAACAATAAGGACAGGAAAGGAATAAGATAACATCATGGGATTTAGGCATGAGAAATGTCAGCCACTGACGCGGGATGGAGGATGTGGGAGTTGGTGTTACAGCACTGCAGGTGCCATTGTTGCTCTCTGTCCCATTGGAGAGGAAAGTGGCAAAACATGGCTGGTCAGTGGCGATGGTGAAGTTGATCCAGTCCTCATAATGGGACACCCGGGTGAAAACTTCAGGGTAGTTTGTTTCTACACAACCAAAGCTCGCAACCCCAGCCTGGATCCAGACAGAGCCCTGCTGGGCCACCAGTGCCCCCGCAGAATGTCCCTGCAAATACATTCATATCGTAAGTAACAAAATCACCATCCATGAAATTCTTTCATATACCAACACTGAAGCCTATAAGCACAGGGAAAGCTCTCAGTTACATGCCCAGAAAATGACTGTGGAGAAGCTGCTGTACCTGACATGAGCCATTCCCTCCTTGTAGGAGACCAGCACATATCATGTTGTCTGTGATTGTGATGTTTACCATTTCATAAAAGCAGCTACAGATCCCATTTCCTACTACAGGCGTCTGCACCTCCTGTAGAGTCGCAGATGATCGTGGAGAGACTAGGGTGAAAAAACATTGGTTTGACTGGGAGAACGGATAAATCACATAAGAACACTGGTCCAGCCAACTCTTCGGCTCTCAGTAAACCGCTGGCATCTAAAGTTTCATTTAGGGAAATAAAAGGATTCACGGCTATGTTATTTATTGAAATCAGGAGCAGAACTGATATGTCAGAATAGAGATATCACATACCATTCAGGTCAACATCTGCCCAGCCAGTGACCCAGGTCTCAGTGCCACTGTAGAAGGTGCTACTGCTGGCTGCCAGGCAGATGGGCTGGATGTAGTTGGTGAAGGTCACAGGGGCATTGAGCTTTAGTAGAGCGATGTCATTATCATGTGTATGACTGTTGTAAAGTGGATGAAGGACGATGTGGGCGAGGTTCACACTTTCCTGATTCTGCTGGCCCAAATGCACACTCCAGCCAGTTGTGTTTGTACTACAGCAAATGAAAGAATCAGGAGCAATACGTAGCCTTTATCTTCCTGAAATATTTCTCGTTGTAATTATCACTTCAGTACTTTAATGAAAAATATATAATAATACTTGGTAACCCCACACAAATGTATTCTGAATGGCTGGCATTTCCCAGTAAATAGCCAGAAATTGTAAACTCTACAGTATATCACTAATTGTCTAATGGATTTTTTTAGTTTTCAGACCACTGGCTTAATTATATTTTAAACAAGGAGAGGTTATACCAGTCATAGAATGGGTCTGAAATATACCATTTAAGTATTATTATTTATTATGCATCCATCCATCCATCCATTTCCTATACCCACTTGTCCTATGCTGAGTTGTGGGGATTTGGAGCTTATCATTTGGAGCCTACTATTGCAAGGCACTCATAATACTACTACTAATAATAATAATTCAATAAATAGTAATAATTTAAAAATAGGCAAAACACTTCTGACTTAAAATTTCAAGGGTTATGATACTCTGATGTCTTGCACTGACAGTATTATAAGATTAAAATGGAAGGTTAGTTTGTTTAACCCGCAGCAAACTTTGTTCTTCTATTAATATGTTGTATTTACAACCAGCTTCTCAGTCTAGATTCAAAGGTTCTAAAGTTCTTATTGTTAGTGCTTTACACTCAACAAGATTATGTTAGTGACTTTCCAGCCAATGCAATATCAAACATTAAGTAAACAATATATAAAAGAGGTAAACGATATCCAAAAGAAGTAAATTATGTATAAACATAAACAATAAAAAATGGCATATTCTTAACAATTATCTACTAGTTGGTAGAATGATGCCATTAAACTACTTTTTTCTTTTTTAACTGCAACTTCATTTTAATATGAACATCTGTTTACAGTTTAAATGTGTTTGCTTAACTTGTTTGTTCACTGATTAATTATCTTGAATGATTATTTTCTTAACTGTTCATCCTTCAGCAATTTTTACATCATAACTCACCCAGGGAAGCACCAGGCAGCAGTGAGCACCCACATACTGTTGATGAGGGATCCTTCACACATGTGGAAACCATTCCAGTACAGATTGGCCAGCCAGGGCCAACTTCCCACAGAGGTGTTCTGACCCCCCACAATGCCGGTGTTAAGAGGAGCTTGGCCGCACACTGGGAGGGGGAGAAGTGAGCAGAAGAAAGGTTAAACATGAATCATCTTGCACTGACATAAACTGACAGTTTTAGCATGATGTTTCAAAGAAAGGAACAAACTCATAATATCAACAAACTTGGCATTTGTAGGACTGGGCAATATAAACGATATCGACTTACTGTCATTATGAAATTTTAAACATGAAACTACTAACTTTGAGAAACTGGTCAGTAAGGAACATTACTTGATAGCACACATCAGCCTATCACATCACAGAGACAAACGCAATTCCAGCCAATCACATCGTAGTCTTTTAAGACAAGGGTAGTGTGCCAATACTTTCTGCAGTTTAAAACAAAAAAGTGGACCTAGTTACAACCAGTTAGTAAGGTTTAATTATTTAGTATTCCGGCGTGACATGCATGAGCTACAAGAGTGCAATATGTACATGTAATGTAATGTGTGTGTTCATGTTGAAAATAGTAAATGTTGTAACTGTTTAATGTTTCACCATAGAGTGCCTATGTTTCTGTTAGTACTAACCCAAACGTAAGAGGAAAGGGAGGTAAGGAGCGTGCGCTGATTACAAGTTGCTACATCCACCACGTGACAAACTTAGCAATGAAAGCCTGAGAACAGCAGCAGGTAATACCTCAGCACCACACTAGTTCGAATGGAATGGAACAGTATATCTCTTTTCCGGTGGCTGGAGTGCCAATCCTGCCACCAACCCCTTGGTTTTACCTGGAAGTTGGAGGACCTGCTTACAGGGCTGGATGTAGATCAATGTCATACCCAGGATGAAGCAATTGCAGGATAAGAGCATTTCCCAAGGGCCCGACAGAGTAGGATCACTCTTGGCATTAATTGGTTTTGAATCAGCAGGACTACACTGACATGTTTCTTTTGCACAATAAAAAAACTGAGTAAAAACTGAATGTTCTTTTTTACAGTATATACAAGGAATTATATCAATTACAATAAACAAGAACAGTATATACAAATCTAAGTATTTCAACTCTTGGCTCTTTCACTTAGAGTATACCAATTCCTTGACCACAAAACAACAAGGAATACTAGCCAGATGGCCAGGGGTAGTTCTGAAGAGGAGTGGGTTGTGTATCTGTCTCCCAGTTCCTACCCTGCAGGCCAAGACCCTTTTGTCCTAGTTCCTGTCCCCATCTCTGCTCTTGCCCAACAGGTCCCATGAAGTCCAAGTGTCCTGGCCTGGAAGTCCCCTGGTTTCCTCTCTTAGTCAGGTATATTAGCATCTCTTAGTCTTATGCTCCCTGTTCAGTCATTGTTCTTTGTCTGTGTGTGTTTCCCTGCCTGTTTCCCACCATAAACTCCCCTGCGAAGGGTGTGACTTGCTCACAGCCTGCATTTGGATCGTCCTTCTTGCACCACATTGTGACAATAGCAAACAGGTTACTATTTTTCTGCATTGGTATCGTTACAGTACCAGTATCACGATACTTAAAATGGTATTAATATCGATGCAAGGTTGCCAACTTTGTTTACCCGGTTGGAGTGATATTTTCCATTTGAAACACATCTGCACACCCATGCACACGCATTCACATGTATTTAATAGTTTCACTACCTTGTGAATAGTTTGTAGGATTTGCAAACTACCCCAATGCTTTTGATGTGGCTAATTTTAGGTTTATAGTGGAATAATATGCATTGGCAGTAAGACTTCTTGCATGAACATGAGAGTCTGAAAGTATTAGTGTTACACCAGATGTGTGAGAGTTGCCAACCTGGTGGATGTAATTTTTGGTGTCATGACATTTGCAGCTCTGGAAAAAAAGAGATCATTTTATATTTCCTTCCTGTGCTGCTTCATTTTTGAGGCAGTTTGTGTGAAAATGAAATCAGGTATAGATTAGCGCTGTGTGATATGATATATATCGGGTGATGAAATAAAAACATCTATCGTTTCATATTATGCTCTATTGTTTATTTCTTGGTGTCACAAAATACATTGTCAATAGTTTTTCAGAATTTAGATGATGGTTTACAATGTTTCATGCCACCACATGGGATGTGGCACTTCACAATCCACAAATATGTACCTCAAGGCACTCATAATCAAATCAAGTGATTTGTACACCTGAATCAGGTTCTGCACATTTTTGGATCACCTCCCTTAAGCTCTGTGAAGCTGGACCTGCTACAATCAGCAAAAACAAAAAAATCCAGTGTTTGGTTAGTGCTACATTTGTGCTGTTTTATGCTGCAAAAATTAGGATTTGTGCTGGTTTCATGTTAGAGAAAATAACAATTATTCTCTCCATACAATAGCATCATCCAGACCACCTACAACAGCGCATGGACATAAAAAAAATATTTAGTGCTGCGTTAGTGCCGCAGCAATATTTGGGGCGCCAAAATACATTCTGTGCCACAAAAGAATTATTTAATGACAAAATGAAGTATTGACTTGCTGCATTTTGCCCACAGAAAGACAAACAAGCACTTCATTTTGTGCACAGAACTGATATCAGCATGTTGCATTTCACGGACTGAAGTCTGAATGTATCTGCTTTCGTGAATAAAAAGAAAGCCACTTCATTCTCAAAATTTTGTTTTGTCAACTAAATAAATTCATTTGTGTACAAAATGCATTTTGTAAGTGAAAGAAAGCTATATGGTTGACGAACTGCATTTCATGAATTAAAATTCATTTTTACATTTGGAATTTTGCACAATATTTTATGTTCGCCTTGTATTTATTTCTCTTTAAAATTTATATTTTAGTTTTCATGTACTGCTATAATTCAAACTGTATTTTGTTTTCTTGTTATTTTTAACCTTATATTGCTGCTATAGTTTAAACTTGAAAGTACAATGTCTTACATTTGATATTTTATATAGCAATATTTTATACTGGGCCTGTAATCATTTACTTTTGAAAAGTGTTTTATATATTACATTAATAGTTTATTCTTTTATGTTCTTAAATGAAGATTTGCCCTGAAGTCATAAATAATCACAAATGAATGCGTACCAGTATCATTATATTTAATTATTAATTCATTGAATTTACAGAAAGTGTACTAAGTCGTGACATACAGCACTAGAAAAAATTGAAACCACAGCATAATTGTAAGTTTCACTCATTTTTCAGTTTATGTATATTCTTCCTTGTTTTATGGGTCTTCAGTCCTGCTTCTAGGAGCCTGTTACGAATTTGTCCTAGAAATGCACTTCACACCACTTAATGTTTCCCATTCATTTTGAAGGTCACTTGAGATCCTCCAAATCATGAGGCACTGCCAGATAGGTTGATGGTCATCGCTGGCATTAGAAAGTTGCTTCTGCCCTCTGCCTGGCTGGTTTTAGGTCACTGGCAGTGTCTGCTTCACTTTGTTCTTGAGTACTGCTGTCTTAGAAACTTTGAGCCTGAAAGCAACCTGCCATTCAAGGTAGCCTTAAGCCAGCAGAACCAGGATTAAACCAGGATTTAAGGATGTAGATTTTCTCTTAATTTCTTCCAGAGCTGTATATTGTTATCGGGATATGAGATTTTGGTCAAATCACACAGCCCCAGTCTAGATATTCATCCATACGATGTTTTTCTGAAGCAGTCATATGATCCATGACATTACATTCACAAAGGCAAACGTCATCTGCTTTCACTAAGTGGCATTGCTGCCGTTTTGGGGCAATCTGTCTAAAAATTTTATCACTGACAGTTTGAATTTTTGAGTTACTGTCCCTTTTATCACTATACATACTGCTTCAATTTTGGGGCAGTCAGTCTCAAAATTGAACCATTTGCAGGTCCTCTCACATACAAAGCCTGTGCAAAGATAAAACAGTTAAAAAAAAGCTAAAAACAGCTGTCAAATGGTTTCTGAGTTACCATCTTAACAAGCAAAGTATCAACAGTAGCCGTGGCAAGTGGACCGATGGTAAAACCATATGTGATCCCAAAAATATGGGGAATACGATTAAAACTGAAGCAGAGGAAGGTAATATGTGTTAATCAGCAAAGGAAAGTAATAAGAAACCAACCTATAGGGCATCTGTTCAGATGTGAATAAAAATATGCCAGATATGACATTTACCCATAGGTGGATACTTACACACACTTAAAGTGTATTATACGTGTAACATTCAAGCAGCACACCTCAACCGTGATCCTTTCTATTGTGGCTGAAGTACCACTTACCCTTAGCGACCAGATTCAGCAGCACCAAAAAGCACAGACTCGTCCCAAGAGGCATCGTTTCCAGTGAAGCTCCCACTCTGTGTACGTGCCTTTGCTACTGTTAAACTTTTATCTTGGACTAACTTAATTTTACCCTCAACACATCCCAACCTACCTTTTATCCTGGAATCTGCAAACATTAGTGTCTGGAGTTTACAGTCAACAACAGTTCTGAGGGTGAAGACACCTTGTTAAGAAGAGCGTGTAAAAATGTCATGGATGAAACATAAGTAAATGTAAGAATTTTCAGTACCTTGTTGACCCCATGCATTTAACCCAGGGGTCTCAAATTTACATAAACTTAGCAGGCTGACGTGTAGGTTAAAGGGGCTCCTCCCTGGTACTGGGCTGGTGTATATAATGAGGGGGGCAGTGAATTAACATGTCTATGTGCATGCCAGATCATTTCTAAAACTCTACACAAACGGATCTTCTAACTAGTAATACTGATCAAGGTCACAGTGTATGTGTATGTGTGTGTGTGTGGGGGGGGGTGTCAGTGCATCACAGGGCAAAAATATACATTATGGGCTATTTAGAAACCAAACTGACCTGAGTGCATGTCTGAGTCATATGAGGAAACCTAAGTGACCCAGGAAAAGCCTACAGACACCACATACAAAGGCGGGGCCCACTGAGCCACCCAGAAATACCTACATTAACCTGCATGAAGATATGAATAAATTAGCTAAAGCAATTTCACAAAGTACAACACAGTGAACAAATAACATGTAATTTATTTTAGTAAAAAGATTGAAAACCACCGTAGATACAGTTGTAACTAAAAAGAGCTGATGCAAAACAAGAGGTTGGGGCAAACAGCTGAAGGTGGTGAAATCTACATTTTCAGGGTGAATAAGCAGCTACAGGAAATGCTGCTGTGGAAATTCATCATGATTCAGAGTTAAAGGAACAGGACCGTGCAGAATCCATTTTTTTCCATCCATCCATCCATAATATACCCGCTTATCGCGGGGGGGTCCAGAGCCTATCCTGGAAGCAATGGGCACGAGGCAGGGAACAACCCTGGATGGGGGGTCAGCCCATCACAGGGCACAGCCACACACCATTCACTCACACAGGCACACCTACGGGCAATTTAGTAACTCCAATCAGCCTCAGCATGTCTGGACTGTTGGGGGAAGCCGGAGGGCCCGGAGGAAACCCCACGACGACACAGGGAGAACATGCAAACTCCACACACATGTGACCCAGGCCGAGACTCGAACCCAGGTCCCAGAGGTGTGAGGCTGCACCACTATGCCACCCCCCATCCATTTTCTTCATTTCTGGAAACCAGTTTATCTGCACCAGCCACCCTAACTATACCTGCATGAACACCACCATGCCTCAAAAGTGCTTGATTCAACAGTGCTGACAAAAGCTCTTTTAATACCTTTCAAATGGGTTGCAGCAAATCAGTTGAACTTTGCACATGAAAAACAGCAACATCAGTCAACTGGATGTGTTGTCTGGTGAGCTGAAGATTGACTTCTCAAGCAAACACAATACAGGAATGCGATTCCTATGACATCATCTGGAAGATGCCGGCACAAGAAGCCATCTAACTGCTTCCAGACATTCCAGTGATTTGCCTGTCCATACAGAACAAAAATCTAAGGCTAGGTTTCTATGAATCTTATTAAAAGGAACAAGCTTGACAGAACCTAAAGAAAAACGACACACTAATAAATGTTATTTCTATCTTTAACAATCCCATGATAAAGAAAATCAAGATGCAATTTGGTCGACAGAATTTGTTTTAATTTCAATCCAAACCTTCACTTCATGGAAGAAAAATCTAAGACAGGTTATCTTTGTAAAAAGTTTAATATGGGTATGAGATGCTGTGGGAGGGTAGAGGAAGAAAACCAAAACATGTCAGCACAACAGCAAATGAGTCCATCAGGATAACTTCAGGATAACTTCAGGATAACTTCCAAACACAAATGAAAAGGGGGGGGTTGGTCCCATGTTGGGTGAGCGTCGGTCAGTACGGTCTGTCTCTGCGGTCCTGTCTGTGTTCACCCCTGAAAAGAACATCAGGTGGGCTGATCAGTGCATATGGAGAGCAGCCTGAGGCTGTCTGAGCTTCAGTCTCGGGCGCATGTCAGCCCACAGCCCGGAGAGCGACTGGCCACAGGCAGATCTCAGATCACGACATGTCAGGACACGCTTAGGGGACCAGCTGCTTCTCTTACCTGCCTTCCATTTTCCCAGGTCCAAACCCACCCCTGTCACCACCACGGCCTCCTCTGAAGCCACCCCTGTCCCCGCCTCGGCCCCGGAAGCCTCCGCGCTCAAAGCCGCCCCTTCCACGGTCTGCACCGAAGCCTTGAGATAAAGAGAGAAAGAGATTCATGCCGTGGGAACAACACGAGGCGACACGCAAATGGCTCATTTTCCCCTCTCCGTGGGACCCCCCGATGGACAGGCACGGCTTACCTCCCATTGGCGGCATTCCACCCGCCCCTTCTGGTTTGGGCACCTTGCACTGGTTGCATTCATTCCTCCATGAGAAGTTGAGGTTGCCACACACCCTGAATGAAATGGGTACAACAGTACAACAGATGTTTTGCCACTGTGTCATTGTTTGCCAAATACATAACCTCAGCCAGCGGGCACCGGCACTGTACTCACGGGTTTGAGCATTTCCAGTCTCCTGCCCTTTGCTGGCCCCCACCTCCGCCACTGTTGCCAGGGAAACCACCTCCCCGACCACTACCAAACGCGCCACGGCCCATGGGCCCTACAGAGGGGACACAAAAACAGAATGAAACACAGCACATGCAAACTTCACAAAAATGTCCAGACCTGATTCTCCGGATAGTGTCTGGAGTTCATGTGTGAAGAAGAGTGTGGAATCACAGTAGCCCAAAGCTGATTCTGGGAACCAGAGTGTGGGGAGAGGAGAGCAGCTCACCTCCACGACCGCGGCCTCCCCTCATGCCACCACGACCGCCACCAAAATCTGCCCTGCGAGTTGCAAATGACACTTTGATGGGATTCCCATTGAAATCTTTGCCTGCAGGAGGGAGGTGAGAGATGCGTGTCAATGGGGCCCCTGCAATGATTGGGGCATGTCAGCATGGACGGACCTCTACCCACCATCAAACCAGTCGATAGCTGCTTTGGCAGAAGGGGGGTCATCGAAAGACACCGTGGCCTCCCCCTTCAGCTTGCCAGTCTCTCGGTCTGTGTACAGGTTGATCATGGGCAGGCCGGTCTTTTTGTTTACCTGAACAGAGAACAGCCTGGAGGTCAACGGCCATAACGAGAGCATGTGGGAGCGAGAGGGTGATTAAAAACTGAGTGCACCTTGATGATGCCGATCTGCTTGAAGAAATCAGCTACAGATTCCACAGTGTAGCTATCTCCTAGGCCTTGCACAAAAATGGTGTTGTTGTCAGAGTTATCCTGGTCCTGCACTGGGAGATTGGGGAGGGGGGGTTCAACATCAATTCTCACCAATCAGCAGCATGGAAAACGGACTCAAAGAGCCTTTCGACAGACAGCAAGCTTCAGGTCTGCCGCACCATTTTAGCAAAGTAAGGAGGGAAATGGACTTACTAGAGTTAGGTCCTCCCGGTCCTTGGTCTCTGTGTCCTTCAGAAAAATGAAAAAGAATGGTGAACAGGGAGAAACTAGTGTCTCATCATAGTTACCAGTCATCTCCACACAGTCCTGCCACACACAGTCTTTCACATCCATCTGCAGCCTGACCTAATCCACGTCACACCTAAATACAATGACCAGCTTCCAAAACAACTGTGTGTGTGTGTGTGTGTGCCACAGAGGCTCAACCCACCACAAACCAAAGCCTTTTAGAGATCCACATCTAAGATTGGATGTCTGTACCATGTGCTCCCATTCATTATCTCTGAATATCGCTTGGGGGGGGGGGGGGGGGGGGGGTAAGGTACCAAAGGTCAACAAAGCAGACCCAA
>JAODUD010000045.1:4365794-4384133 GCA_026784285.1 Stomatorhinus walkeri
CCCCCCCCCCCCCCCCCCCCCCCCCCCCCCCCCCCCGCCAGGTTCCAAAGGTCATCAAAGCAGACCGAAATGGACCAGCTCCTGGAAAACGCACGTTATAGAGCTTTACTTCCAGCCCGTGAAAATGGGAAACGTTCATCAGAACCACATGCTGTTTACCCTCTGTGACCAGCAGCTGAGACACCAAACCACCACAATCCTAGACAACGAGAGAGTGTTCTGCTGAACCTGGTGCAGGCCGTTGCACATAAAGCACTCTTCTTTCTGAAATATTGCGTACACTCTCAAAGGCACACCCTTGGGACAGTGAGACAACATCAAGCCCCAAGACCATCAGGTTTCTTAGCGGCTGCAAGTGAAGCCTAATGCCAGGGCAACTCTCGCACACGACACCCTTACCTACAGTTTCATGGGAGCATGTATTAAGAGCAGCCACTGATGTGTGACTAGCCAGAGTGATGTGTTCAAACTGTGCACAGATGTAGCCCACGCTCTTACCACGCCTGAGCTGCGAGCGCAAGAACAAAAGCAGAAGCGGAGTCATGAGGAAACCTGGGAGCTCAGAAACATTGAGAAGGTTTTTGCCCACTAATTTTCCTTCATACCAAAAGTGAGAGTAATGCTCCAGATGAACATGTTTCTCTTCAAATATGAAAAAGAAGAGATACCAACCATATACATTTGAATACAGCAAAATACAACAATCTATATTGTCATTTGAAATGCGTGAATTCACTCAGGAAAAAAAAAAAAACTACCTCCTGTTAGGGTTCCCATTATTTACTGGAATTTTAAATATAGATCATTACAATGATCATAATCTTCATCCTGATTAAAAAGATTACACTGACAGAAAAAGAACAAGTAACATGAAGCTGACGATATTAACCGAGGTGAAGGTAAAACAGGGACCACAAAGTCAATGAAGAGAGCATTTCCCCCATGTGGTTTCTTCAGATTGCTTTCAGGACGTACCCAGCACTCCCCACGTCAGCTCCGGCGATTTCCCAACAAAACGTACATCGTTTGTGCTTCTTTCAGGACCCAAATCCAATCTGAGAGTCCAGTCTTGGGCCCATTTGCTTCTAGCAACATTGTTTTTGATAATACCAGAGCATTAGGGAAACCAGCAATGATGTGAAGTACCTCCTCATATCAAACACCTCATGATATTGTAATCAGAGCCATGGACTCAGACTGTGAACACAGATTTTACACAGGCAGAACACCATGCAATGACCGTTAAGTAACCCTAAACCAGGAACACACAAAAATGTTTTTTTCTTGATTTTCATTCACAACCCAAAATACCACAACCATTTATCACACTGTTGGGGTTCTCTCTTCTTTGGATTCAGCAGGGTCCAGTTCTGGTTCGTCAGCATTATGTCCTTCATCCAGAGAGTCACTTCTGACAGGCTGAAGGAGGCCCTGTGTGTGTGCACACGATCAGACCATTCACCAACCCCAGACCGAGCTAGAACATCACCAAAGGTTATGAACACTCCTGCTCCAAACAGGTATGGGGAAAAATACAGGGATACAGTGTGAAGAACATGGCTCCAAATTCTACATCAAAGCCCCTCAGTGATATTGCCCCTCCAGCCATCTAACACACCACCTCACACTTGGTTACAGGCCATTCCAAGGTCGTTGACCAATGTCTTCCCGGAAACACTTCTTAAAGGGCAATAAAAACATCAAACTATTGCAAGTTCCTTCTTAGGAGAGCAGATTTGAGTATTGGCTTTTGAAGTTTTGTTATAAGTGGATCTTCTGTAACGTGCAGTACTACAGAGCACACCACCACCACCAGGAGGACCAAGGGGTCAGTTTAAAAGCAGCTTCTTCCATGAGTTCCAGAAATACCTTTGCTGGTTACACACCTACAAAACCCACACACCACGCTTTGATGAGGATCCAGACACATCGCAAGTTCAGCGTATTTCACCGTCTCAGATTAACATTGTGTGTTGAGACCCAGTTGCATTTCATGCTTGCCAGTTGATTGCATATTATGGCGCCCTCATGTGGCCGATGAAAAAACACTACACTGACCGGCACACAGATCTTTATGAGAATTTACATGAAACATACCAAAGGGAATTCCACTGGAGACCTGCAAGATTCCGGGGACATAGTTCCCATGAAACTGCAGCACCCATTCCCCATCCAAACTGTGCCCATAAGATACACGCAAAAACACAACACAACACACACACACGTAGAGTAGGAGGCACAGTAATTGCAAGCACACACATTTGCACAGCCACCCTCCAGAGCATTGCTCATGACCTTTAGTGTTCACATGCAGAACTAGGCCACATGCCACATAACATGTTGAGGTGCTTCAGGTGTGAACCTTCGTAATTCATGCTTGAAATACCCAAGACCGTGCTGATGCCATTGCTCTAGCGAGCCCTTAACACACCTTTGCCCTGGCCGTTCAGTCTACAAAGGAAACGGCACGGACGTAAACTCCCACATCTTCCCACCTCAAGATGCTATGCATCCCTAGGGTCCCGACCACATCTCGATCCTTAATGTGCCAATGGGTATCTCAGCAAGTCACATTAGACTGCAACACACCCCTACAGGCTACCTTCCGCATTGCCATTTCTTCCCATCCGGCCACCCGGGCTCATTCCGGTCCCCCTCCCCACCAGCTGTCTCCTGCTCAACCCGCAATTCTTTTGAAAGTGTGTCACTTACCACCAAACTTATTGAATCCTCCTCGATCGCCCATTCTGATGGAGAGAAAAGCGAGACGCATTGAAGGCTGCCGTCCCGGGGCCCTTCCCAGGGGCCCTTCCCGGGGCCTCTCATAAACTCCGTGCTGAACTTTCTCTGCCTCGCCCCCCCCTTCCCTTCACCATCTCAAAGACTCCTCCTTCCTCAAGCCCAGGCATTTTAAATCCAAGCTTTTGCTTCTGATATCTAACTACTTTCTTGGCTCTACCAGTATGGTGACAAAGCCACCTTTCCCTTTTAGAGTTTTCTGTAGCCTTGAATTGCACAGGGGTACTTGAGGGACATTAATACTATTTAGGAATACAGGTGCATAAAATACCATCTTATAACCCAGGCTGAGTGCACTCCTAAGACCATTTTGGGTTGTTATATTTATGTATCAGCAGTAAGTGAGTCACCCAAGCTTTGATGTCCAGCACACCATCTAAGGAAAGGGCTGACCTGGACTGCACGTTTTTTTTTCTTTCAGGATAAAGCCCAAGGAAGCATTCCAAGGAAATGTTCCACTTCTAACAATTACCCTTTTGTTTTAACCTTTTCTGAATCGACCATTTTCTTGGGAAAAGAAGTCCCCCCAATTTGGTTTTACTGTTTAGCAACACATGAATTTTTTTCTCCCCTTTCCACTGTCACTTACTAACATCTTGACCATTGGGTGCCCCTCTAAGAGGAAAAAAATAAAATTAAACAAAAAAACCCCTAGGAGAAGATGCAAAGATTGATTAAAGCAATGAAAAACAATAAGAAAGGCACAAAAATGCAACTGCATAGCCAGAATACGCAGTCTGATTGAATGGCTTCACCAACTGACTCCAGCCTGCTTCTTGTTAAAATCTGGTTGGCATTTCAGTAACTTTACACTCCATTTTACACACTAAACCAGTTATATTGACAAACACTTCTTTAGTCATATCCAGGTGTGTGTGTGTGTGTGTGTGTACCTGCAGACAGGATTGTGGAAGGGAGATTTGGGGTTAACCAGCCAGTGTATATACACATACCAATCAATAAAACGTAGAGGCGTTTTGCGTGTTTCCTGAACTGTGTGCTTCCTAAAATCCACCATTTATGAAAGGAAGCAGGAAAGCGTGCAAGACCAGTCACACAGTGGACATCCTCGTGGCTCCTAAATTCAGAATGGACCCTCTTCTGAAGTAGGGAGGCCCCACGGCAGCTGGGAGGTACACAACCCAAGCAGAGAGGCCCCGCACTGCTGGGAGGTACACATCCCAAGCAGAGAGGTACACATCCCAAGCAGAGAGGCCACACGCTGTCGGGAGGTACACATCCCAAGCAGGGAGGTACACATCCCAAGCAGAGAGGCCCCATCCTGCCGGGAGGTACACGTCCCAAGCAAGGAGGTAGACATCCCAAGCAGAGAGGCCACACGCCGCCGGGAGGTACACATCCTCAGCAGGGAGGCCACACACCGCTGGGAGGTACACATCCCAGGCTGCCATGCCTACATGTCCCAAGACCCCTCACTCCGTAACCCGAGAAACTCTCGACGACATGTGCTTGTGCATGCACACCTGAGGCTGGTTTTCACATGGTCTCCTTCAGTCACCAGGACAGCCTAACTCACAACCATAAGTGTCAGACCTTACGCTTGTCTTAAATGCTCCCACCAGATCTAAATCGTCCGGCAACTCAGAAGATTACATCCTGTTTCCATTCAGTATTGATTTTTTTGGGGGATTGTGCACAATGAGCTCCGTCAGGCAGATCTTTTTCTTTTTTTAAAGCAGCTCCCTTCAGTGTGACAGAAAACATTACAAGACGGATGCCCTCTGAGAGGAGCCCCAGCTGTCGGCTCGCCGCATTTACAGTGCATTTCAGTGTTTGTGCTGTATGCGGCTGTGGGGCTATCTATCACCACAGTGCAGCATCGATGTGTGCAGTAAGGCATCCCACGGCCAAGGTGACACTTACCCCATGCCTCCTCGTCCCCGAGGGCCCCCGCGACCTCCCCTGTCAAAGCCACCTGCACCCCTGCCCCCAAATCCGCCTCCAGCTCCGCCTCCACGTCCACGGCCGCCGCGGCCATCCTGGCCACCGAAGCTGCCATCCTGGCCTCCGTATCCGCCGCCACCCCCACTGCCCCCCATGGGAGGGGCATCCTGCCCGTAACCTGAAAGGGGGAGGAGGAGCAATGGAACACTGAGGTACACTGCCACCGGCACCACACTGGGCTGACAGTAGACTGTGGGGCTGCAGACCAGGGCACTCACCCCCTCCCTGGCCATACTGACTCTGCTGCCCATAGCCCTGGGGTGGTGGCGAATTGTAGCTGGGGGCCTGGCTGTAGGGGGCGCCACCGCCACCATGCTGGGATGGTTGCTGTTGCCCACTGCTGCCACTGTAGCCACTGCTCTGACTCCCACAACCGCCTCCACCCTGGGACTGCCCGTAACTTGAAGACTGGGAGTTGCTGCCATAGCTCAAGACACGAATATATGACTTACAGTACGGCATATTATGCTTGCAGGGCTGTGTGTGCAGTGTGCATGATCTCCCCGTGGTACGTGGACCTCCTCCCGCAGTCCAAACGCAGACAGTTTGCTGTATGACAGAGTTAGGATCTCTAACTGGCACATGGTATGTGTGCCCCATGATGCACCTGACACTCAACACACACACCCCCACACACAGCCCTGCCTACACACACATGCACTAACAGACAAGTACACGTAAATACACACACACAGGTTCTACCTGGTGGTGGAGGCTGCGGTGGACGCCTGCTGCCCGTATCCTGGGTAAGACGACTGCTGGTTGTAGTTGCTCTGAGGTGGCTGACTGCTGCTGTACCCCCCCGATCCGTAAGACTGACTGGGTTGGCTGTAGCTCTGGGAAGTCGGCTGGGAGCCATAGCCACCTATGCCACAAGACCTCGGTCAGGGAGCGAGCCGGCACCGCGGGCAATGGACAGAGCAGCAGCGACGGCACACACCTGTCTGCGAGTGGCCGTAGCCAGAGCCATAGCTCCCCTGGTTGTAGGATGAGGAGCTGCTCTCTGAACTCTGGCTGTAGCCCCCGTAGCTCTGCTGGTTGTAGCTCTGCGCTGCAGGCTGGTTGTAGTTCTGACTAGCCTGACCTCCATAGGCACCATACCTGACAACAGCGTGCGATGTGACAAAACCTCCATGCACTACGAGACCATTCCAGCTCTCAACATACAGATATTATTAATAATAATAATAATAATACAACTTACCCCTGCGGTGCAGACTGGGAATAATCTGTTGGAACAGATTATTAATACGGGGTGAATGACAAAGCCGAAAAAAGATAATGACAGATAAGCGACGTGCATTCCAGTGTTTTTTCATGTGGGTGCACTTTAGACGCCCCCGTTAGAGAAAAGCGGCATCATTTGGGGGGGGGGATTAGCCAACCGGCTAACGCTAAGCGTCGCCCCGGGAGACCGACACATCCGCCCGGGTCTCTCCCACTGTGTTGCCCCTTAAGTGACGTTTTTTGCACGTTTCTGAATATCCGTGAACAGACACCTAAAACTAGTGCCATACTGAAGCACCCAAGCGCTATGACGCAGGTCCCCATGTCAGCTGCAGTTGCGGCGTTAGCGCGCTAGCCAGCCGGCTAACAAAATGGCGGATGGACTGACAAGCTCCGCTCCCTTTGTGTGCGGTCAGGATTAAGCCGGGCGCTACGATAGTCAGGCGAGAAGCGGGAAATTGGTACACGCTCCGCCGGAACAGATCAGGGTCCCAAGCACGCAAAGTACGGGCTTACATTAACCTTTACACACACTGGCAGTTAACGTCAGTGATTAATGTTCCAACGGGCTGCTGCTGCCGCCGTACATCCAGAATCCTGTGCGCCAGACTACCCACAACCTCGGGTCATTTTCTAAACTGACCGCTGACCCATCATTTTATACTAACGCTTCTTACCGTTGGATGCCATCAGGTTAGAGTTCTTGATTTTTATACTACTGGAATAATCCACAATCTTGCAGAGAAATATACTCTGGTTGCAAGAAACTCACACACCGTCCTTACAACACTCACCGGATTATCTGTGCCACACCCCCCGTGAGCTTGGAGCTTTTAAAAACTCGGGATCATACCATCCCACAGAACCGAGAGGGGCTATTCGGCAGAGGCCATTCTGGGGGCGGTCACAATTAGAAAGAAATGGCGTACCGAAAATTCTGTTTAATTCAATTTGATTTCAAGTTTAATTATACTGGGTGTAGCGTTTGATCATAAATGCAATCTGCACTCCGCCACATCAAACGCTACAGCCAGTACAATACAAATTGAACTAAAGAAATGCGTATCTATGAAAATGTTGTGTTATATACCTTTTGACATGCAACTGCTCAAATTTGTGTTTTGCTTATCTGACCTTTTAAAGGCAAAAGCGCACCATGTACACACAGAAAAATACAGTTTTGACCAGTAAAATAAGGTTACCTTCTGGACAATGAAACGTATCTAATATGGTAAGCCAGGTTTACAGTTTGATGTAACTAGCAAGTGTCCATGGAAAATAGTGCATTGTTTCGTGTTTAGACACCGCATTACCGTTTACATAAAGTGCGATTTTTGTGACATCATCAAGGTAGTGTGCTCCGGCATTTCATATATAATGGTCGCAGTAGATGTCTGTACTCTTTATGAGCGATAGCATCTAAGTTTACTCACTCGTATTTACCACATTATCTAACCGCTGGGTAAATCCTAGAAAGACAAAGCAGACATGGTCCGAACCTTCATATTTTATTTCAAAACTACTTCTTCCATAGGGTGTTGCTTAGAAAACTTACAAATACTGCATTTTAACGGCGTTAGTTTAATCCGTTAAAAGTGGGTACGTTACTTTTGGAACAAAACACTAATTCGGGATGTTGTATTGATATTTTGCAGGTGTTACTTTCCATACCTATTTAATGTCCTGTAGGATTACCATGAACCAGAATAGACGCCCTATATGAAATCGGTTTCAAAAAGATACAATACTGTGTTAAAATCTTTAAAATCAAGGATGGAAAGAATCTGAATTCCTCTTCATGCATATTTCAATGTAACCGTAAGGTGAAGGAAACATCTTCTTCCTTTATGGCAACGTGCAAATGCTTGTTGCTGTTTATCTTGCAGCCTCTCAACCAGCCTTCTCTTTGGCCAAAGTCAACCCCCTTTTCCTCCTGAGGTTGGTGTAGAGCAAAGCAAAATTGATGAGGTACGTTGTGACGCACACCAGGCAGAGGTCCTCCAGAATGAAGAGCAGCACTCCAGCTAGGTAAAGCGACCCTGCTACTGAAACCCAAGAGGAAAACACCAGAAACAGCGCTGCTCTGCTGGACGCTGACTGACCTGTAAAAAGGGAGAGAAGGTATTCAATTAGACACCGCTGTCGGGGACCAGTAGCACGTGTGTGTAGGCGACGTACACGGACCCAATGCCAACTGCAGCGTGTAGAAGATGATTCCCAGGACACTGTTAGGCTGATTTAATATGCTCTCTTTTGACAAGACTAATTGCACTAGTCCGAAGCCACGGCCCCACCTACAACACAAATCGTAAAATTTACCGTCAGGATTATTTAGAAATGTTGCACATTCGTTATATGTACATATTACATACATACATATATCCCTAAACCAGGGGTCTCCAATTCCGGTCCTGGAGAACTACTATCCAGCAGGTTTTCTATTATACCCGGCTTCTGATGAGCCACAGCTGTTCCTGGTATTTACCTGAGAACTAGTGTGACTCATCAGAAGCCGGGTATGATAGAAAACCTACTGGATAGTAGCTCTCCAGGAGTTGGAGACCCCTGCCCTAAACAGTTCAACGTACGTTATCGTCAGGACGTAGGTTTGTGTGGCTTCGCCGCACTAAACGTGGCATCATGTGCTCTCTGGAACACTTCCACAGTTTGCCTCCAGCGAGCACCGCCACGTAACACGATATTGAATACTCAGGGATATGCCGTAGTAGATCGCAAAAAATACGTATCTGTCTGAAACTTTCGCAAATATAGTTCATATATTTATAGGTTCATAATTTAGATCCCAAATGTCACTGACCACACGTACCCCTAAATCACCATTTAATCACAAAGAGTGTTACGTTAACTGTGTACTTCGCCACCTCCTACCTGGACGTAAAGACTTTGGAGCAGCTGACCGAGGCGCCGAGGTCGCACATGGCTCGGTAGCCCGGGTGTCTCTCCCGAGAAAACTCCACATGCAGGGCGTACACCGACAGCAGCATGCCGAGCGTGCAGAGCGACCAGCGAGCTGCCCGCTCCCAGTCGGGAGTCCTCCCTGCCATCTCGTACCTGTACGTGTTTTTTTTTTTTACAAACCGTTAAACGAGGCAGTTAATAAAGCAGCATTCCACCCGGTCCTCTGCGCACACCAAATATTGCAGTTTCTAACAGCGTACATGAAAGCAGCTACGTGTTTAAAGTCCGGACTCCTAGAGGGTATTGGAAGCGCATTTTAGGCAACAGTTAATTGGTTGTTCAGACCACTGGAAAAAGAAAAAACCTTTTAGGATGTGGGCGGTTCAGACTGGAATTTAGAAAAAATTGACACGGTAGTCTAAAAACATTTTCCCGAACGGAAGATCCGTTTTGAACAGCTGGGACGTTCACCATTCTGCTTTACAATGAGCGTATTACTTATCATACAAAAATCAAATCTTTGTGAGCACAAGAGAGTTAATGCATGTTTGTATTTATATTTCGATTTATTGTGAATTTTTCGCATAATTAACATGCAGCATGAAGTGAAGAAGTATTCTCCATCTATCATTAATAACTGTGAACCCCGTAATACTTCGTTCTTCGGAGCTTTAACGAGAAAAGCAAAATTTCAGTCATACACCGCCCAAGCAGAGTGACCAAAGGCAAACTGCCAGGAGAACCACCCCCGCCGTCTTATTGGTCAAACTTATAGGCATCTCAATTTTATTGGATTCAGGACTTGCCATTCAAAGTCAACGCGGAAGAATACTAGGAAGTAGAAAAGAGGCGTGAAAGACTAAGGTAATGTGTTTGTTTATCGGTATGCACCGACTGTAAATCACGTAAGTTGGTTGTCTTTCATTACATTAATGTTTATTTTGACTACATATTTTATAATAATACGATGCCGTGTCAAACACGTCAGTTTATCTTGCCTGATATTCATAATACTGAATAAAAATATTCATCATAGCAACTAGATGAGGAAATCTTCGACTCTGGACCATCATATAAGCGAATGTTTTCGTGAGATACATAGTAAAACACATTTAACCGGCTTCATTGTGCGATTATTGTCTGTCGTACAAATGAAAAAAATTATAAGAAAACTAGCAGGAAACCGTTCGATTCGAGTTTTCTTGGCAAGCGTGGTTGAGACATTGCTAGATACTTCGTAACTTTTCAATAATAAACATTAACCAGAACGGCAACTTCTTAAACTGCAGTAATGTAGAAATAAGCAAGAAATGTTAATGGTGTAGGACGCTTATACATGCAAACAGTTTTGAATCAACACCGTTGTATGTGCCGTCTTCTGAGATTTAATATTGATACAGCCGGTTTAATTAAGACATGATACATCGTGCTTACTATATAATGTAAACTCTAGATTATGTATAAAGATAGTTGGTTTAATTGTTTAATTTTTCTTCATATTAGCATGTAGATTTGTTGTGGTCGCCACGATACATGTGTTGTCCGTTTCCGTTAATCTGTCCCGTTCATAACGCGGTCATTGGCAGACATGGCTCTGTTTTTTTATATTCGTTCTAATTCCAATCATGTTTGCTTCAGGACTATGTCAGCCAGTGAATATGGAAAAGCTGATGTTTCAAAAGAAAGGTCTTCAACATCTGGCATCACTATGACGACCAGCATGGATAACGACAAAAAGAACAGCCAAGCAAGGACTGGATGTGAAACCGAGTCTAATAACGACACAACCTCCACTGCTGACTCAAACCTGGCTCTACTTAAAGCCCACTCACTAGATGTGAAGTTTGAGGTGGGAGAGGAGTATGACATCATAGAGACCATTGGAACTGGAGCCTATGGTGTCGTTTCCTCTGCCAGGAGGCGGGACAATGGTGAGCTGGTATTATTACAGTTCATTTGATTAGCATAGGTTTTTAGCTAACGTGGCTTACATTGAATAGGATTTTAAATATCACCTGTTCATTCAACTGGCTGTTTTGCTAATAAATTTCTCATGGAAGTGAAACCCACAAAACTCAGTATTGTTTGACCATTTTCCATTTCCCCTCTTTATCGAAAAAGTGAAAGCGTCTGGCTGTTTGTGTGACTAACGATAATACCACATGATCTCAGGTCAGAGGGTGGCTATAAAGAAAATCCCCAATGCTTTTGAGGTGCTGACCAATGCAAAGCGTACCCTCAGGGAGCTGAAGATTCTCAAGCATTTCAAGCATGACAACATCATTGCGATCAAAGATATCCTGCAGCCAGCCTTACCTCACTCTGCCTTCAAGTCTGTGTAAGTGTCTGGAAGGCCTCAGGGAACATTCTTATACCATATAAAATGGAACATATGTTGCCATGGTGATAACCACTCCATATGTCTTCCCAACAGCTATGTGGTTCTGGACCTGATGGAGAGTGACCTCCATCAGATCATCCACTCCCATCAGCCTCTGACGCAAGAGCACACTCGGTACTTCCTTTACCAGCTGTTAAGAGGCCTCAAGTATGTCCATTCTGCCAATGTGATCCACCGAGATCTGAAACCCTCCAATCTACTGGTCAATGAAAACTGTGAGCTGAAGATTGGAGATTTTGGGATGGCTCGAGGGCTGAGCCAGCGGCCCGAGGAGTCCCGCTCCTTTATGACAGAGTATGTAGCCACTCGGTGGTACCGGGCCCCGGAGCTAATGTTGTCCCTGCACCACTACAGCTTGGCCATTGACTTGTGGTCAGTGGGTTGTATCTTTGCTGAGATGCTGGGAAGGAAGCAGCTCTTTCCTGGCAAGCACTATGTCCACCAGCTGCAGCTTATCCTTTCCGTATTGGGTACACCCCCGGAGGGGATCATAGGGGCCATAGGAGCAGACCGGGTCCGCTCATATGTTCAGAGCCTTCCGCCTCGAGCACCCATTCCTCTGACAACACTGTATCCCCAGGCTGAGCCAAATGCCCTGGACCTGCTGGGGGCCATGCTGCGCTTTGACCCACATGAGCGGATCACAGTGACCCAGGCTCTGGCTCACCCCTACCTTGCCAAGTACCGTGACCCAGATGATGAGCCTGTGTGTGTGCCAGCCTTTGACTTTGAGTTTGACAAACTCCCGCTCAGTAGGGAGCAGATTAAAGAGGCCATCTTGGATGAGATTCGAGATTTCCACCAGCAGAAAGAAAAGGGCGGGAGGAAGATCCGGTTCTTGCCCAAGCCAGCTTACGGCAAGCGGCACAGCTCCCTTGCAGCCAGTACGGGTTCCACTGGTAACACGCCAACCACTGGGCCAGGGCAGTTACCAATTCAGCATTTACCAAGCCAAGAATTTCAGCAGGAACCAGACATCACAGGCTCTCGGGCAGCATTCACAGATCAGACCCCTAAACTCTGTAAACAACCCCCACCTCATCTGACCAAGTCACAGCCCGGATTGACCCAAAGCCAGGATGTGGATATGTTGAGTGCGAACTCTGACAGTGGCCACCCAGAACCAGAGACCATTGATCTGACTACACCCGTCTCCACACAAGGCACCTCACCCTCACACACAATTGAACATACTCCAGGGAAAGAGGAACCACCTCAGAATGAAGGGTCTCTTACATCAATGAGTCAGAACCACACTCTCCCCAATCAGGTGCCCTCATCCTCTCTTGTTCAAGCCCCACCATCTTGCTCACACCCCTGTCCCTCACTGACCCTCTCTGAGTCACAAGCTCAGTCCCTCTCGCAGTCCCTCTCTCAGTCCATGTCCCGTTCTTTGACTCGAGGGGGTAAGGTGGGGTCAGGGGATGGAGCCAGAAAAGACGGGGCCATCTCGGACGACACAAAAGCGGCCCTTAAAGCAGTACTGCAAAAGTCGGCCCTGCGACAGAGGGCCAGATCAGGTGAGCCAGTGTGACAGCGCCATGAGGCCACGGGTAGTGCAAAGCTGGTGAGGTGGTCTTGAGTGCTGCTCTACAGAGCAAATATCAATAGATAATGAAGTACTTCAGTATGAATTAATCACTATCGACACAAGTTAGCTGGCTTATCAGTGCACAGTAGCAGAATATCGATACAAATTAGCTGGCATGTCTGTGAGTTGAGTTCAAGAAGTAAACCTAATAAAGGGTGGTGGAATTATGTTACCTGAAGGTGATGATCTGAGCCAGTCTCTTTCTCTCTTTTTCTTTCTCATTCAGATGGGTCCTCAATGTCACTGGCCGCAGAGATGGGGAGAGGAGGAGTCTTAGCAAGCTGCTCCCTCTCAAACTCACAGTCAGAACAAAGACGCCCCATCACAGCACAAGAACGCCAAAGAGAACGGGAAGAAAAGAGGAGAAAGAGGAAAGAGCGAGCCAGGGAGCGAGAAAGGAAGATGAAGGAGAAGGAAAAGAAAGATGGAAAGGCAGCCGAGTCCATAAGAGGAGTGCCACTGAGTGACAATGACAAGAGCCTGTTGCAGCGCTGGATACGTATGATGGACAGCTGCACTGATAGATCTCAGCCAATCACAGACAGCGTCAGCGGGAAGAAAGACAGTCAGGTCCACACGCTTTGTGCGGAAACGGCCGGTCAGATCCAGCCATTGTTGGTAAAGGGGCTTCAGCTGGTAGAGTCGGACTCTGGCCAAGGAAACAATGGTGTGGGCGAGCACCAGCTACAAAGCAAAGGGCCTCAGCATCAAACGGTCCCCAAAACGAACCACACCTTGTCTACTTTCTACCAGCCAAGGGGCTCCCCAGCCGTCCCACTCCCTTTTCCTGTCATGCAGGTACCAGTGGGCAGGATGGATATGCTCAATGCCCATGTGGGCATCGACGGCCTTGGGTCTTGCACAGCAGTCAAAAACAGTTCAGTCAGGCACCAGGTAGACTTCAGAGGGGGCAACGCATATGACACGATGGAGAACTGGCCAGGGCCAGACAGACCAGCAACAGGTCCGTCGCTCCCCCAACACCAGCTGCTACCTCTTGGGGTGTTCCTTAATAAAATTCACATCCCCTCTGGGGGGGAAGAACTCCATGTTGAAGTCAATGGCGATGTAAGCATGGCTACCCAAACCAATGGAAAACTGCCCCCCAATCTGAGTTCTACTAGGCCAAGAAGTATGGAGAAGGTTCATCCCTCCCTGAGTAACCATTCTCAAAGCCCACCATCGGGATCTTCTGTGCTACCACGGCCCGTCCATGAGTCCACAACCCCAGAGCACCCAGCAGGGGGCAGCATCCCTGACATTCACACAGTCACTCTACAGCTCTCCAAGTCCCAGGTAGGTTCACAGTGTTTCATTTCCCCCCATTTGTCCTCCTTCTATTTGTTTTTTCCCCATTTGTTGTATGATTACTACTCTGTGTGTGAACAATGTATCATTAACTTAACAGTGGTTCAACTTAACAGTTTATTTCTAATAGGAAAGAGCAGTTGGGTTCAGTTTAAAACATTTTTTGCGTCTTAAACTGTAGTCTAAGGACACAGCAGAGGAGTTTAATACACCTCATGACAATTAATCACATGATGATATAGTGCAGCTAAACTCATGCCAGGGTAATCGCCCCTGTATGTTTTTCTGGTTCTGCTGTCTTGACTTTTTTTTTACCTTGTCGCACATGCACTTAGGTTGACGACGTGCTCCCTCCCATGTTCTCAGTCACGCCTAAGGGCAGCGGGGCTGGCTATGGGGTGGGCTTTGACCTGGATGAGCTCCTCACACAGTCCTTCACCGACCTCCAGCAGCCCGACCCCAAGGACAGGTCAGCAGGCCTTTTAAAGCTTAAGCGTAGGTGACTTGCCTCTCAATATAGTAAGTGAACTTACTGTATACTAATGCCTCTTTCTTCCCTTTATTGCTTCAGCCACAGTGACTCTGCCCCATTATCAGCCTCCTTGCTTTCCGATTGGCTTGAGGTGCACCGGATGAGCCCAGCTGACTTGGAGTCACTTCAGCAGGAACTTCAACTGGGTTCTCCCATGATCCTCTCGGACACACCCAGCATTTCTGACACCTGAGATGTTTATACTACATAAAGACTGATGCTTTGATCACCAGTGCTCACAGTGGACACTGAACTGATTCCATAATGGCTTGACACAGTAGTGTGATTCCATGTTATCACTGTAGTTTAGTAAAAAATAATGACACCGACTACAGAGGTAACATTTGCAATCTCTGTTCAGAAAAACATGAATGCATGGGTAAGGACATAGAAAATAGGAATAGGGAATACAGCATGAATGTACATTGCATTAACTACTGTTTTTAGTAAAACCATTTCAAGCTGGACTGGAATTTGCTTTTCCCAGACCATTTGTTGTTGAGTTAGTCATTTAGTGACATTAATGTTTCATTAAATCAGACATTTATTTGATCCTCATTTACATGTTTTTTGAAATTTGTTTTAGCCACTTCAGAGCATAAGCAGGTGAGTTGACACTGGAACGATCAGACATTTCTGTGTCCCTCAGCTCTGTGCTTGGCTCCTCTTCCTGGATCGCACCCTTAACCACACACCCTAGTAACTTTTGCCACTGCCATTCCTACACACTTGGAAATGTCTGCTTAGCGTTTTGCATTCCTCCACGCTTACTGAAAACGGGGCAGCCATGTTCCACTCCACAGAGTTTCTCGTTCAGTTGCTTGGTGTTTTCAGAGTAGGCTGCAGCAGCTCCGCCTTGATGTGAGCCTTGCGGGACCCCCTCGTTGCTGCAGTTGCTTCAGACAGCAACGATCAGTCGCTCAACTCAAATATGTGACAATCAAATTCAACACGATTTGCTCCCGGCTGTTCTGCTCCCGTTGTACTCATAGTACACAAAGACCCAGCTTCCTTAGTTTGGCAAGTCTCACTTTGGCTCCCCAATAAACACAAACAGCCCCTCCTAGTCATGGCACATGATGTTACCCAAGCCAAGACAATACTGCAGCAGCAAGCACGGCCAGGGCTGAGGCCTGGGCCCGGAAGGCTGTGCTGTGCAGCTGGATCTCTGGCACCGTGCTGCGAATGAAGCTGGCGAAGGTGGAGACTTTAGCATAAATACCAGGCCTGTTAGGCTGGGCACAACCTTGACCGAAACTCACCACCCCCGCCTGTACCCAGGTCCCGTTCACCATGGGGCACACGAGGGGCCCCCCTGAATCACCCTGGGGAGTGGGGGTGAGACAGGGCAGAGTTGGCGCAGCATAAGGGACATAAGAATCAAGAGTAAATGTGAAGAGAGTCTGGCATGCAGAAGGAGTGGAGTAAGCAGTACCTGGCAGGAGTCTCTGCCTCCTTCTGGGAACCCGGCACAGATCATGTCAGGAAGTATGTCTACTTGGTCAGAGGTGAAGGCCAGAACCTGGTACATCTTCTGACAGGACATTTGTCTGATGATGCGCACCTGCACTTCCTGTAGGGTCCCCACGCCAGGCAGAGACACTAGCAAAGGTAAACAAGAACAGCAGAAGGATACATTTAGCCGCAGATGAAAGCCAGGAAAAACTGGGCTTGGAAATATGTCCTCTTAAGCTGGGTAGCATCAGGAGAAGCATTTTGAAACTTTTCATACGGCTCCTGGGTTAACCGGCCTCGTGATCAGCCCGGCCGGCATCCTCAACTCACCCCCCTCCCTGATGTGGCCCCAGCCAGTGACATAGCACTGCATCCCGCTAGGAAACACAGTATCGTCCCTGGGCAAACACACTGGCTGGATCCAGTTTGACCACTGGACCGGTGTGGCCAGCTGGACCAGAGCCACATCCTGGCCATGTTGAGGATTGGTGTAGCTTGCTGGAACCACAACTTGCCGGACCCGACTGGACACCTCATGGTGATTGACGCCACTGAGCTGGTGCCTGCCCATGTACAGCCGGTAGGACGAGATGTCGGCGAGCCTGGGGAATGCTGCATTTTAAAACAAAGCCCATCCAACCAAAGCTTCTACATCCATGTAAAGGGAAATAGCCAGCACCTACTTTGGGAAGCAGTGGGCAGCAGACAGCACCCAGTCCTTGGCTATGAGTGAGCCCCCACAGACATGACCCCTGCTGCCCATATGGATATCCACCTGCCATGGCCACGCCCCTTCCCTCACATCATTTCCTCCGACAATCCTGTTACCTAGGAGTCTCCTGCCACACACTGCAAGCACTCAGAAAAAAACACTACACAGTGTTTCCAATCAGCATGATCAGGAAGTGCATACTCTACAGTAGGGGTTCCCAATCTTTTGATGTTCGTGGACCGTTGTAGGTCGGGCAAAACTTGATCGGCGATTTACCATTTACCCCCCTCAAATTTAAACCAGACCGCGAGTGCCGGTAAAAAACTAAAAAGTGTCATTTTTAAATGAACTCCTCCGCGAAACCATCAGATGCTCGCGGGCTGGTGGTTAGGAACCCCTACTCTTCAGCTCAGAATGTGTGTAACTGTTACACGGTTCGGGAAAAATAGAGTAATACTTGAGGCACAACCAGCCACACCTGATAATTGCAGTAATTACAGCCTTAATTACCTTGTGTGTCACATGTCAGAAGACCTGGTTCAAATGACAGAAAATATATTATACCTTAGAGTTAACACCGCAACACAATTTTAATACAGTATGCGTTTGCCGGTAGGTGCCGCGGAAAGATGCCGTCTCACCTGCAACAAGGCAGAAGGCGAACAGCGGCACCTTGGCCTCCATCCTCCCCACCTTGGACCCTAATATCATTTAGCCCGTGTGTTAAACTCAAGCGTGTCTGTTCGCGAAAATATTTTAAACACCGAAGAAGTGGACACCAAATACACCGGCATATTACATGCATTCTTGCACTTACCTGGGTTTTAAAACGCTTTGCAGAACCTGACCGCTTTCCAGGTAAAAGCGCACAAATGCCGTGCAGAAGAGCCACCCCAGGTCAAATAAACACTAATCACACCATGCACATCGGATGAAAAGACACTACATTTACATGTATAGTTCTGTGTTAAAAACCGCTAACGAAGTCTGTCTTTGTTCAGTTTCCTAGCCGATGTAGACATTTTCTGGCTACGTCTAGAAGGGAGGTGGGGGTAAATGATATGAGTGGACACAAGCGCACTTAAACTACCTGGCCGGCTTGGCCAATCACAGCAGCGCCCGGCCGGCTCCATGCAACCCTATGGTCCCGCAGTGTTATGCCGCATCATATTACAGCAAAATGAACTAACATCAAATAATGATTTAAATATTTGCGTTTAATTTGTAGTTTGTATTGGCTGGATTCACATAACAGATTACAACGGAATACAAATGGCCAGTTAACAATTAATATCCAAATATTCATAGGTAACGGCAGGGGCGTAGCACCAAATTCTGGGCCCTATACACAAACAATGCCCATGCCCCCCCCCCCCACAAATAAATAAACAAACAAATAAATAAATAAACAGCATAATCACACAAGACTT
>JAODUD010000045.1:4384233-4399025 GCA_026784285.1 Stomatorhinus walkeri
GGGTGCTTGTCCTCAGGCACTGTAAGCTAGGACACAATTCAATCCGTCAACCGATTTATTTTCCCACAAAAATTACACTTACATTAGTTAGCAACATTTATTGTGATCTTTGAATAATACTAATATTTAAAGGAAAATTAAATTGCAGATTCCTTAGGGGCCCTCCCCCCACATGGGGCCCTGGTAACTCAGTCCCCTTCCCCCCCCACTACGACGCCCCCGGGTAACGGTGGTGGTGTACAGTTACACAGTTAACGCTCCCTACCCCCAGGTGAGAGAGCCCAATCAGTCATGCATCCAGATCAGTACCGTGCCAGCCACCTTCAACCCTGCTCCCATCCCCCATACAGATAAATAAAAAATCCATTTGTGATATGTATAATGAATACAGTTAAAATAAATTACTATTAAACAAAGCTACAATTTCAACTATATCTTTACTATATTATCCAATTATACAGAACTTAATATGTTAAATTCACCTATTACCTTGGATCAGCTTTGTTTCTCAAAAAACTGTGCTTTCCTAGTGGTTGCCAGAGCTTCAGCATATACACTCTGACGCTGAACCCTGGAAGGTCCCCCTGTCTAATTAAAATGACAGACACACATGCAAAATTAAATATCACCATGCATTTTTCCTAAATGTAACAACCAAAGAGAACTCCAGAGTGTACAAGGAGACCTTACCTTTTACAGAACTTGTGTTTAGGTGGGACCTGCTCCTGGCTAACTGGGTCACAGTTTAACTAGCAACTTCGCAGCAAAACAGGAAACTGCATTAATCACAAGTTAATCATACTCTCTCTGCCAAGAAACTACATAGTCAGAGTTAGTATTCAAATATCAAATACTGTTAAGTTGCCACTGCCTCTTTTCTGGTTTTAAAATTATATTTAGTGCATCTTTAGACACCAAAAGTACTTTCCAACACACAAGGGTGCCACTAGAGATTTTGGGCCTCATGAAAACGTATCATATTGTACTCCTAAGCCATTTATATTACATTTTTTTAGCACCCCTGTCACTCAGGAGTCCTTGGAATCATCCTGACTTTCCTCTTCCCGTTATGACACCCGTGCCAGCACAAATTGACAGGAAATAACTGCATGTTTAATATTTAACTCGAATGTATTCAGAAATACGTCAGCCTATTCTCTGGACATTCTTGAATCTTGACAGCTCAAAAACAATGTGATTTAGATGAAGTGCTTTACAGTTTATGATGTGAAGGCGCCCATCTGAGGACCTTGGTGGGCAAAGTCCTTCTGAGGCTCTTGAGGCTCTGCAGAAGGACAAAGGATCTTTGATGCACTGAGAGAGTTAGTAGAGGCTTGACAGGGGCTGCTCTGGAGAGCTGAGTGTCCTCCTGCTTAGAGAGGATATTAACCTGGTGGAGTGAGGCTGGGATACAATTATATTTACAAGAGGAGGTTTTGATCTAATATATTGGTTAATACTTGATGGATACAGGGATATCAATAATAGGGTGGGGAAGCCCGACCAGCTGCCCTAGGCCCCCCCAGTGATATCAAGGATCATCTTCCACCTGAAAATCTCATATATATGCATAACATTCATGAAGATAAAAGAGCTTGTACATCTCACTTGAATTTCAACATGTTACTTTTATATGTCATTTTTATGTATACAGTCTCATTATGGTGGGAGTCATAACACAAAAAATACAATACTTAAAACAGTTTTGAAATGTAATTTTTTTGTAATGTTTTGTGGTGGAAACATTCTTTAACGAAAAAAAGAAAGCATGTTTGTTTAATTTGCTAACTATTGCACTGCATAATGGGTATGATATTTGAAGGCTACCCAAATTTCATCATCTGCAACTGCTGTAACTAGCGTAAGCAAGTCTTAGGTGTGAATTTGGAAAGGGGAGGGGGGGGCTTGGTCTATTTTCCCTCAGGGCCCAGTGTACAGTTGTTCCTCCACTGGTTTTAGGCATTTTAGGGGGGCTTTAGCACTCCCCCCAAAAATAAATGTGTATTTATTGGCTTAAGTCTTGAATGCTATCAGCATTCATCCCTCCCCCCTCCACAGTAAAGACTCTGCCCCCTATCATCTTGAAATACTCCCCTGGACACACATGTGGGTGAAATAAATAAATAATAAAGAAATGTGCTGAAACTGATCATCAATTGCTGTGTGGCCATGAGAATGCAGGCCAAATAGTTTTCATCTGGAAGACTCTCAAGACATAAATCATAACTTCACGTAAGCCCTCCACCTGCCTCATCGGCTTAGCATAGTAAGAATCAATTCAAATAAAACCCCCAAGGTTTCAGTTCCCGCTCCTTTGGCTTTGATAATAGTTCCTGCTTCTTCATCTTGTCTGCAACCCAGTACCTGTTGTTGCCCCTCTTAGCCCCGTCTGTTTCCATTTCGGAGTCCATATGAATATCGTCGCTCATGAACCTGCTGTAGTTGTTCCTTGGCATTCAGCAATGCGTGGCACCTACCGGCAGTGACTGGAAGCACCGCATAGCACTTAGCTTATGTTACCATAGTAGTGTTTTAGGTGTCACATTTAAAATGTTGGATGTGCGCTATCTATAAAGCAAGCAAACGGGATGTTATTTCCTTTAAGGTTGTTTTGTTTTTTTGCAACTATGGGTCAACCTCTTCCTACATTTGTCTTTTGATGTAGACTCCTCAAGGCATATTCCGTTTCAATTCCCGCAAGACAGATCCCGTTACGGTTCTTATTTTGCTATCTATAACTCCAGCACCGAGAAGCGTCTAAAGTTACTGCTGGACGCCGCCTTAGCGCCACGTTTTTGTTTATATATATATCCCCCCACCATACCCGGTGACATGGGCGTCGTTAGTACCGATCATCCGGGGCTATAGTACCGAGTATTTTAAACTTAGCCCTGAATATTTTATTCCGATGCCAATCTTCCTCCAAGAAAAAAACAGTCAAGTCCCATGTAAAGCTGTCCGGTGATATGTTGGCGTGTATTTCCTTAATCCCTATGAAAGAACTGCCCTGGTTTAAGGTTAGAGGTATATTCGCTTACCAGTTTTCCAAAATTGTTACCAATTACGATATGTATTGTCCTCGACTAACGTGCATTATAAAACAGTAGTATTATATGACTAGTATATAATAAACCAAAGTCTAACGACACCGTTGCCAGAACTTCTTAATGACGTCCTTGCTCTTTTCATAGTTTGAGATTTAAATGCTTGAAACACTATCTGGAAAGTTTTGTTGCTTATTTATCTCTCAGTATCAATAGCTCCATCCTAGCGGCCACAGTCTGCTTGCCGTACGTCTCCGGGATCCTCATACTGAACGAGGTTTTAAATGTAGCGGTCAAACGGTGTTTTATTAATGACTACCTTCCAGTTAGTGTTTAGAGTAGCTGACAGCTGCATGAAGGTGATCGAGGGCTGACGGTATCTGTAAGACTGTTCACAAAAGGCTGTAGTGATCATCCGGAATAGAATATATACATACAGATATAGACGGGTCATAGATTAATTATCTGGTGTTACACGTATTATAAATGTAGAAGCGTTCACCGCATCGCAAGCAGAGGGCGCTGTTCAGCACATGCTTTCTCATTGTTTTATTAACCTTTTCATCGTACCTCCGCAGTCTGAATCAGTACTTCGGGACAAGCAGAGCACTAACATGAACGTCGGTCAAACATGGCTCCATGTGAATCTGTCTGGCAGTTCTGATATCATACAGCACAGTGTATGGCTGCATTGTAAGGTTTCGAGGTGTTGAATTTAAAATACTTACACAGTGTTGTGAAGTACTATAAGTACCATAGCTTAATCTGTGAATGATACAGGTAATATCAGGGAAATACAGCCACCCTGAGCTTTTAGAAATGCCAGCAGACATATTTGAAATTTTCAAGTGCTGTGAGGACTCCAGTATAAACTTAAAATGTCCAGAATTTAGTCTAGGTGAGCATATTACTAGCAGATGAATGAGCATGCATTCATTTCATTCAGAATGTCCCAGTGGCAGGGTGGAGAGCTACTCTGGGGAATTCAAATGGACATACATCTCATTCTTTTTCCAAGCATCTCCATCCCAGCCATCCACTCTCTCTGTGCCCCTATGACTAAAGCCCCTCCCACTCCTTCCTGGTCCTCGACCTCTATGGTGGGGATTAGCACCGCCCCTTCCCCTTTGACCTCGACCTCCCCTGAAATGGAAACTGTCCCTGGGAGCCTCCCAATGGTCCGCCCCTTTGACACGTCTTTCCTCCAGTTGACCAGCCTGCTGTCCTAAGCTTCGTGGCGCCCTCCTCCTTTCTCGGTCCCATCTCTGGCCTTGTTCTCTCCCTGGCGCGCTGGGGGGTGGGATGGTGTCCAACCTCGATGGGTTTACAGGCTGCCCACTGGCCACGGTTTTTGATAAACGCACATCCGCATGCATCTCCCCATATGCAGTACTGCCTGCACTTGGGTACACTGCACCTTCTGAGCTGATAGCATTCACCAAAACGGCAGCTTCTCTTTGACCTTCTGATGCAACCTCATTCCCCTTGAATGTGGACTGTGGCCCTGAGCATAATGCGAGTTTAGTCACACTCTGTGCTAGCTCGTCCGGCTTCTCGTGCAGCGGTTGGCTCCTTTCTTTCCTCCTCCGCCTTGGCTGGCTGTGCTGCTTGTGGCCGGGATCAGGCCTGCGCTGAGAGTGGCCAGAAACCGGCTGGCTCTGAGACCTGGGAAGCTGAATGGGTTCAGGAGGAGGAGCAGGTTCCACCTGGCAGGGAAGGCTGTCTAGGGCAGGGCCCAGGCTGCTGGGATCAGAGGGTATCTGCAGGAGACAAGTTCAAGGTGTTCAACAGCTGGGACTGAGTAGAGAGTAAGAACCAATAGGAGAAAAAGCAACAAAAAAACTCACCTCGTTAATATGTATTAGAAAACGATTAGATTCCACCTCAGGGTCAATAACTCCTCCCCTTTCCCTTTGTCGCTCTAAAATAGCCTGAAGTCCTGTCCATTTCTTTCGAAATTCTGCCTGTACAGTTGTCTCTTCAAGCTTAATAGAGAAAAACCAATTTAAATAAAATCTGAACAGGGAATAAACAAAAAAGATGGGTTGAAGATGAGCAACAGTCAATGGACTTTTACAAAGTTTTTCTGTGAAAATGGCAGCAAGTATAACAGCCATAATGAAACTGCACGATTTACTGTGGGAAAGTGAGGAGCAGGAGAGGCCAGAAGAACTTCCAGGTCATAGGTCAAGGGCTCTCGACAAACTGGGCACACTACAGTCAACTCCTGGAAGTAGAAAAAGAAAATTTTATATATAATTATTAAAGAGACAGCCAAATGTTCTAGTTTCTGAAATTTCTGCTAGACTTAACCCAGCCTTGCGTGTTCATATGTATACATAATATATTACAAACACTGTAAATAAAATTATTCTAAAACTAAAAATGATTTAACTACAGTTTTGTACTGGAGACTCGGACACCATTAGAAGTGTTTTTCACCTGGCTGTCAGCTCTACCCCTCGTCTTGTCCGCCTCCATCTCCTTCCTCCTCTCTCTTATCTCAGCCTCCGAATGAGCAATGTAGCGGCCCAGACAGTACGAGTGAAAATAGTGATAACAGCTGGTCTTGGTGAATATTTCTTCTTCCTGTCAGAATGACAGTGAACAATTTGAGCGACAGAGCCAACGGAGAGTGGACTGGGCCACTGCGTCGAGCAGCACCTTGAAACCGTACAAGCAGATGACGCAGTTCCCGTGGGGAATATTGCTCTCTGTCAGGATCTCTTTGGCTTTCTGTGGAAGAAGAAAAGACTTCAGCTTCCTGTTTGACGAGTCACTCAAAAGGGGAATCAGAGGTCGATAGGGGCCCGATGGGGGCAGGTCTGACCTCAATGAGCTGGTAGAGCGCTGGCCCTCCTAGACAGGACTGCGCCTCCATGTGCAGACAGCGCTGAACACTACAAGGCCAGGGAGAGCACAGTGAGCAACTTGGAGACCCACACTGGGGCAGTAGAGACACTAAATCACTACAGACACTAAATCAAACATGATTATGCTGACTGCTTACCTGAGGATCTTGTCATCAGAAAGACCGCGAGGGTGATGGATGGAGATGCAGGGTGAAGATGCAGGGTACTGAGCAAGAGGAGGACAGACATTACACCCACCAGGCACAATCTCATCAAAATTACTTCAAAACACTGCCACCTCGCAACAGTCATCCAAAAATTAAAGATTTCCCAAAGTCGCTCAAAGTTTGAAGAAGTTGTTTGGGTTACAGCATGTGAATGAGCACTGAAATGGACCAGAGGCCCTTCCATGGTGCCCAGATCTCTGCAACTGGAACACTGCCTGGACAGCAATGGCAAGTTGAGGTGAGAGAGGCTTACGGGGTGTCAGTGTCTACCTGTGAGTCTAGAGTTAATGTCAGGGTTAGCCTCACAAACTGGGAAAGGGAGTCTTCAGCTGTAGAGGGGTGGAGGACCAAGCTCACATCCCAGGCCCTAGCAGAAAATAGAAAATAAACCATGATGTCAGTATGGGTGATTTTAAAGACGGTGATATTCGTATTTATTAAACTGCTACTCAGCAACCAGGGCAGGGCACGGCTCGAGCGGGGAGTGGACTGTCTCACCCGGCACTGTTCCGGCTGACTCTCAGCTCCTCCAGGTAAATGGACTTCAGAACTTCAATCTCAGACAAGACACTTAGAGTACAAACAGAGATGATAAACGAGGTATTACCCCAAACCACATGAGATTTGAACAAAAAACAAATAAATAAGTTTTCTGAATAATTTTCGAATGATTCCTGATACCTACATTAATATACAGCGATCGTTATATATACATATTTGCTATGAGAGCAGCTATTCATTAGTAACAAAACAGCCACATGAAGCTTTAAAAAGTCACGACTGTGACCTGACAGGCCCCTATTTGCCGAGACCGCCAGATAAACATAATTCCTGGGTAAGTATATATTCACGATGTCTGTGCAAATCTAACCCTAAGCCTTTTCAATCACAAATCCCAGCATCAATGATGTAAACAATATTATCATAGACACTCACTCGCTCTCAGACGCCATCTTTACTCCACAACCCAGGAGTGCAGCAGCGACTACACGTCGCAGCGGTGACGTACGCGCGACCCCGCCCCACGCCTGCATTCCGCCAATCCGTGCAGAGACGTGACGTGCGGCGCCGGCCCGACACGCCCGTACCGGGGTGCCGGTGTTCTGACGAGTTGAGCTGTTTTGTCAAGTTAGGCTACCGTAGTAAAAAAAAAAACGTAAAACCCTTACCCTAACCCCTAAAACCTAACACTAATCCAAAGACGGTGGTACTGCACATGCGTGGAAAGGCTCGATAACAAGTCTCGATAGGTGTCTCAACTAGTCAGAACACCCGTAGCCTGTACTCCGAAGCGCGGTTACTGGCTTACCGGGGTAACTTGTTGGATTTAAGGTACCACAGTTTAAATGGACTTCATATTCCCTCATTTACATTTTGCCCAGACTACCTTAAATCCGACAAGTAACCACGATAAGCCAGTTACCCAGCTTCGTAGTACGGGCCAATAATCTGAAATAGTTAACCCAACTTTTTATTTTTTAAATATTTTTATTTTTACTTAAAGCGAAAAGTACACAATAACCTTTGAGTTCTTTGAATGTAACAGTGAAACTGCATGCAATTTAATGCTGCTTTACTACGGTGAGTAGATATGTCCAGACATATTAAATTAAGGGAGAACAGCAGATGTCTAGATTTCTTTATTTGTGTTAATTACAGTGAGTCTTTTTAAAACAAAACGTTTGCAATTTGTAATAAAACACAAAGATTAGTAGCATTTATAGAATATTTAGGTAATTGTCCATCTAGAATTTTCCAAACTATATAAATCTCCATTATTAACAAAAATGAATGAAAGAAGTAGAAAATGAGTATTAGGGTGTATGAGATAATATTGTGACATCAACAAACCCTAATTCACAGTCACACCGGACACAGGCAGAATCTCCCTAAGGTGCTAGCAGTGTGTCTTCCCTTTCATCCGTCTCTCTTCCTCCGGGTGTGAATTGATGCGGACTTTGTCTTTCCCCTGTTCTCTGTCTCTCTTCGCATATTGTTGCTTCTGTTTTTTTGCATGTAGAACCATGTGAATGAACGACATGAACATCTGGAGAGAATGACATACAAACAAATGTTGGTCAATTACAGTCATCACTCTGCCTCGATAGACAAGCTGTAACTGACGTGACAGATATTCACCTCCTCCACATTGACGTTTTCCTTGGCACTCGTCTGAAAGGTCCTGACTCCCACTGAGTCTCCAAAGTGCTGAGCTTCCTGGGAGTGGACCTCCTTCTTGGAGGGATCGTCATTCTTGTTGCCCACTTAGAGATAAGAAAGGATATGAAGTATGTAACACTGTTGCAAAGCTAACAGGAAGAAGGCCTCTATCTTCAATCCAGCCTGTGCAAGCCCGGTCCTGCCAAATTATCAAACTTAAAAAATAGACACTTACCAAGGATCGTACAGACATTGTCACAATTTTGGGAGATTTCATTTAACCATCTCTTTACATTGACAAAAGACTCCTGATTCGTCACATCATAGACAATGATGACACCATGAGTGTTCCGGTAATACCTGAAATCGGAAATCTCTTTAAAATCACAAGATTTTTTTACCATGTGCATGTTTGTTAGTGGCCCAATCATCACCTTCAGTGTGCACTACCTCCTGACATGGAAATAAGTAAATAATTAACCAACCAGACTGGCTAGAACAGTCAGAGTTCTTTATGTGCTGGTTAAAAAGAAGCAAGCCTTAAACAGTCTTCTGTTTTGTACACAGGAGAGTGTAGAAACATATATTCAGAAGCTCCTAAGGCTGTTCAGATTAGTTTAAATAACAAGTTTGGCAGTTACGTGGAAGTGATGGTCCTGAATCGCTCCTGTCCAGCTGTGTCCCAAATCTGTATCTTGACCTTCTCACCATTAATTTCCACTGTGCGGATCTTAAAGTCGACACCAATCGTCGTGATGTAACTCCCTGTAGAACACGGCTGGATGTAAAGGATGTGGAAGCCAGTACAGATAATGTAATATCCACTGATTCATCTGGTGCCACATCTGCCTGCCCTAATCTGCGACATCACATAAAAGTTCACTCACCTGAAAATGAGTTATCAGCAAACCGGAGTAGCAAACTGCTTTTCCCGACATCTGAGGTCAATGAAAATATATATATTTATATATTTTGGATAATTAAGTAATTAAGGGCAGACCCAACAATACATCACACAAGCCAATTGGACACTCTGGTGAGCATGATTTCATTATCTGATTCTGGAAAATGAAAATAATCATCGCAACATACATCTCATATACATGTCTTCAAAGCTGTTCATCCATCTAGATGATTTTATTTCAACAATCGCAGCTTTCACATAGGTCTAGCTTAGCGAGATACTAAACAAAGACAACAGGGCATCTGGAGGGACATTACTGTGTACATTCGGCCATAAAAAATGTTTGAGCAATTATGCAAGAGCGTTCACTCACTGGAGTCCCCAATGATGAGCAGCTTGAAGAGATGGTTGTAATCCTTCGCTGTCATGTTACCCGTATTGTTGCTGTTGGACTCGGTGATTTTAAAGGAAGCAGTGGATCCATTGCCCGTTCAGCATTTCCTCTTCTGCCAGTTAATCGCTTTCCCTTTCAGTTCAGTATTAAAAATGGCACTTCCATTTTCTCATCTTTGAAGAAACATCTTCCCATTCTTGAGCACACCGCAGATATCTTATTAAGCAGCTGCCATTAAAGAACACATTTAGCAGATTATAACTGTAAATGTTCCCCAGCTCATCCCAGTGTTCCAGCCCAGCAGGCATCGAGATTTTCGTGATTTTTACACTCCTTCTGAAGCCATTTCCTGAAGTCCTCTTCAGCCGAATACTTGAAGTATTTCTAATTACCCATTAAACTTGTTCAGATACGGTGTCAGTGTTGCAGAGACATAGATACTAACCAGCTAGTGCATGAAAGACTCCGGATTGCTGTTTACAGGTTTCAGGGAGCACAGGAGTAATTTATAGGCCTTTTACAACTGCACTATACAGTATGTAGCATCCAGTGGTATCGACCAAAATAGACTACAAACAGAAGTGCGGAGCAGGCTTGCATTGCATTTCTGTGTACAAGCTCTGCCAGTCTTCCTTTAGGAACAATAAAAATAAGGAAAAGGCAAAGCAGAGCAACTCCATCCAGGAAATCCGGGAAGAAGGACCACAGCTCCACCAAGTAGTTCACCATCAGCCGCCTCATGATTCCTCTGGACACCGTTATTTTACTTGAAATCATGATTATAGAACTTGTAGAATCTAATTTAAAAGCATGCAACCCAGGTTTACATCCTGTGCAGTGGCTGTACAAGAAGGATCGCTGTCCTCATGAATATGTTTAATGTCATTTTTAATATTTATGTGGCTCACGTCACACATTCATTTACAATCCCCCCCGCGCCAGCATGAACAGTAATTCGAGGAAGCAAAGTGTACAATCTTTAGGGTGTGACAGTCATGAATGACAAAACACAGAATTCTACAAAATGGGCAATAAATCTTTATTATAAAAACAAATACTCCCAAACACTTCAGACAGGCGAGCGTTTTAAGTAGGTGCTGGAGGTGTGAGGATGGGAGTGCATCAAAAGGAGAGAGAGAAGGCCCTGTATGATAGGTTGGTGAAAACATCGATCTGGTCACTGCTGCCCCCTACTGTCAGCACCTAGAGAGAGCGTGCAAGACAGTGGCACTGACACTTAACCACAGACCAGCAGACATGGGTGATAAATAAAGCCGAGGAAAAGACACAGTGGGACTCACCCTGTGCTCAGTGCTATTGGTGTTCAGAACCAGTGTGTTGAGTGACGGGGGTGTGCAAGGAATCAGAGACTTAACTTCACCGCCGAGAAGACAGTGGGACACAAAGTGACCCTCCCCCACTGCTAAGATCTACACAGACAGAGGAGAAATCAACACATTGCTAATACAATACTAACAAATACACAAATAGACACTCAGTGTATTTAGTTACATTTATGGACAGATTGGATTGCATGAAATGGTTACAAGCAAGTTCTTGGCAATAAGGAGCCCACTGTGGATTAAATATCAGACCTCACCAGCACACCCCCCCCCCCAGGAAGACAGGTGTCACATTCTGTAGCTCCTGGGCTGTGTCACCCATATGCCTCTGCTGGCAGATCGGTGTGTGTGAGGAATTAACGAGGAGGACAGCGGGGCTTACAAGATCCTGGTAGAACATCGCCTGTCGCTGGCATCCGGACAGAGGGAAGACGGAGGTGGGGGAGAGTGAGCGCAGATGCCAGAGCGAGAGGGAAGGGCCCCCGCCGCACAGCTAGGAAGACAAAGCCAGAGCTGGGTCACATGGCCACACAAATAAACACAAAATTCTTTCCACTGACCCCATCACCTGACTCCCATGTGCAGAAAACAAAGCTGACTGCATTTAGGCTTTTCCTAGCTCACCATCCAGTCAGAATCCGTGGTGACACAGCTAATCCACTTCCCATGCTGGGGCCGAGCACATTGCTGTCACAGCAGAAGGAAAGATTCAATTCAATTCAATTAATTTTTATATAGCGTCTTTCAAAGTTGAGTCACCGCAAGGTACTTTACATGGATGTATTGTAATACATTCTTGCATCATTTATATAGCATAATTAAAAACAGAGATAAAGGAAAACAAAGAAATGGAAAAAAGAATGCCAGATGATAACTGAGAGGAGGAACCAAAAATTTCCCAATGATGAGAAAAAAAAACTCCAGGGGCCCAAAGTCAACTGGCTGCCAAACCCCCCCCCCCTGCATGCTAACAATTTAGAACAAAAAAAGAGCGGGCTTGCTTACTTCCTAAACATCCTGTGTATCATGATGCTATTTAAAAACAAGTCAGCAGCATCAGCATGCATTAGTGTTGCATCCAAGATGTCGGCTGCGTCCATCTCACTCACAGTTCCTTTCTTAACATTAATTGCACACGGGAACTCACCTCGTACTTGTAAACCTCCACACAGTGCACAGACTGTCCTGTTCGGACATCTGGGGGCAGAAGGCGGAGGCACCTCAGTCGTGACAGACCAACATCAGGATTCCAGAACCAGAGTCTTGCAGGAGGAGGACTCACCCCACATCCTGACAGCTCCATCCTCCCCACCGGAGAGCAGCTCCCCTTCCCGTTCTCTGATGCTCAGGCAGTGGATGTAGTCAGTGTGGCCCTGCAGCACAGACTGAACAGCCATAATCAGGTTTAGGGTTGCAGTCTATCAGTATGGAAAATCTGACTGAATAAAAACTGTAGTTAAACCCACTGTTCTTTGGTTGGCACTAGATCAATGCAGGTATATCAGATCCCATGTATTGATCTCATCTAGGGTGGGTTTAACAACTGAGGAACAATCTTCAAGGCCAAAAGACTGTTTCTTAAAATCAAAGTAAAACAGCCACACCCACTTCTCACAGAAAGAGATCAGTTATATACTCACCTTGAAAATGCCACTTTCTAGATCCATAATGTGAACATTGTTGTCACCCCCACCCACAGCCAAGCTGTTGTCCTGAGAATGGAAATGACCATGAGTACAGATTACAATAACAAAACTGCAGATGTATCACATTATCCATGTGAAAAGTCACACATCAAACTCTAGGAGCAAGACACCAATTCTGCTAACTTGGTAATGAAATGTAAATAGACAGCTGCTCTCTTAAACGTGTCAGTATATGCAGGATTTCTGTTCTTGCATTTACTCACTCTGGCATTAATGACCATTGCATTGATCTCGGGGATCTCCAAGCTCAATCTATAAGAGAATGCGAGAATTTAAAGACACACCAACCCAACTAAGCAAAGCAATCTGTGTCAAAGATCAGAGGAGACTTACTTGTATTGTGGTCTTCTAATCCAGACAGCTTTGGTGTTCTTGGGAAATAAACACATTAAAATAAAATCATTCATTACATTTCACTAAAATATTCATAAATGTAAGCATACAGACAATCTATCTTTTTCCCATTATATAATACTTACTCTTTTTGCCAGCTCTGTCCAACTCCAGGCACTAATCTCTCCATTTCCTGCACTAAGAAGATGTGTGTCGGTGGACAGAAGGGAGAAAACAGGTCCCTCGTGAGCTAAGAAAGAATGAAAAATATTATTCACTTCACACATCAAAACCTTAGGAAAAAACAGCCAGACTGCAATATTCAATACTTGTTTTTTTTATTTATTTACCAGTATTTCAATTATTTGTACACATTTATAATTTACTATTGGAATCAGAACTATTCATACAAGTATATTGACAAGAGTCGGCACTCAGTATAATGAAGAAAGATTTACCAGTGAAAGTCAGGATGGGTTTTCTGTTGATTTCTGTTGCCTCTGGGCTAAGTGAGGACGACAGACTGAAAACAGAATCATTAAGCAAGATCACTCACCACAATACCAGGCAAAAGACATACACAATACTTTGATGTGGTAACTTGACCACTTGTCTGCAAGTACTAATATTATAGAGAGAATGAGAAGAGTACCTTACTGCCACACACACCATATATTTAATCAAAACACGACGTTGTCCAGAACGAGTACGGTACCAATAAAACATCACTGCCTCACCTGAAAACCGCGATCTCACCGTAGTTGTTCCCTGCAGCTAAAAACCGACCGCAGGGAGAGAGGCTCTGAGAAAACACCGACATGTGAAGGAGCTGCAACGATGACGAAGATTATTACTCCTCACGCGAGAGCAGCATAATAAAATAAGAGTATTTAAACAAACTTCACAGAATCTAATGTCGATGAACAAAAAGCCGGCGGTAAATATAACAGTAGAATACTCCAGCTACACGTTGCTGTTACCGGCAGGACTACATAACGGCACAACGACTTTTTTATACTCAGAATAATTATTAAATGATTAGTATAAATATAGTTACCTCGACTGGACCCATGACTTTGCTTTACGCTACCAGATGTGACAAATAACAGAAAACAATAAACCTTGACATACGACGAAATTACATCAATGTTACTTGCTTCTTGCTTTCATTGGTCATACAAAGGCCATTTAATATGACGTCACACCACTCTCCGGCGGAAAAATATGGCATCATCACACAGGCACGAATCGAACTCGTGCGTAGTCCTTTGGGTTAGAGTTGAACTCGTCCCTGCTTCTCCATTCTGTTCACTGTGTAACGTTCCGGGAATTAAATATATACACACTACTTACTCCTTCGCCTGATTAAATAATATATATTATATTATATAAGTTCAACTTAATTCCAGTTTCCTCCAGCTACTCCAGTTTTACCCCACAGTCGAAAAATATGCTGAGGCTAATTGGAGTTGATAAATTGCCTATAGGTGTGCATGTGTGAATGACTATTGTGGGTACGTCCTGCAGGGGCGTAGCAGCCAATTTAAAAGTGAGGGTGGGGGCAGTGTGGTGATGTGACCCAAGGGTGTTCATACAGTATAATACATTCTAAATAGAAAAACAATGGGCATTTTACAGCACTAAAGTGGCAATTTGAGGAACATGCCAGGATAACTTACATGAACCTATTTCTGTGAAATGATACTCATAAAAATCCATAAATAAATAAATAAAACACTGCAGGACTTGGATTTTAAGACCACTGTGGAAATCTATACTTTAATTTTTATGAAGTAGAAAATTATATGAAAAAGATATTTTATGATATT
>JAODUD010000045.1:4408754-4424046 GCA_026784285.1 Stomatorhinus walkeri
TCACTCCATTTTGCAATGCCATGCCATACTCTGTGGATAGCCAATTTCATCCTACAACAGGACAATGACCCAAAGCACACCTCCAAAATGTGCAAGGATTATTTAGAGAAGAAGCAGGCAGCTGGTATTCTATCTGTAATGGAGTGACCAGCGCAGTCACCAGAACTAAACCCAATTGAGCTGTTGAGGGAGCAGCTTGACCATATGGTACGCAAGAAGTGCCCATCCAGCCAAAGCAACTTGTGGGAGGGGCTTCTAGAAATGTGGGGTGAAATTTCTCCAGATTACCTCAACAAATTAACAGCTAGAATGCCAAAGGTCTGCAATGCTGTAATTGCGGCAAATGGAGGATTTGACGAAAAGCAAAGTTTGAAGGAAACAAGTATTATTTCATATAAATATCATTATTTCTAACCTTGTCAATGTCTTTACTATATTTTCTATTCATTTTCCAACTCATGTGGAAGTTGGGCTCTCACAGCCACACGGACAATGTGCATTATTTTGCATGCCACAATTTTTTAATATACTGTAGACAATACAGGAAAATGTATCAAAGATTACTGCTCGGATTGTGTGGAAAAAATGCACCTGTTTTTTGACATTTTGTAGCAGCCAATGAGACACTTGCAGATCAAGGTTTCTATGGGCTTTTCAAGTAGTGCAGGGGTGCACAATCATCTTGGATGAATGGATCCAGCTAGATTATTCTACTACACAGCTGCCTTTGAAAAACCGACTTATCCTGGATGAGTTTCACCGACATTAACTCGTCCAAGAGGAGGCATCTGATCTCGGATGATTTAAGCGGCGTGCAGAAAATACCCCTCTAGAAATGTTTAAGTGCCAAATAAATAAAATTATTTTCTCTTGATGTAGAGCGTTTTACTTGGTTATCTTTTCTAAAGCATTTTTTTCTGTTACAATTCAGTTAAAGCCACACCTGTATCAACAATAAAAGTACATGGTACTTCTTGATTCCATGAGTATCTTGAACATAATGACTGTTGATGGTTATGTGGAGAAAATATTTAAGTTAATAGTTATCCATTAATGAAAACCAAATGTACAATGTAATTGTAATGGACAATATTTTACTAGCCATACAATGAAACTCAATATATGTTGTAGTCATATATATAGTTCCTCTATTAATTATATCAATTAAAATAAAAAATAGAAACATTTTTTTGCAAATCTTCCCATCTGTGTGTCAATGTAACAATAACAGAATTTAAATTATGAAGAAAATGCTAAATTGCTAACTACTCAATACCTTTTGAGTGACGGGATTATTATAGAGACAGATAGCAAGAACAGCCAATGAAAGTTTTGAACTTTGATCCCTCCATTCTTCTTGCAAATGCAGTCATAGCACTTAGCATTGCCATTGGTGTGAGAAGGTGTCGGACTTGGCGGTGGTGCACATCCCATCCAATCAGCTGATATGGATTTAGAGGTCACATTTTCCTGGTCTAATCTCCCTCTTTTCAACACCCAATAAGAGTCATCTTTGAAGAAATAAGTGTCTCCTGAAAGGTAATTACAAAGGTGGTACTGAGGATGGTAGGATTGAAGTGGGGATTGGGAGGAGCTGGTTATTGCAGCACAGGTAGCACGATAAGGATCTTTTCTTACCATCGCCCCAGCTGATGATGTCATCTGGGTCTGGGGGCACCCCTTTCCAGAGTGAGGCCTGCTTGGGGTACCCCCCCTCCGGCTTCATTCCCACCTTTTTCCCCAACTCGTCAAACCTCCAGAACTCCCCCCCACTGAACAGGTACGTCTTCCCTGTGTGTGCCCACACAAAGGCTGCATCCACCTTGAAGAGGCCTTTCCCAGCCACTGTCTGCACCCCCCACTCCGCCAAGGGTCGGGGATATCCAGGGAGAGCCACCGTATCCCTAAAAATCCAGTACTGGTCACCTGCACAATGGGACAAGCAATGATCCACATGCCGTCTGACAAGCACATAGAAGCATTTACGTGAGTTTGTACTTCACTGGAATTCACTAGCGTCACATTCCATAGTTCCCAGTCGGATGAGTGATCGTCAAATGAATCAAAGAAAAATAAATAGACATGCTGCTCACCAATGAAGAACACAATATGACTGCCACTTTTTCTCTCATAAACAGCGTCGATTTTATTAATTCCAGGGGGGAGTCCGATCCAGAAGTTCTTAATCAAAGCTGGGGATAGGGAGACGAGGGACCCCGACCTTTGGATTCGCCAAAAATATGGACCTGAAAATCACAAAAACGAGACTGGGTTTAAAGAGCAGGTGGTGGATGTATGGGTGCTGGAGCAGAACAGCTCTGTGTTCCTGCTCTGCAAAGGGTGCACATTTCCGAGATCATTCCAAACCAACCAACAGCAGCTACTGAGGTCGTGGTAGACGGGCAGACCATGCTCTCACCAACGTCAGTGTATGTCAACTCAGGTTTATTGGGGTTTCACTTACCCTTAAAAAAGAATACCTCTCCCCTGATGTTAGCCACAGCGTCATAGCCACCTTCACAGCGATTTGGCAGAGCTCGGTCGAGGCTAGGGGGGGTGGGGCACAAGGTATAAGGTGGGTACGTTGGTGTGTAAAGGTGTGTTACATCTCTACAGGATGCATGCTGTGGGTTTGCGACTTAGCATGAATGCAGATTCTCTCACTAAAACTAAAAAAGTCTGACCTTCAGAGAATTATTAACTGACAAGCATGTGACCATAGAGAACATTACACTATAAAAGTAACAGGGATAGCAGTACTTAAAGACTGATCCTACTGAACCATTCTGAATTAGCAAATGAATAATTACAATACTGTGTTAAAAGGCCGTAATTCCTTAATAATGTCGAAGCTTCTCCACTGGCCCTGCAGATACACAAGTCATTTCCAGCAATACTCACTGTGTGGTTGGTCTAGGGGGTGGTGGAGAAGGGAAATGTGGCAGTCCAGGGGTGAGTGACACATCCGGACGAGCCGTGATTGGGGTCATCTTCATCCCTGCGAGAAAGAACTGCAGTTCTGACACATGGTGCCCATTCGGGTACGAAACATTATTCATTTGCTAAGGAAATAACCATCGCAACCAAAATCCAGGGGTATAGCTGGAAAATCTGGGCCTGCAAACAAAATTTCTGGGAATCTGCTACTGTAGGAGTGGATGCATAATATTTCCTGAGGATATACATTATCATTTTTCATACTCAAGGCCCCTATAAAGCGCTGGGTCCCATGAATCTCCCAAGGTATCCTTGTCCTTTCAACGCCCCTTCAACACCCAGCCCTGCTCACCGTAGATGGTCTGGATTCCTAGTCTATCGTCGGCAGATAGTCTGTACTTCTGGATATCTCCCACCGAGCCCAGGTAGTAAGGCCTCATGATGGAGTGCTCAGAGGAGGAGTGGGAGAGGCCCAGGGCATGGCCAAACTCATGGACGGCCACCGTGAAGAGGTCAGTGCTGCCTGTATCACCTGCCAAGCCGGGTCACACCAGAAGTATCACTCCCTGTACAAGCCATCAGTCTGCAACACAATGACAGCACCCAGAAATTCCTCCCAGAACAGGGCAGCCCAGTCCACACCTCCAAAGCTCCAGGTCTCCTCATCGTCAAAGTGTGCATCTCCCGCAAGGGCATCTGTGCCTGGGAAGAAGGCGTGTGCCAGTGTGCCGCCTCTGCCATCGAAGGGGTACCCATCATCGTGAAACGAACGAGTGAAAGTGACCCTGATGTCCCCTTCTTCCTGCCGTCCTCCACCATCACGGGAGAGGCGGTAAAATCGCAGAGGAGTGACATCACTCCATACACTCAGAGCGTGTCTCAAGACAAGCTCAACTAGAGCTGCTGGGAGGGAGGGTGAGCTGGAGAGTGAGGGATAGCCATGTACACTGGGGGGGAGTGAGAGGGAGAGATCAAAGCAAAAAGAGGTATGAACAGAGCTACGCTGGGGTTTCCTGCAGCACGTCGGCTCCAGGTGACGCTCACCTCCACGTGATCTCGGTCTTCTCCCATCGCAGCCCAGACAGAGCATACCGCCTCCTCCGCCTCTTCAGCAAGTCAGCCATACCCACGATGTCCGGCAGAGAACAGCGAGGGGTGGACATGAGTGAGAGAGTGGCGCCATCTAGCAGACGGGTGGAGAAGCGCACTGTTCAGGCTCCAGTTTGGGGTGCCGTCCCAAACGCAGAGAAAAGTGACGCTGCATTACCCAGCTTGCCTGTTTCTTTGAGCCCGGCGAACCTCTGCATCTCCCTCAGAGCTAGCTCAATGCCTTCCCGCGTCTGCAGCTTTCCAGTGCGTGGATCTGGAGGCGGAAGGTACCCATATCGGCTCAGCCAGTCCTGCAGCCAGCATGAAGGGAGAGTTAAGCCTGTTCATTGCACAGCTAGATATCCTCTAACAAGTAGGACCACAGTAGCCAGGAATGACATCACCATCTTTTATCATCTCCTGACAAGATGATGTGATACGGAACGCTCTGTGTATTTTTTTTTAACATAATCACCCATTATGGAGCCTCACACAGATTATAAGCAGGGTTTGGTGTTTTAGTTGTGCCTAGCTGTTTTTTTACATACTTTTTAAAATGCTCCTTGGTGAAAATTTAAGCATTTTTAAAATGACATAAGTGTCTCTAAGTTTCTCATTTTTCTCATTTGACATTATTCTCTTTATACAGACGTGTTTACTATTTCTATAATATTAAGATTTTAGTCCTATTCTTATGGTAATAAAAACAGGACATAATAATTATTTAAATATTGTTTATTAATAATAATAATAATAATAATAATAATAAATAGCAGAATAATATTTAAAGTAAATAATCTAAGTATGAAAACTTTCATATATATACAGACCCATAAGGAATTCACAGCAAAATACTACAGGCCTATACAAAACTGTTTAACTCGTACACATAGCAGAGGCAATAAAATTATAGATGAAACTATTACTTATTTTACTTTCATTTACCGCTATAATTTACAGTTCTGTTATTTTAATGTTATTATTACTTTTTGAAATTACTTCACATATAACTGAAAAAAAGCTATTGCCGTTGAGATTTTTCTATAATATAATGGCGCTGGAAACACGAACAGCCCGATAGCGGATAAATACTCACCAAAGCCCAGGAGTACCGGACTCCTGGTGGAGCTGACAGCGCTGCCGAGGCAGCCAGCAGCAGGAGCGCAGCCCCAAGCAACTGCCGGGAACCCATAGTGACACTTGCCCCAGAAAAGCCCTAAAAGACAAGCGTAAAAAACCGCGAGCAGGACGCACGTCCGCCTCACCCCACAAAGCGTCCTGCACGGCTCCCACACGAGACCCGGGGTGTCGCCATCACTCAGTAATTACAGCACATCCTTAACACCGCGTTTGGGGAGTCGCTCACTCAGCAGCGGGTTTTATTCATTACGACCCCTTATGCCTTTCGGTGCCTCTCTTGTTTTTTTCCGCCCCCCTGGGACTAGGCGGGGTTCCCACTACAAATCGATGGCAAATGAGAAAAGGCACTTAAGACACGGACTCTCTCTCCATCATCCTCTCTCTCCGCGGACAAATAAATAAATAATAATATGGACGCTAAAAAGAGAAAAAGCTTTGATGAGTCTAACACAAATCCATAGACAGGCAAACAACCTTCCTTTCTCAAAGACCAGAAATCATTCACGTGATGAGGCCCTGGGAGATGCTAACCAACCTATATACAGCTGTACTACTACATAACAGTGTGAATATTGACAAACGTGATGGACAACAGAGCGGGTAACTGACTTATGCCTCCTGCTCTCTCATTAGGAGCTGTCCCCACAAACCATCTCTAGCCGTAGAGAGAGGCTGTGCTCATTTTGTGAGTGTAGCTGAACAAAGTGGATGTATGAATGGCTCAGCCGCCGTTTGGAAGAAAAAGGAGTGCAAAGTGATGGAATGGGAGAAAATGTTACCCCTCCAACCCCCACCCTGATCAGGAGTGCCCATGCCCGATAATAATGCTAACAGGAAGCAGCCCGCTGCAAAACCAAATATATACAGCATTGTGTGAGTGAAAATAGCAGAGGATGTTTGTAGGAGAGCTGAACATCAGAAGAAATGGCAGGTGAGCTGAAGAGAGGAGGGAAAGAGGCATTTAAAACAGGAACACTGGCTAAAGCGTTTGTTTACTCACTCTGCTTTCCTCAATTCAAGCTTGAAAAAGGCACAAGCACAAATAGATGTGTATGTTTTGAAGTTTATTTTATTTGACAACCAGGATTGCATGGTGAAAAATATAACAGCATTGTATCACAGCTAATTTACAGAAGAAAAGCCTGTGATGCCGTCCCTTGGTGTGTGTGTGTGTAAATTAGCTGTGATACTATGCTATTATATTGTGTGTGTGTATCTGTCTGTCTGTTAATTATATACCAAATGTGATTAAAAACCTGATATTTTAACATTGTGAGACCATTTTTTCAGTCCTCAGGAGAGGAAACTCAATTTTATAAAATAAATAAATAAATAAATAAATAAAAATCTGTCACTGCAGGGAAAAACTAAAAATGCCAAGGTCCTGTATTTTGTTTAGTATTTTATGGTTAAGGTTAGGGTTGGGTAGGGGTTAAGGATGTCACTGGGATTTGGGTTTTACCCATAGAAATAAATGGACAGTCCCTGCAAAATGTGAATAGAAATGTGTGTGCGTGTGTGTGCATGTGTGTGTATGTGTGTCTGGTCATGTTCACCACAGACTGCTCCGTTCCTTCCTGTTCCGGCTGTACAGTTTGTGTCACTGGTGAGCTGTAAGCAGGACAGTCCTTCTCCATCAGCGCTGGTGCCTCTCGTCTCCACAGAACGCATACTCTGCCTTGTGGTGCATGATGAGCTTGTTATTGCCAAAGTAGAAACTGTCTGACTTGGTCTCAAATGGACTAGCGATCATCTCCTCAACTGAAAGGGGAGATCAGAAGGTGATGAGTAGAGGGGGAGGAAGGGGGTTTGGATGGAGAGTCAGAGGAGCATTGGGTTAGTATAGGAGGATTATTAAAACAATAAAACCCAGTGTGATCAAGATTTCATCACAATGTCCTGATCCTGTCTCGAACCATTCAAAAAGTCACAGCCTGTCCCCAAAGGTTCTCTCACCCTGTTCAGACTGTCTCTGTGAAAGTCACGGACCTGTCTGGGGGTCCAGCTCCGGTAAGGTGTAGATGTGCTCACAGGTGTTCCTGCTGAAGGGGATGCAGAAGCCAATTTCAAAGTCAAAGCTCTTCAAGAGGTGCTCCCTGTAATAGTGCCTCTCGATCAGCCGGAGCTTGTTCAGGGCCTTGGCTCCCACTGTGAACTCCAACCTGGTCAGTGTGACACAACCACAATGCTTCACACCTTTTTTAGCGGCACTTCAATGACAAATACTTTCACACCAAGTACTATTGCACTACACATTCTACTCAACAGTGAGTACTATTACCTTAGTGTGTCTATTAGAGAACAGAAACACTTACGTGGCTCCTATCTCTCGCAGTGCCAGAAATGCTGGGCTAAAGCGATACTGGATAAACCTTCCCGCGTTTGTGTCAACTGCGTCCTTAATTTCTGAAAGAGTGACATTTTTATAGTCGTATCATCAGACATGTGGCTGCATATCTTAGGCACTCAAGTAAAGAGAGGAGCTGAGCTATCAACTGATCTCCACCTGGTGATGAGTTGGATTAGATAGGGGGAAGACGCTGGACAGACCTGACAGACCCAAATATATTCTGAGGGTGTGCTGGCAGCATCTAGCAGAGGCTCCTGTTTTCAGTTAAACACCTCCGACAGAACTTCTCTTGTATTCCAAGGGAGGCTGCACACATTGAGCCATATCCCTTGACTCCATTGCTGAGGTGGCTATGCGGAGTCGTGGCCAACCCTCAAACTTGGTGGTGGACACCAGCGGTAAAGGGAGCAGTCAAGCTAAAGAAGGAGGTCTTTTGAGTTTAGTCAGCTTGTAGGACTCTGGAGGCAGGTGATATGTATCGGCAGGCCAAATGCAGTACAGTTTTAGCAGTTGCAGAAGCCAACTTTTATTCGTAACTTTTATGAATAGAAGTGTTAGGCGCATCCAAGGTGGTGGGGAGTGTGCAAATCAGCAACCTTAGGAGCATATCTTTGCTTTTTGCAGGTGATGTGGACCTGTTGGCTTCATTGAGCTGTGACCTGCAACATGCACCGGAGTGGTTTGCAGCTGAGTGTGAACGTTGGACTGCCCCCCGGCCCCTCATGCTGGGGATGAGTTATTGCCCCAAGCTCAAGTACTTTAATTATAAGAATGAGATTACAGATACAAGTGGCAGAAATGAGCTTCCTTAACAGGGTGTCCGGGCTTGGCCGTAGAGATTTTTAGACAATTTATTTGGGAGAGCCGCAAAGTTGAGCTCCTACTCCTCCGCATCAAAAGGAGCCAGCTAAGTTGGTTTGAGCATCTGTCTGTGATGCCTACAGTAGACTTTCCTGCGGAGGTGCTTTGGGCATGTGCTAACAGGAGCAGAGGCAGACTCTGGATATGCTGGAGAGAGTATATCTCATATCTGGCCTGGCAATGCTTCTGTATTCGAACAGGGGATCTGGAGGAGCTGGCGGGGGGGAAAGGCAGTGACATGATCCGCTCGTCCACTCCCCTCATGTGCCACGCCCCCTCATTAACCCCATGTGGATTCCCCGTGTTCATCAGCTGTTTCCTGTTACCGTCATTAGTTCAGTGTATTTGGTCCGCGTTTCAGTTTGTTTCCCGAGTCCTGTCATTGTAGTGTTATGCCGTTTTCTCTCCTGTCTGCTTCTCCGATTGCCAAATAAAAACCCTTACTCCCGATTCCTTGTCTTCGCCCCCTGCTTCCTTGGTCCATGCTCAGCACGGTCCTGACAGGGAGGTCTTGACATCTCTGCACAGATTGCTGCCCACATGTCCCGGACTTGGATGTTGGAGAATGAAAATTAAGGTGTAAGCGACATCAAGCATCCAATATTAAGAGAGAAGGGTATGCTCCTACCATCGGGTATTGAAAGGGCAGATGATTATGTACCATCTGATTTCCTGATGCTGTCTGATATTATCAAGTCTTGTGTACTATGAAAATGCATTAATCTGCTTCATTGGCGGTGAAGGGAGGCCATATGGTGCAGTTAAAGCAAAACCCAGACAGAGGGCAGTGCTGTCCACATTCATTTGGAGCATGGAGCTGTCACCCATGTTTCTCGCTATCAGGCTAACCCAGATACTCACCGGTTGGACACTGTTTGTGGAGGTCCAGTATGACAGCTCCGGTCTGTAAATCTCGAATTTTGAAACGTGAGAATTTGATGTTATAGATGTTGTCTTCAGGAGCACAAAGGTAATCTGAGTACAATAAAACACCAAAGATTAGTATGTGTTCAAAGTGCCATGTGGTGCGGTTCATCTGGCCTAAATCATCAGAGTCAAATAGATAGTGGTTTGTTGCAGGTACATACTCCATGTAGGTGCCATTTGCTATTTATATCAGGACATAAAGGGAGTTATGGGTTTGTATTAGAGTGGCTGCTGCTAATCCAGAATGAGTCACAGCTGAAAGCTGAAGAGCTGCAGCCATGCTGGACCTTCTTATGTGCTCAAGTCAAAGGTGCTATGGTGCTCCTGTTGGGCCCAAAGTGTGACAATCAAACTGATCATCTAGTGAAGTTACTTGGAGGATTCAGTGTATTATATTCCTCATACTGAACTGTACCTAATATATACACTGGCGCGCACACACACAGACACACAAACTCACACACACACACAATCTCACACAAACACACACACGTTTATATTTATATCTTTGTGTGAATCTCCATTCATTTCTATGGACAAAAACCTAATCCCAATAGTTACAACCCAGCCCAGCCCTAATGTTAACCATAAGTAGCCACACTAAGTACAAGACTTTTGGCAGTCACAGTTTTTTGATTGCATTCACAGATTTAAAAATAACTGAGTTTCCCTGGGGACCAAAATAATGCCCCCACAATATCAAAATCACAGATTTTCATCACATTGTGGGGACATTTGGTATAAACATACCCCCCACCCCCACACACACACTCCACACGCACACACGTGCATTAATGAACTGCCATGATGAGATGTGCTGTGGATGCACTGTGATTCTTGTACACTCACCTTCGGTGTAGGCCTTCAGCCTCAGCACGCTATTTGGGGTCACAGAAGCTGCAGGTCCAGCCTGCTCCACCCAATCCACAGACTCCTCTTCACTAAATAACCCGTTCCAGTCCTCCATATCATTGTTGTCTAAGCTTCCTTGCTCTCTCTTCATCTTTATTTGGAATTCTTCTCCTTCTTCTCCTCCCTCATTTTCTCTCCCCCTCTCATTTCCAAACTCCCCATCATCCATTCTCCTTCTCCCACCTCTCCTGCTGGTTCTGGTCCGTGAGTCTTTCTTTCTTTCGATTGCGGAACCGGCACAACTTCTGTGTGACTGTGGCCTCAATCACTTTCACACTCACTCTGATTTTAATCTCACCAATGCACAATCTCATTCTGCTAATCTGAGGTAATCCACCATTCAGAGGCACAGAGAGCGGGCTTCACCACAAAGGACAAAGGGTATAGGCTGATCAGCCAGTGTGACCAAATCGGGAATTAGCATCACATGGGAACCCCGACTGCCACTAAACACACAAACCTCTCTCTACAGAGCCCACATTATAAAAGCGCTTAATGGCTGTGAGAACAGCCTTGCTCCCTCCAGTTCTGTCTGTTTTTCCTTGTTGCACATTGTTATGACTTGCCCATCCAAACCTGTTGTGGCCACAACCCCCTCGTTAACCTCGTGTGGATTCCCCGTGTCATCAGCTGTTTCGAGTTGTTTTCATTAGTCTTGTGTATTTAAGTCCACATCATAGTCTGTTTCCTTAGATCTGTCATTGTACTGTTATGACATTTTCTGTCTTGTCTGCCTCTCCAAATGTCTATTAAACCCAGATCCTCGTCGTCCTCACCTGCTTCCCCTGTCTGCACGGTCACAACACACATATGCCTTCTGTTAATTTATTTTGTATTTATATCTATTTGCTTAATAATCTTCCTCAGAATGTCTGGGTACTGTGTGCTTTTTAAATTTATTTGCACTATGCGTAGTACCTTGCACTTGTGTACTATCTTGTCTTATTTTGCACTACATGTGCGTGTTTGTATGCTCTTTAATTACCTATAGTGCTACTGGAAAGAATTTCCCCTTGGCATTAATAAAGTTATCTTATCTACTATAATTTTGGCTGTCAGCTGTTTGGCACGGCGTGAATATGGTTTCCTTCGGTGGGTTTTGAAAGCAAATTGAACAGGATAATTTACTCATTCTCAGAGAACAGTGGCCACATCCTGCCTCATACGGACACGCCCCTGTGTTCTGTTGTCATATTTAAACCTTCTTTTTGCACACCGTCAATACCCAGTTTCTTGGGGGGGGAGTAGTGGTTTCCCAGAAGGCACAGGGTATTTTTTTAAGAAGCAAACAAGGAAATGATGACGAGGAAGACAGAGCACTAAAGAGCCAGGTAGGCATGTTTTCTGTTTTATTTATCTATAGACATTGTCAAGATCCCATTTTGGTGCAATATTTTAAAATAGAAGTACCATTTCCACTTGAGCACAAAATACTTTATTTGAGTGAAACGGCTATCATCCACACGGAAGTGGCAAGTGAATACCAGAAACGAAACCATGTTGTGAGAGGCTGCCTTCGTCAACGGCAATGCAGAATATTATAACTGTACTAATGTTCATCCCGTTCTCTCTCCTTCTCTCAGATAATGAAGCAGTCACCAGTGTCTGTTCTTCTCTCTTTGTCTTATCACTTTGCTGTTTTTGCATCTGTCCCCGACTTCACGTTATCTCAGCCTCACAGCCGAAATAAAACCCCAGCTGCCTCCGAGCTTACGGCAGTCAGTCAGACAGACAGCCTGCGACACTCTCATGTGATCACAGTCAGCTCCTGGGCGCTGGCAGAGACTGCTACACCCGAGTTCGGAAGCTCCACACCAATGTGGACACCAATGTCAGACTCAGGCCCCTCACCCTCAGGGTGGAGACATGAAACTGGAGTGGAAAACAGATTCACAACAGCAGATAGAACCCCGGTGAGCTCCCCGAAGGTCTGGAGTGCTGGATCAACACCAGAACGCGACACCTACAGCACAGCATCAGGGAACGCCCAGGCTAGCACAAGCAGGAACCTAGCAGTTGATGACAGGCTAACAGAGCCTAACACTGTGTACAGCAAGTCAGCAGGGACGCCAATCAATGAACACGGACCCAATTCTGATGGTTACAGCAGCAGCACCGGCGCACCCAGTAAGAGACCAATCAGGAGCAAGCACAGGGGGACAGAGTCACAGACCGATGTGAGCACAAATGCCCCCACAGTCACACAAACAAGCTCTTCTGGAGGAAGCACAGCAGACAGTGGACTAATAACCAGCGGCGCAGTCACACATAGAAACCAGTCAGCATGCCAAAGTGAAGAAGTGGAAACACTGTCTTCACCTCGATCCGCCAAGCTGGGCTGCCTCATCATCCTATGGGTGCTGAGTATGATTGCTTCGGTATTCTTCGGGCTTACAGTGTTCCTGTGGGTGCGCCTTTCCTTCCTCCGGAGTAGAAAGAGACCAAGGCAGTGGCAATCTGGGAGCGGGGAGTGTGATGTGGGGGCTCTGTGGAGCCAGCCCAGGGGCTCGATGGAGGAGAGAGTGGAGATCTGGTACGCGAACGGCTCCTCCTCGTCACCCCAAAGCAGAGAGGGAATGCGCAGGAAGGATGGAGACCGTGAGGGACAGAAGAGGAGGCAGGCGGGGGAGATCTGGGAGAGGCCTAGAATCACACCAGAGGACCTGCAGGAGTTCTGGGCGGACAGAGGGAGAATGAGATGGAAGAAGCAGTGCGATGAACTGTGAACAAGGGACTGGAAGACAGGTGGTGACACCCCTCCCCCAAAAGACCCTTGAACAGCACGGTGTGAATGGGAGGCATTTCACCATTTAATTGTCAGCATTATCAAAAATAAAATCTGTGTTCAACTGTTAATCTGATGACTCAGCAGAAACTGGTCAACGGTGATTAATGGCGAAACAGACAGTTAGTCCATTGAAATGATGAAGTTTTTCAGGCATGGTGCCTTAGCTCAGGATGCCTGAAAGCTTTCAGCTCTGGTGTCCTCCCACCAAATGGGGGAAACGGTGTGGTGTGCATCCCGTCCCTAAGGGTGGGGTTGGGGTTAGGCATTGCTGCAACCCAAGACTCCATCCACACAGACAAAGAGGTCAAGCTTAAGGTCTGGGCGGCAGTGCTCATGTGTCTGAGTTTGAGCACCAGCAGGCATTACTCATCACTGCCGCCACGTTCTGCAAACAAAAATAATAAAATAAAAAAACTAAGCAGGGAACCAGCACAGCCTGGGGAGATAAAACTCACAAATTCCACATGCACTGGGTGGGGAGGTGGGCGGGGGAAGGGGGCTCTGGTGCTGTCCCCGAGAGTGAAATATATAGATGTGCACATACATTACATTCCGGTGTGAAATATTGGAATAAGTACCAAACAGGCACACGTGCACACACACACACACACACACACACACACCCAAGGATGTGCATGTACATGATCTCCACCCAAAGGAAAGAGGAACGTTATGATGTGGTAAGAACTGTGAGCCGTAAGTAAAAGCAGGCACCTCTGACTCTGACCTGCAGGCGCCCTTCTTGCAAACGCCGCAAAAAGTTTTATCTCCAGCTTGCAAGTAATGAAGCGACAGACTGAGGCGCAGATATGCTGAAAAGCGCCAGGAGAGGACAAGAGGAGAGTTACTAAAGACTGTCCACAGGGGCTGTGTTTCACCAAAGGAACTTCAATATTCTCTGTCTTTATTTTGGAAAATTCTCTGGTGCCAACTTGAAGGTAAGAGGCATTCAGCCCTTTTCAAATAGCGGGGGGATTCACATTCAGAGATGAATACAAGACCTTAAATGTAAGTAACTTCCTGAATAGACCTGAGTGTGGAGAAGCTGCTAACCTGCTGCATGGTAGGGGCTACTATACCCCAGCTCCACAGGAAACCCTGGGTTGGTCATCTGTTTAATGGCTTTTTGTTTCATTGGAGAGCACACTACTCTAGGCTATATGGACTAACACAGTACAACTAGTATGGTACATACATGGTACACACTAGTTGTATTATATCAGTCAAAATTTGCCCTGGAGTATTGTGCTCTCCAATGAATTGCTTATAAGAATTTTTGAAGGCTACTTAAGAAAAGCCATACCCATCATTTGTTTGACATGTTGTTGTTTTATAAGACAAAAGGCACATCCCGCCAGGTCAGCAGTGGGCCCACCCCTACGTGAGCTAGTTCATTTAGAGTTTGGATTGCAATTTGTTGAGAAAACACAGCTGTCTTAATCACGGTCATGATCAGCTCTCACTATTTCTCAATGACTGTGATTCTGAGAGTGGAGAGAGATCTCAAAAGGGGAAGAAAGAGCTATTTCCTTCTAGCTGAGGTGTGTCAGAAACAAGGGCAGGGTCTGCAAAACAGTTTAGCCCTAGTAGCAGCCAGAGAGAGCTAGTTCCTATTGTAACTCAACAGTACTTATCAGTTGTACTGTTAACTCCCCCATCCTAGCCTTTCCAAAAATGACTCACTCTAAACTGTAGCAATATTGCATTTGAATCTGCAGTATAGACAATTTGTTGTCTACTTTGTCGATAAACTAATAAACCTTGCTGTTTACCATCATTGTAGGCCTGGATTTCTGCATCATCTGTAGGATGTCACTCTTACAGCCTCTGTTTATTACTTCATTGCTGCTCTGCTTCCCTGCTTTCCACACCCAACCAGTCCTCACAACTAATTTGGATTCTTTACTACTCACGACAACTGGTGCTCCTGAACAATGGAGTCATGAACCTTCCACAGAGTTTGCTTCGATAACACTTATTAGCAAAGCTGTCGAGTTATTCACAGAACCTGGTCCAGAATCATCTACTTCCAGGCAATTCCTTGAACCATCTACTGCTCCAACCATTCAACATACCACAGAATCTGTTCCAGAATCATCTGCTACTCCAACTGTTCAACCTACCACAGAACCTGTTCCAGAATCATCTACTATTCCAAATATCCAGCTGACCACAGAACCGCTTCCAGAATCATCCACTACTCCATCCGCCCAACCTACCACAGAACCTGTTCCAGAATCATCTACTATTCCAAATATCCAGCTGACCACAGAACCGCTTCCAGAATC